>OW804095.1:10128053-10546774 GCA_942159475.1 Sthenelais limicola | reverse complement strand
CACTCAACCTCCACTACGACGCTCAGAGGTGTGGACATTGTCTACGGCCACATCACATTGAAAGTACCGGTTCTCGTCCGATCACCGAAGTCAAGCAATGTTGAGCCCAGTCAGTACTTGGACGGGTGACCGCCTGGGAATACTGGGTGCTGTAGACTTTTTAGTACATATAATTATTGCCCACTCACTGTTGTTTTCTTGCCTGTGCAAACGCGCACTCAACCTCCACTACGACGCTCAGAGGTGTGGACATTGTCTACGGCCACATCACATTGAGAGTACCGGTTCTCGTCCGATCACCGAAGTCAAGCAATGTTGAGCCCAGTCAGTACTTGGACGGGTGACCGCCTGGGAATACTGGGTGCTGTAGACTTTTTAGTACATATAATTATTGCCCACTCACTGTTGTTTTCTTGCCTGTGCAAACGCGCACTCAACCTCCACTACGACGCTCAGAGGTGTGGACATTGTCTACGGCCACATCACATTGAAAGTACCGGTTCTCGTCCGATCACCGAAGTCAAGCAATGTTGAGCCCAGTCAGTACTTGGACGGGTGACCGCCTGGGAATACTGGGTGCTGTAGACTTTTTAGTACATATAATTATTGCCCGCTCACTGTTGTTTTCTTGCCTGTGCAAACGCGCACTCAACCTCCACTACGACGCTCAGAGGTGTGGACATTGTCTACGGCCACATCACATTGAAAGTACCGGTTCTCGTCCGATCACCGAAGTCAAGCAATGTTGAGCCCAGTCAGTACTTGGACGGGTGACCGCCTGGGAATACTGGGTGCTGTAGACTTTTTAGTACATATAATTATTGCCCACTCACTGTTGTTTTCTTGCCTGTGCAAACGCGCACTCAACCTCCACTACGACGCTCAGAGGTGTGGACATTGTCTACGGCCACATCACATTGAAAGTACCGGTTCTCGTCCGATCACCGAAGTCAAGCAATGTTGAGCCCAGTCAGTACTTGGACGGGTGACCGCCTGGGAATACTGGGTGCTGTAGACTTTTTAGTACATATAATTATTGCCCACTCACTGTTGTTTTCTTGCCTGTGCAAACGCGCACTCAACCTCCACTACGACGCTCAGAGGTGTGGACATTGTCTACGGCCACATCACATTGAAAGTACCGGTTCTCGTCCGATCACCGAAGTCAAGCAATGTTGAGCCCAGTCAGTACTTGGACGGGTGACCGCCTGGGAATACTGGGTGCTGTAGACTTTTTAGTACATATAATTATTGCCCACTCACTGTTGTTTTCTTGCCTGTGCAAACGCGCACTCAACCTCCACTACGACGCTCAGAGGTGTGGACATTGTCTACGGCCACATCACATTGAAAGTACTGGTTCTCGTCCGATCACCGAAGTCAAGCAATGTTGAGCCCAGTCAGTACTTGGACGGGTGACCGCCTGGGAATACTGGGTGCTGTAGACTTTTTAGTACATATAATTATTGCCCACTCACTGTTGTTTTCTTGCCTGTGCAAACGCGCACTCAACCTCCACTACGACGCTCAGAGGTGTGGACATTGTCTACGGCCACATCACATTGAAAGTACCGGTTCTCGTCCGATCACCGAAGTCAAGCAATGTTGAGCCCAGTCAGTACTTGGACGGGTGACCGCCTGGGAATACTGGGTGCTGTAGACTTTTTAGTACATATAATTATTGCCCACTCACTGTTGTTTTCTTGCCTGTGCAAACGCGCACTCAACCTCCACTACGACGCTCAGAGGTGTGGACATTGTCTACGGCCACATCACATTGAAAGTACCGGTTCTCGTCCGATCACCGAAGTCAAGCAATGTTGAGCCCAGTCAGTACTTGGACGGGTGACCGCCTGGGAATACTGGGTGCTGTAGACTTTTTAGTACATATAATTATTGCCCACTCACTGTTGTTTTCTTGCCTGTGCAAACGCGCACTCAACCTCCACTACGACGCTCAGAGGTGTGGACATTGTCTACGGCCACATCACATTGAAAGTACCGGTTCTCGTCCGATCACCGAAGTCAAGCAATGTTGAGCCCAGTCAGTACTTGGACGGGTGACCGCCTGGGAATACTGGGTGCTGTAGACTTTTTAGTACATATAATTATTGCCCACTCACTGTTGTTTTCTTGCCTGTGCAAACGCGCACTCAACCTCCACTACGACGCTCAGAGGTGTGGACATTGTCTACGGCCACATCACATTGAAAGTACCGGTTCTCGTCCGATCACCGAAGTCAAGCAATGTTGAGCCCAGTCAGTACTTGGACGGGTGACCGCCTGGGAATACTGGGTGCTGTAGACTTTTTAGTACATATAATTATTGCCCACTCACTGTTGTTTTCTTGCCTGTGCAAACGCGCACTCAACCTCCACTACGACGCTCAGAGGTGTGGACATTGTCTACGGCCACATCACATTGAAAGTACCGGTTCTCGTCCGATCACCGAAGTCAAGCAATGTTGAGCCCAGTCAGTACTTGGACGGGTGACCGCCTGGGAATACTGGGTGCTGTAGACTTTTTAGTACATATAATTATTGCCCACTCACTGTTGTTTTCTTGCCTGTGCAAACGCGCACTCAACCTCCACTACGACGCTCAGAGGTGTGGACATTGTCTACGGCCACATCACATTGAAAGTACCGGTTCTCGTCCGATCACCGAAGTCAAGCAATGTTGAGCCCAGTCAGTACTTGGACGGGTGACCGCCTGGGAATACTGGGTGCTGTAGACTTTTTAGTACATATAATTATTGCCCACTCACTGTTGTTTTCTTGCCTGTGCAAACGCGCACTCAACCTCCACTACGACGCTCAGAGGTGTGGACATTGTCTACGGCCACATCACATTGAAAGTACCGGTTCTCGTCCGATCACCGAAGTCAAGCAATGTTGAGCCCAGTCAGTACTTGGACGGGTGACCGCCTGGGAATACTGGGTGCTGTAGACTTTTTAGTACATATAATTATTGCCCACTCACTGTTGTTTTCTTGCCTGTGCAAACGCGCACTCAACCTCCACTACGACGCTCAGAGGTGTGGACATTGTCTACGGCCACATCACATTGAAAGTACCGGTTCTCGTCCGATCACCAAAGTCAAGCAATGTTGAGCCCAGTCAGTACTTGGACGGGTGACCGCCTGGGAATACTGGGTGCTGTAGACTTTTTAGTACATATAATTATTGCCCACTCACTGTTGTTTTCTTGCCTGTGCAAACGCGCACTCAACCTCCACTACGACGCTCAGAGGTGTGGACATTGTCTACGGCCACATCACATTGAAAGTACCGGTTCTCGTCCGATCACCGAAGTCAAGCAATGTTGAGCCCAGTCAGTACTTGGACGGGTGACCGCCTGGGAATACTGGGTGCTGTAGACTTTTTAGTACATATAATTATTGCCCACTCACTGTTGTTTTCTTGCCTGTGCAAACGCGCACTCAACCTCCACTACGACGCTCAGAGGTGTGGACATTGTCTACGGCCACATCACATTGAAAGTACCGGTTCTCGTCCGATCACCAAAGTCAAGCAATGTTGAGCCCAGTCAGTACTTGGACGGGTGACCGCCTGGGAATACTGGGTGCTGTAGACTTTTTAGTACATATAATTATTGCCCACTCACTGTTGTTTTCTTGCCTGTGCAAACGCGCACTCAACCTCCACTACGACGCTCAGAGGTGTGGACATTGTCTACGGCCACATCACATTGAAAGTACCGGTTCTCGTCCGATCACCAAAGTCAAGCAATGTTGAGCCCAGTCAGTACTTGGACGGGTGACCGCCTGGGAATACTGGGTGCTGTAGACTTTTTAGTACATATAATTATTGCCCACTCACTGTTGTTTTCTTGCCTGTGCAAACGCGCACTCAACCTCCACTACGACGCTCAGAGGTGTGGACATTGTCTACGGCCACATCACATTGAAAGTACCGGTTCTCGTCCGATCACCGAAGTCAAGCAATGTTGAGCCCAGTCAGTACTTGGACGGGTGACCGCCTGGGAATACTGGGTGCTGTAGACTTTTTAGTACATATAATTATTGCCCACTCACTGTTGTTTTCTTGCCTGTGCAAACGCGCACTCAACCTCCACTACGACGCTCAGAGGTGTGGACATTGTCTACGGCCACATCACATTGAAAGTACCGGTTCTCGTCCGATCACCAAAGTCAAGCAATGTTGAGCCCAGTCAGTACTTGGACGGGTGACCGCCTGGGAATACTGGGTGCTGTAGACTTTTTAGTACATATAATTATTGCCCACTCACTGTTGTTTTCTTGCCTGTGCAAACGCGCACTCAACCTCCACTACGACGCTCAGAGGTGTGGACATTGTCTACGGCCACATCACATTGAGAGTACCGGTTCTCGTCCGATCACCGAAGTCAAGCAATGTTGAGCCCAGTCAGTACTTGGACGGGTGACCGCCTGGGAATACTGGGTGCTGTAGACTTTTTAGTACATATAATTATTGCCCACTCACTGTTGTTTTCTTGCCTGTGCAAACGCGCACTCAACCTCCACTACGACGCTCAGAGGTGTGGACATTGTCTACGGCCACATCACATTGAAAGTACCGGTTCTCGTCCGATCACCGAAGTCAAGCAATGTTGAGCCCAGTCAGTACTTGGACGGGTGACCGCCTGGGAATACTGGGTGCTGTAGACTTTTTAGTACATATAATTATTGCCCGCTCACTGTTGTTTTCTTGCCTGTGCAAACGCGCACTCAACCTCCACTACGACGCTCAGAGGTGTGGACATTGTCTACGGCCACATCACATTGAAAGTACCGGTTCTCGTCCGATCACCGAAGTCAAGCAATGTTGAGCCCAGTCAGTACTTGGACGGGTGACCGCCTGGGAATACTGGGTGCTGTAGACTTTTTAGTACATATAATTATTGCCCACTCACTGTTGTTTTCTTGCCTGTGCAAACGCGCACTCAACCTCCACTACGACGCTCAGAGGTGTGGACATTGTCTACGGCCACATCACATTGAAAGTACCGGTTCTCGTCCGATCACCGAAGTCAAGCAATGTTGAGCCCAGTCAGTACTTGGACGGGTGACCGCCTGGGAATACTGGGTGCTGTAGACTTTTTAGTACATATAATTATTGCCCACTCACTGTTGTTTTCTTGCCTGTGCAAACGCGCACTCAACCTCCACTACGACGCTCAGAGGTGTGGACATTGTCTACGGCCACATCACATTGAGAGTACCGGTTCTCGTCCGATCACCGAAGTCAAGCAATGTTGAGCCCAGTCAGTACTTGGACGGGTGACCGCCTGGGAATACTGGGTGCTGTAGACTTTTTAGTACATATAATTATTGCCCACTCACTGTTGTTTTCTTGCCTGTGCAAACGCGCACTCAACCTCCACTACGACGCTCAGAGGTGTGGACATTGTCTACGGCCACATCACATTGAAAGTACCGGTTCTCGTCCGATCACCGAAGTCAAGCAATGTTGAGCCCAGTCAGTACTTGGACGGGTGACCGCCTGGGAATACTGGGTGCTGTAGACTTTTTAGTACATATAATTATTGCCCGCTCACTGTTGTTTTCTTGCCTGTGCAAACGCGCACTCAACCTCCACTACGACGCTCAGAGGTGTGGACATTGTCTACGGCCACATCACATTGAAAGTACCGGTTCTCGTCCGATCACCGAAGTCAAGCAATGTTGAGCCCAGTCAGTACTTGGACGGGTGACCGCCTGGGAATACTGGGTGCTGTAGACTTTTTAGTACATATAATTATTGCCCACTCACTGTTGTTTTCTTGCCTGTGCAAACGCGCACTCAACCTCCACTACGACGCTCAGAGGTGTGGACATTGTCTACGGCCACATCACATTGAAAGTACCGGTTCTCGTCCGATCACCGAAGTCAAGCAATGTTGAGCCCAGTCAGTACTTGGACGGGTGACCGCCTGGGAATACTGGGTGCTGTAGACTTTTTAGTACATATAATTATTGCCCACTCACTGTTGTTTTCTTGCCTGTGCAAACGCGCACTCAACCTCCACTACGACGCTCAGAGGTGTGGACATTGTCTACGGCCACATCACATTGAAAGTACCGGTTCTCGTCCGATCACCGAAGTCAAGCAATGTTGAGCCCAGTCAGTACTTGGACGGGTGACCGCCTGGGAATACTGGGTGCTGTAGACTTTTTAGTACATATAATTATTGCCCACTCACTGTTGTTTTCTTGCCTGTGCAAACGCGCACTCAACCTCCACTACGACGCTCAGAGGTGTGGACATTGTCTACGGCCACATCACATTGAAAGTACCGGTTCTCGTCCGATCACCGAAGTCAAGCAATGTTGAGCCCAGTCAGTACTTGGACGGGTGACCGCCTGGGAATACTGGGTGCTGTAGACTTTTTAGTACATATAATTATTGCCCACTCACTGTTGTTTTCTTGCCTGTGCAAACGCGCACTCAACCTCCACTACGACGCTCAGAGGTGTGGACATTGTCTACGGCCACATCACATTGAAAGTACCGGTTCTCGTCCGATCACCGAAGTCAAGCAATGTTGAGCCCAGTCAGTACTTGGACGGGTGACCGCCTGGGAATACTGGGTGCTGTAGACTTTTTAGTACATATAATTATTGCCCACTCACTGTTGTTTTCTTGCCTGTGCAAACGCGCACTCAACCTCCACTACGACGCTCAGAGGTGTGGACATTGTCTACGGCCACATCACATTGAAAGTACCGGTTCTCGTCCGATCACCGAAGTCAAGCAATGTTGAGCCCAGTCAGTACTTGGACGGGTGACCGCCTGGGAATACTGGGTGCTGTAGACTTTTTAGTACATATAATTATTGCCCACTCACTGTTGTTTTCTTGCCTGTGCAAACGCGCACTCAACCTCCACTACGACGCTCAGAGGTGTGGACATTGTCTACGGCCACATCACATTGAAAGTACCGGTTCTCGTCCGATCACCGAAGTCAAGCAATGTTGAGCCCAGTCAGTACTTGGACGGGTGACCGCCTGGGAATACTGGGTGCTGTAGACTTTTTAGTACATATAATTATTGCCCACTCACTGTTGTTTTCTTGCCTGTGCAAACGCGCACTCAACCTCCACTACGACGCTCAGAGGTGTGGACATTGTCTACGGCCACATCACATTGAAAGTACCGGTTCTCGTCCGATCACCGAAGTCAAGCAATGTTGAGCCCAGTCAGTACTTGGACGGGTGACCGCCTGGGAATACTGGGTGCTGTAGACTTTTTAGTACATATAATTATTGCCCACTCACTGTTGTTTTCTTGCCTGTGCAAACGCGCACTCAACCTCCACTACGACGCTCAGAGGTGTGGACATTGTCTACGGCCACATCACATTGAAAGTACCGGTTCTCGTCCGATCACCGAAGTCAAGCAATGTTGAGCCCAGTCAGTACTTGGACGGGTGACCGCCTGGGAATACTGGGTGCTGTAGACTTTTTAGTACATATAATTATTGCCCACTCACTGTTGTTTTCTTGCCTGTGCAAACGCGCACTCAACCTCCACTACGACGCTCAGAGGTGTGGACATTGTCTACGGCCACATCACATTGAAAGTACCGGTTCTCGTCCGATCACCGAAGTCAAGCAATGTTGAGCCCAGTCAGTACTTGGACGGGTGACCGCCTGGGAATACTGGGTGCTGTAGACTTTTTAGTACATATAATTATTGCCCACTCACTGTTGTTTTCTTGCCTGTGCAAACGCGCACTCAACCTCCACTACGACGCTCAGAGGTGTGGACATTGTCTACGGCCACATCACATTGAAAGTACCGGTTCTCGTCCGATCACCGAAGTCAAGCATCTATTCCATTGGCACTCATCAAAAAGAATACCATGTCCCAAACTATCCCATTATTAATAATATTTTTTATCTACATCTTGCAGATAATTACCGATAATCCCCCCTGATTTCTTTCATCAATTCTTCTCTAATTTTCCAGTTATATAATGTCCACCCACATCCTAAGATATATTCTCTCCTTGCCTGAAAGTTATATGACAAACCCGGTGGCGGCACCTATTGTAGAAGTAATAGCAAGGATGAGCAGCCAGTTTGCATTGCTTCAGGCCTTACTCGATGTATTTGTCACAAACACTAAGCTTGATCAGGAAGTGTGAGCATTGATAGCTTGCCTACGCCATGCGATGGTAGGGTCCTCTTTGATAAGCTGATGGAACTAATGTTGCAACCCGTTTTCAACCAAGAAAGCTTAATCTTCTACCATTTCCTGATGGACGGATGGCTGCCGAACAATCGAGGTTAGTAAAGTCAAGGTTGATGGAAGTAAATATCTTCCCTATTTGAAAACAATGCATAAATATAAACAGTTGTGGAACAAGTTGCTATAAGGTATATAGAATATGGAAATGCTAGAATTATGTACTGTCATTATTGTATATCTACCTGTAGCGCTTCCTCCCTAAGGGTGTTGGCTGGTAGTGCACATGTTCACTGACATCCACACATAAACAGAAGAGAGGCCTACATCGGCAATTAGAACTTTAAGATCTGGTGTGGGGAAAACCGAAATCATTCGTACCAACCCTCATACTGAAAAATAAAAAGATCTATTATATATACTGCCCACTTCTTTGGAACGAATCTAGAAACTTATTGTATAAAAAGGAAAACCCATATGACGAGGATCTGTATAATTTCCAGAGCTATTTTTAAAAAACAGTTTATATTTGGAGAGAAATTATTAAACCGTTCTATGTGCAACTACGAATAATGTTTAAAGACACCAAAATCTCATAAATATGATATAATTACATATTGCAGTTCTAGAAAATAAGACCAAGTATGTGATGTGTTTTGGGAGAATGAGTCACAAGTCGCAAAATTGATATTTTTCAAAGTGTTTTCATCACGAGTTCTCTTTATTGAAATGTACTGATAGTTAGGGGGTTTAGCACTTATAGTCAGATCAATCCGTGTAACAAATTTCAGGACATTGTATTAAACATATCGTCACATTTTGAAGGTCTTTGTATGGAGTATATTTAGTTACTTTACTGGTAATTACCCATCTAGAAACATTGCAAACTTTTTTTTTCAAAAATAAGAATATCAAAGTTAAAATACAGAAATACATATCAAGTGTCCTAGTGTTTACTATCATTGGAATCAGCTTGATCTCCTCTTTTCAAACATAGTGATATCTCAAAATCCATTTTTTGCGACTTATGACTCATTTTCCTGAAACACATCACATAAAAGCATGTAAAACTTGATAGGGATGGTTAAGCCATCAAGGTAAATACATCCATACTTATGTAAATGTACAACTCAAGTAAGATATGTAATAATGAATTTCTTATTATTTCATGTATTTAGGATTCAAACTACTTTGCTTCCCTTTTCTTCTAGTCGATATAAACAGTACAGTCTTAAAAGAAAATAGGTAAATTAGAAGTGTTGCTTGAGACTATTGTAATGGTTGTTGAATTTTACTAAAACCCGGTAATTGTATTACTTGTATACTTGGGAGAACTGCTCCTCTGTAGCAGAAAGTACATGCTATTTCCTGTTATTATTTCTATGGAAATAAAGATCAAATATATTATATAAAGCAAGCTGCACTCTGTACTGTTGTTGTTGTTGTTGTTGTTGTTGAAACTTTTATTTGACTATTTAAGAAAATGACACTGTCGGCGGGTACTGATCTCCCTACATAGGGAGGATTTAAAGCCCTACCGTATTAATTTGTTTTAATAGTGCAAAGTTACAAAACACCCAAGGTCGACGACGACTGTTCGCTGAATAGTGAACATGTCAGTCCACTAGTAGTTCACATCCAAAAATCTTTTCTATAAAGGGTGACTTACATGGTCACAAATAGGGGGTTTGCATACCTCACTGCACATGTCTAATGCAGTGCATGTTGGGATGGATTCTGTTGAAATCTGAGATACAAATATTTGGTCACATTTTCATCGTTAATTGAAAGAATGTTTTCACCAATATCTGACCTTGTCAAAATGATCTATGAAAGCCAAATGCATGATGGGAAAGATGAAGACTTATGTCATAGGGACATGTATAACAAATGAATAAACCAATAAACCAGCAAACCAATAAATAGTTCATGCTGATATGTTTTCTATAGGTTTTAGACTGTATCATTAGTCCCATAATTCCATGTGAATCAGGATTGAAAATGGTGGCTATACAAGTCCCCTATTCTCATCCACAACCATAAATACTTATTATTTATTTCTCAGATATATATATAGAGAGAGAGAGAATGGAACGTGCCGGCAATAATCAACAATTTATTGGACGAGATTTGTCTGCATAAGCACGATGCCATAGGCAGAGTGCTTATGCAGACGAATCAAGTCCAATGACATTTTCGATTATTGCAGGCGAGTTCCATTCTATATTCATTATATGGGCATAAAACTTGATGTCTAATCACAAATCATGTGTAAATCTGAAAAAAGTAGCCAACTTGGTGACGAAGTAGTTCATATAGTACGCCTACTATATGAATATTTTTATAGCACCCCACTTATAGCACGTCTCATATGGAATACACATATAATAAATATAAACCCCATAATTATACTTACATTTAGTCACCAAGGCTCAATTTCTGTTCGGCAAAGACTCCATTTCATTTGAACTCATCTGAATTTCAAAATAGACATTGACATATCCAGGGGTAAAGATTGAGAAACATGTGGGTTAGATTTTTAGAAAATGCGCAATCTACAGTTTTACACATCTCTCAAATTGTGCTAAATTAGAGTGAAAAATGATAAAAACTGAGTATATCTGAGTGTATTCTGTATTGTATTTATTCAATAAATCTGTCTGGTTATGTTGAACTGTATTTTGAACCTGATTTTCGTCTTAAATTTGTTTATTTACATTTTCTGAAAACTTTACCCATATATAGGCCTATATAGAAATTCAACTAAAAATTGCCAGAACATGATCTTGAATTTATTCTATAGTTTTGCCTTACCTTACCATTACTCATCTACACCTACTGACATTTCCACACAACATATAAACTGTCCTAAACATTACTTAGAATATAATATATCATATTATGATGTCACTTTTTCGTGGAACTTGTGTTGTCCTTTCTCAATTATTACAATAATGATCAGTATTTTGTAAGTTTTCAATGTTTCCTTTGATCCATGATGATAGTTATTCATCTTTTCAGTTTGAGATGTTCTTACAAAATAATATACATTGCCTTTTTCAACTTTCTCAAACAGTATACAAAATTGAGCCATCTTCGAAGAATATCATCTTTCACCTTGATAGTCAGGTGGAACAATCGGCATCATCAAGGCTTAATATTCACAGGTAATGTATTCCACAACAAAATTTGTGATGTGTTTCAGGAAAATGAGTCATAAGTCGCAAAAATGATATTTTTCAAAGTGTTTATTTGATATAATCACTTAATTGGAATCTTTTGATTTTTGGGGAGGTTATCACCTATAGTTGCATCAGTTGATGTCTGAAATTTCAGGACAATATATTAAATATATCCTGTCGTTTTAAAGGTCCTCAGATGGAGTATATTTAGTTACTTTACTGGTTATTGACCCGCAGAAATATTGCAAACTTTTCTTTTCAAAAATACAAATATCAAACTTAAAATCTAGAAATACTTTTTAGATTATAAGACTGTTTAATATTATTGGATTTGGCTTGATCCCATCTTTTCAAATATAATGATATCTCAAAATCCATTTTTTGCGACTTATGACTCATTTTCCTTAAACACATCACAGATTATATTGATAATTAAGGATTAAAACAGTTGTCAATGCCCGCAGTCAAAGCCAATTTATTAAACTTTGCATTCAAATCCGTGAAACATTACTTTCTTAAGATAATAACATAGATGATACTATACATGTATACATTTCTACATTAGATATCTCGAGGAAATGAATTTCAGGTTAAATTGTATTTCTCCTGAGCCAGTCATAGAGCTATGGCGAAGTATTGAGCACTTTCTGAAATCGATTATAAATGGTTCATCAATTACGATTTTTAGGTATACCCCTCGTCGTTGTTTTAAACAATTTTGGTAGTTCAAAGATATAATTTTAGGGGCCCTTGTGCAATAGTACTCTTTTCACTGTAAACAAGTACATATTGTAGGTACTAGGATGTAGATATGATATGTGAGAAAATTATCGTTAGAAATATTTATTCATTTATTTATTTCCTTGTTTTGCGTTATATCGCATAGGCTCAAAAGGTCTCAAATTTTGTTTAACATCTTTACAAATACCTATCCTGCCATCTTGGCTTCTACATCGCTAATGTATGACCTGGGGTTAACCGCATATTAATTTGGCAGACTAAATGTGCAGTAGTAGTCACTAATATTTCAATAAGAATTTAAACAAATACATATATTTTTGGATGGAGATAATTATATGAAATATGAAGAATACAGGGTATATCTGAGTATATTTGGCATCACATTGATTTAAAGTATCAGTTCTGGTATGTTAAACTGCATTTTGAAGCTGATTTTTGTCTTAAATTAGGGTTATTTGAGACGATTGATGAAGGCAAATTGTACATTTCCTGAAAATCTGACCCATTTACAGTGATACTTTCCTCATCTACTATATCTACTATATTTATCTATTTCCTTATGTCAGGACAAGAAAATGGCTAAAGATGCCGGTGACGCCGCTATGCACAATCTGAAGCCCTGAGCGATCTGGAAGTCTTGGAGTAGATGAAATAGGAACCATGGATGCTTCCTTAAGTTAGACATATTCTTATATAATCTTTTTTTACCCAGCTTTTACTCTGTGAGTAGAATATTTCATTGAGTTCTATTGACATATGGGATCAGTATGAACTAGAAAAATATTTATTTGTCGCTATAGGTATTTATTTGTCGCTAAAAATGTTGGAATTCTGTGTTAATTTTAGAAGAAGATCCCTCTGTATTGTCTACAATGCCAAAGCCTGATATCTTTAGTTTGATATCTTTAGTTTTGGAACAAAGAGTTATTGATATTTCTGGGTGGATAATTACTAATAAAGTATCTAAATATACTATGATAGGATATAACGAGGTTGGTTTCTGACTTACTGCTTCTCGTGAGATCCCTGGTCGAAAAAAACTCGTGACCATTGTGTACAGTAAGTCAAAAACTAACCGAGTTACATCCTATTTTTATACCACGATCTCATGTTGTAAAATAAATGAATAAACAAACTATTTATTTACCTTGCTTCTCTCCATTGTTCTGCCATATTGATTTGGTTTATGCCAAATCACTAAACAAGCGTATAACTGATTGGCTGATCAACGACGGCACAGTGGCATATGACGTCACAAATGGGCGTGAAGTCATGAGCGAGCGAAACGTCAACCAATGAGGATGCTTCTTACATTAGGCTAAAAAAGGGTAATATTTTCACGCGTGGATCCATTCAACAAAACACAATAGCAGGTATCCACTCATTTGCAGCGTGTACAACCCCTGATCGTGGTATAATCCATAAGATGACCTTAGGAATGCATAGATATATTTAATACATTGCCTTGAAATTTTGTACATGAATTAATATTACTAGCAGCATTAAGACTCATGTTCCTGAAACACATCACATTTATATTATGTAGTTAGTACAGATCATAGATCAAAGTATAAGAAGCAGTTGAGTAAGAAAAAGGTCCAGACCTTGACCTTGACCTTGAGCCGCTAGGTGTGTTACTGAAGTCCCTGAATAAAAGCAAATTTTTACCTCAAAATTCTACATCGTCACTACAACAACATCATGTAAAATTTTCATAACAAAAAGTGCTTAATAAAAAAGTAAATGGTTGGAGCAGCACGAATATTGCAAATAAGTGACTAAAACCAACGACAACCACATATAGCCCATCGTGAAATACGCACTATGTGTAACTCACTCTAGATGTACATTGTTATTATTATTGTTATGGAACTTTTATTCAGCGATACATATACATTTATAGTAATATAAATCAAGAAGAGGACACAATTCTCGTTCTCCGATGGAGGTCTTCCAAGTAGCCCTTTTTAAAATAAACATAATGAGATATTTAGGGATAATACCACTCTGGTTATGGCATTCGAATGGTGTACGATCCCACATACCCACAAGGCCGCAGGTCGAGTCGGTATATGGGACCGTGCACCATTCGAATGCCATAACCAGAGTGGTATAATCATTTTAGTCTGTAATGGGTCAGATCCCATACAAATAGAGAACATTACAAAACCATTACATTACAAAAAAAAACAAGCCATTATTTTACTAACCTTTCTGTTGTATGCACCATAATTTAAATTAAAGAGATAAACCACTGTTATACGCACTGCTGAAGGCGGGAGTTAAAGGAACTAATGCATGAAAAATAAGGATTGACAGTAATTTTTTCAAACTTTGTCTTGAGAAAGTACATGGTTGGAGGATAACAAAAAGCAAAAAAAAATGGATCTCAGCATATTTTTTTTCTTTCTAGAGACCAGCAAAGTTTAGTATTGAAGTATGTGGGAAAAATGGATATTTTCTCAGTTTTTCCAAGATTTCAGACAGACAAATAACATTTTTCAATTGAAATGTCTTCTAAACATAACCACTATAGATGTTTACCCTCATGTATGAAAGAACAGGGTATCAACATATTTTGAAATATATTATTTAGCATTGAAAATCTTCAATATTCCTGTTTTTAACTCACCGGGATGCAGATTCAGTTGAATAACCTTTTTAAAAGGTCGGTGACCCCCATTTTTTATTGCTTGAAAGGGTAAAGCAATATGTTAGCTATGTTTATAGAGATTTTTAGGAGAAAGTTATTTTCAATTTTTTTACTGAAAAAACGAAAAAATTGTCCTTTTCTCATAGACTTCTATAGTGAACAACCATAAATTTTGAGGCTCCCTAAAATGAAAACTAACCCGGTGACATATTGTTTTTATTGGCTTTTTGAATTCACATAACCTTGTTCTTTCACGAGGCAAAGTTTAAACAAAATGTTATTTTCAGTTTTTTTCCCAGTTGAACTGTGGTTTATCTCTTTAAGAACTGGTCATCTGGGCATCTGTGGAAATCACATGCAGTTCCAAACACAACCACTTGTAGGTGGCAGGAAGTTCTCACTGAGTCAAGTGTGACAGGTTTAAGTGGTTGCATTCGGGAAGCCAATGTCTGATTGAATTAAATGTGGTAGGCTTTGACACCATGGTATATGGGCTCATATTGCACTGAAAATATCAACCAAATCATACCTGATGACCAAATCAGACCTGATGACACCATGGTATATGGCCTCATATTGCATTCAAAATATAACCAAAATCTGACCCAGATTCGATAACCAATCACCAGCCCAAAAGTATGATGACACCATGGTATATGGCCTCATATTGCATTCGAAATAGACCAAAAATCTGACCCAGAATGGACTAAATATATATAATAAGTGTGTTCAGTGATACATTGATACAATTTGTTCATTATTAATATAAATGTTCATTAGTACAGTTTAATCATTGGAAATGGCTATGTCTATGTCTATGTCTTCGGTGTTAGGTAAGACGTTTTATTTCATAGCTATGGATTTAGAAGTCCCGAAGAAGTTCTCTACCTGAACTGGTAAAGTGGGATTGATACAATTAAAGTATCTCTTCCTGTACTGGTCAAGAGTGGTTAAATAATAGTATACATTACAGCATACATTACACATACGATATATGCCCCCCTCTCAGCTCTCTCGCCCTTGATATAACCATATTAAATGTGTTGATAAGGGCGTAAAGCAACCAATCTCACTCACTCACTCCCTCTCAGCTCTCCCGCCCTTGATATAACTATATTAAATATGTTGATAAGGGCATAAAGCAACCAATCTCACTCACTCACTCCCTCTCAGCTCTCCCGCCCTTGATATAACCATATTAAATGTGTTGATAAGGGCGTAAAGCAACCAATCTCACCCACTCACTCACTCCCTCTCAGCTCTCCCGCCCTTGATATAATCATATTAAATGTGTTGATAAGGGCGTAAAGCAACCAATCTCACCCACTCACTCACTCCCTCTCAGCTCTCGCGCCCTTGATATAACCATATTAAATGTGTTGATAAGGGCGTAAAGCAACCAATCTCACCCACTCACTCACTCCCTCTCAGCTCTCCCGCCCTTGATATAACCATATTAAATGTGTTGATAAGGGCGTAAAGCAACCAATCTCACCCACTCACTCACTCCCTCTCAGCTCTCGCGCCCTTGATATAACCATATTAAATGTGTTGATAAGGGCGTAAAGCAACCAATCTCACTCACTCACCCATCCCTACCCACATTCTACCAGTGTATATTGGTCTTAGTTCACAGGTCTTACATGCCTGTTTGTTTTCCCCCTTCCCCCCTTTTCCCCCTCCCTATGGTTTCTAATGTTCAAGAGATGTCGTTACCTACAGTTATGTAACATAATAATCTTTGTTTTACATGTAATTTATATAACAATTTTTACTGTAGGAGTAAAGCATTAATCACATAGTATTGACAGTATGGTTCTACCTACAGTGTATAATACTTTCACTGAGTGAAATAGTCTATTCTCTCAAGTGATCATCAAATTCCTGAGGGTAGGAAGACATTAAGTATACCCTAAAGTCCTTTCTAGTTGTAATGCTCCTGGGGTTGGCCGGTAGGCCATTCCAAAGTGAGGCCATTCTATATATATAAGACATTTTGAATCTTTCGTTTTTCGGGTGGGGTACTTTAGATTTTCTCCCTTTGCTCAATCCCCTAAGTACAATGTTCCTGTTATCCAGGTTATCAGTATTGAGGGTTCTCCTAAACGCAACTCTATATGTATATCTCTTGAGCTGGTAAATTTTGGAAGTTTAAGGGCAGTTTTCAGTGCAGAGTTTTGTAGCGACTGAAGTCTGTCAAGATATCTTTGTGGGGCCGTTTGGTAAAAGATTGATATTGATATTGATATTGAAAACTTTTTATTGCTACTAAGTAGCCATATGAAGGGGGGTATTCTCCGGCATTTGGGAGGTGTTCCGGCCCCATATATGATGTTACATTTGTTTTAGCAGAGTAACAATACCGTCTCAGTCATAGACTGGCGATGGTTCTCCACAAAATTCAGTTTCAGTTTCCAATTACAGTTTTTAAGGTAATGATGTGCCGTAAGTTTAACATTAGAATTTGCTCGATGATAATATCAATGATGGTACAGGGTTTTAACATATGACTACTACATTCGTATAAGTGAGGTAATACAGTTGTTTACATTTCAGTACTTAATTTACATAACGCATATTCAGGAGGGCTTCACATACTAGGTTCATTATATAAAATAATCGTCGTGCCAAATATAGGTCGACATGGCTTGAGACTTAAATAGTTTTGGTTCAAGAATTCGGTGGGCCACCGTAGGTAATCTATTCCAAGATGTTGTGATTCTATTAAAAACTGATTTTCTGATTTGTTCGGTTTTCGGAATGATTTGTTTTAATAATTTTCTTCCATTTTCAAAATTTCTTGTGTTTATTTGCCTTAGATCTATGTTTATTGGGTTTTGGGCGCTACGGTGGCCAGCCTGAAGTAGATGAAGCCTTCTACAGTACTTCAAGGGCAGGAGTCTTTTGTTTACATGTATTTCATCAACATTTGTGCGTGGTGGTAACCTGTATACAGTTCTCAATATTCGATTCTGAAGGATTTGAAGTTTATGGACATTAGTGGTGCTATGGGAATCTAATAGTATGTCAGCCTGATCAATAATGGGCAGAATCATTACTTTGTAGATTAGTAGTAAAACATATTGAGGTATTTTTTCTTTCAGTTTAGAGATCTGCCAACTTTTATAGTTTAAGAATTTGGTTGTTTTGGCTACTTGTTCTGTAAATTTCAAAGCACTATCTATTTCCGTTCCCAAGTACTTATAACTAGCTACATCTTCAAGGGCTTTTCCATTCAAGGTTAATACATGTTCGGTAGTGTGTGCTTGGTTGTGGGCTACCCACCTTGACCTAAGCGAAGGACGGGGAAAGATGGTTTGAATTTTGGACTTGTCTAGATTTAAAGAAATTCTGTTCAATTCGCACCACGTACTCAAGCTATTCAGATCTATCTGTAGTTGTGAAGTTATATTGGTAAGATTATGGCCGGAGGTGTAAATAATGGTATCGTCAGCGAACATTTGAATAGTGGAATTATTGATTATTTGGGGGAGGTCGTTAATATAGAGGTTAAATAATACGGGTCCCAAGGTTGTCCCTTGAGGTACCCCGCATTCTATTAGTTTTTGGGATGATAGTTTGCTATTAGCGAATACTTGTTGGTTGCGATCAGTTAAATAATTTTTAAACCATTCAAGTTCTTTCCCATCAATGCCGTATTTCTTTAGTTTTAGGATTAGTCGGGTGTGATTGACTGTGTCAAAAGCTTTTCTTAGGTCAAGATAGGCAGCCCTTACAATATCGCCTTCATTGAGGGTACGATAAACATTTGAGAGATAGGTGACTAGTGCGTCTTGGGTTGACCTGCCTGCCCTGAAGCCGTACTGGTGATTATAAAGTAGGTTGTAATCTTCAAGATATATTGTCAGTTGCTTATGCATAACCTTCTCCAGTATTTTGGCTGGTAATTGTATCATGGAGACTGGACGATAATTACCAGGGTCGGTGGTGACTCCTGCCTTAAATAATGGGGTGACTCTAGACTGTTTCCAAACCTTAGGGATTTTTGACGTATCGAAGGTCTGGTCAATTATTGACTTAAATTGTGGGGCTAAAGCTTGCAATGCTATTTTCAGTAACCAGGCAGGTAAGTCATCTATTCCCGAGGATTTGCTAGATGGAATACTCTTGATACTTTCTATAAGGTCAGATAACTCCACTGGCTGATATTTGAATTTTGGAAAATTGTGTTGGTTGGCAGTTTGTAGGCGTTCATCGTTTTCAATTGCTAAGTTTGATGGGTTTGGGATTTTCTTTGCTAGTCTATTACCAATTGAGGTAAAATATTCGTTGAATATGTCAGCTGTTTCAGGTGGGTTAATTGTGAGGGTCTCTGGTATAAGTATGATTTCTTTATTTGTTTTTGTTTGTTTACTATCTATTAGTGGGGCTAGATTCTTCCAGAATTTTCTGGGGTTCTGTCTATTGAGTTCAATTTGTTCTTTGATAAAATTGTTTTTTAAATTTCTGGCTTGGTGGTTCACTATGTGGCGTAGTGCTTTCGCCCTGTCAAGTAGAATAGGATTTTTTAAGCGCTTAGCTGCCTTGAATAGATTGTCTCTGGTTTTCATCTGGGCAAAGAGGTCTCCCGTTATCCATTCTTTGCGAGCTTTAACATTGGTAAAGGATCTTAGTGGGCAGGTTTTGTTTACTAACTTGGTTATTTGTTGTAACATTCTATTCCAATTTGTTTCGGGATCAGGGGATACTAGTATGTTGTTCCAGTCCTGTTGTTTTAATTTATTTTCAAATTCTTCTTGGTTGTAGCGAGTATAGGATCTGCATTTGAATGAAATTCTACGATATTGTTCTTTTGCTTTTTTTATAATTACATAGGTAGGTTTGTGATCGCTTATATTTACATCTACTACACCACAGTGACTGATAATTTTGGAGTTGGTATAAATTAGGTCAATGGTTGTTTCTGTTGAAGATGTGACCCTGGTTGGTAATGATATGAGTTGCTTCATAGAAGCATTATGCTCTATTGAAAGGAGTAGGGTTTTGGAGGAAGAAGGTTTCATGTAGTTAACATTAAAGTCACCTACTATAAGTCTGTCGTGGGTGGTTGGGAAATTTTCAATAACATTCTGGATTTTTTCTAGGGCCAAGGGGAGATTTCCTGCTGGAGGGCGGTATGCATTATGGATTGTGATATCCTTGAATTGGTTCAGTTTTATGTTAATGGTTTGTATTTCTATATCTTTTGTACTAACTTGGGAGTCACCACCGCCCTCAGTCACCTCATATTTATCTAAGACGTAAATTGCAAGACCACCACCAGTTTTCTTTTCAGTACGTCTGTCAAGTCTAAATAATGTGAATCCTGGTATACACATAAGTTCATCATAAATTTTTGAATTGAGCCATGTTTCATTAATACATAATACATCAGGTTTTAATTTAAAAAGAAGAGCTTCTAATTCACTTGTTTTATTTACTAAACTTCGAATATTGAGTGACAAAAGTTTAAACCCTCTTAAAGAACTAAAGTAGACAGGATCATCGAGCGTTACATATTCATTTTTAACATTTCCAGGGCTTGCGCTCACACTTATGGTGTATTTGAGGGCATCGCATAACTGCCTGGACTCAGATAAATAAATGGTTATAAGTTAACTAAACGTCACAAAATGAGATCAGTTTTCAGTATACTTGTGCTTATTGGCGCGTGACTAATCATTGGGTGGGTTGTGTCACAAATAAGCAGAGAATAGACATGGTAATCGTTATAGTATATATGAATTACACCTCATGGATAAGGATTCTAGCACCAACAAAACATGTAGACAATAGAGACCGAAAGGGTCTGTCGTAGGGGGTACTAGATATCAACAATGTGAGGGAAGACATGTAGTTTCAGTGATTGTATGGGTGCAGATGCACCAATCCAACATTACCAACCTGTGTTTGGTTGTGACTACCTCGAGACTGGGTAGCACACTGAGATTTAACAGTTATATAATGTATATGTTTTTTGCCTCAAGGATAAGGATTCCAGTACCAACAAAACATGTAATCAAATAGAGACCATAAGGTCTGTTACGGGGGGTACTAGATATCAACAGTGTGAGGGAAGACATATAGGTTTTGTGGTTGAACTAGTGCTGGTGCCCATGTCCCCATAATCTATGTGTGGCATTATAGTGACCTTATAAATCAATAATAAGGTTTTTTTTATCACAAATACCATAGAGTTTAGATAATGATTTAAGTTTGGCCTGTACTATGTTTATCTTTTCATCTAAAAAGGTTTTGAAGTGTAACGATTCCCATATGAACATTGCCTCGGAGCTCCGGATTGCCCCGGATCTGGACCTCCGCCCCCGGGTAGTTCCTCCAGATCCCACTAGGATATTCATTGCAACCATTGTCGATATTTGCAGTTTATATTATTTGATTAATTTATGATTAATTAATGCATTAATGGATTCCATCTGGACTTTGACCATGTTGCTTATTACACATTTCTATATTTATGTTCAACTTTGCATTTATGTGATTATTATATTTATTCCATTATTCCTGAATTATGTTGCAAACATAATGTTTCCTTGGTTTGAAAATCATTCATATCTCGATGTACCTGTTCATATATATGGTTGAGGAGCAAGGTCTTCAACCCAACACACAAGGAGGAATAAAGGGAATATATGAAAGCAGTATTTCACTCTTGATGTTTTATCTCGGATCCGCGCTTGGAACATAGAATATTTCAACCCTTGGTCCTTTGGAACTTTAATATAATCCGGCCACTATAGTTCCTTTTCCCCCCCATCTCCTGCTATCGATATTCAAAATATATTTATTCTCGCAGAAGTAAACCTATACGATCATGAAATATCATTATTTAATATCAATTAATATTAAGCCGGAGCTGAAACACAGATGTGGAACAATGGCCACCAAGACATTGGAAAGAACATAGGCAAGAATCGCAACAGAAGTTTAGTTGCCTGTCTATTTCTACACCCAGGAATTCATAATATTGAAAGAAAAATGAGGAGGTAACGATATAGCCAATGTTAAATAATAGTATCCGTCCATGAAAGAATGTAGATAAAACCCTCAAGGTTAACAAACTTTGTTTTGAACATGTAATGGGATTGTAAACCCATCTAATAAGTGAAGGTCGATACAACGACAGGGATGGGGAATGGAAGGGGAAATATCACTTTGTTACGCTGTTATTGGAGACATGTCAATTAGCAGTTTAAGAGGGGAGGGGGAATCATGTTTTGAATTTTGTGTGAATTAGGGGGTTGAGTGAAAATTATCTAGAAAACTCAACTTACTCAATGAATTGTAAGAAGATGTACAATGTGATGAAATTAGATTATTATGACAAGAGGGATAATCTATGAAGTAGATCATAGTGGTCCGTTATAATAGTAATAGAAGAAGCTGACTTATTACGTTTGTTGAGTATTCCAGTCGCGAGACGGAATATAAGGCAAACCTAAAGCGAATTGTTAGCGTTAAGAAATGTAACCGAGATTGATGTTTTGTTATATTATCTTATTATTTAATGGGAGGTCGTTTGGAAGACCTGCATTGATGCAGAGGTCCTTACCCACTTCCTGGATTTTTGAATTGCTGTTAAAGAGTGATCATACTATAATGAACAAATCAAATGTAACTGTATATTGAATCCTGAATAAAAGTATTATATATACATATATAATCAACCAAGTGAAGTTTATGTTGGCCTATACTATAACAAGAATTAATGTTCTTCTCAAGCCTTTGAATGACATTTAAGTGTTTACCCTTTTTTGTGTTAAGGGAAATTTTGTTAGTTTCGCACCATCTGACTACCCTATTTAGGTCGTCTTGTAATTCTCATTGTTCAACATATATATGGGTCAGATTTTCAGAAAATGTACAATTGGCTGCTGTACACATTTAGGAAATTCTGCTAAGTTAGGCTGCAATTTGGCCAATACTAGGTAAATTCGAGTATATTCGACATTGCATTGATTCCAGCAATCTGTTTGGTTAGGTTAAACTGTAATTTGAACTTTATTTTCGTCTGAAATGTGAGTTATTTGAGAGGATTGATGGAGACGAATTGTACATTTTCTGAAAAGCTCTGCGGTAACCCTTGCGATGGTGCTGTGTTGTTGAGGAGTGGCGAGGTCCTGCCTATATCGTTCACTGACCATGTAGGCAAGGACCTCGTCATTCTTCACCACCTATACAGAACCAGCACAACCATTGCAAGGCTTACCGCAGAGCTTACCGCAGCCAGTGGAGACCACCCTTAATCGTCCTCACATATTGTTATTCTGAACTTGAATTGTACACTATTGTTAGTTGTAATGCTTGTTGTAACTTTTGTACAGTTTACTACCAAATGCAGAATAAACAATTATGAATGAACTAGATAAAGTTATCTTCCTTTAGTTATATGGGTCAGATTTTCAGTATATGTACAATTTAACTTCGCCAATCCCCTCAAATAACCCAAATTTCAGACCAAAATAAAGTCTTACAGTTCAACCTAACCAAACTATAATTAAGAACAAATTATCCCACAGAATATGGATCTCAAGAGCTGAATGTAAATATAACTACTCAATCTGCAATATTCCCATTTATGGGTCAGATTTTCAGAAAATGCACGATTCTTATGATTTTTGCCAATTTCCTCCCAACGCTACAGAGCCTATCAGATGAGATAAGATCTTTATGCTAATGGTTTTTCCGGCCCTGGAGTATGTCCCCCACAACCGTCCTAATGGGATTTTACGGCCAGTTTCCCTTAGTTTAACGGGATTTGATAGCTTCTGAGCCTAGACTGTCAAACGCTGATTCAATTGCGCCATACGCAGGGAGTTAAAAGTTTCTTCTTTCATTAAATGAACCAAAAAATAGTGTCAGATTTTCGGAAAATGTACAAAAGGCAGCTCTACAAATATAGAAAATTACTGAGTTACAGAAGTTGTTTGTGAAGTTATTTGAAAAAAAAGAAGGATTTGGGCAAGATTTTTTTGAGAAATCATAGAAAATTATCATACTAACGTTTTGCATCATATGATACAGCATTTAAAAGGTCTTTTTATCACCTTTAATCGGTTTTATACATACTAAGCTGTATAATGAACATCCTGGACGTCAGACTCAGAAACGTAAAGAAAATGGTGGATAAAAGCGGCCTTGGCGGCGGCCATTTGTGGTGTGTTCCAGGAAAATGAGTCATAAGTCGGAAAAATAAGAGCTAATCACTTATAGATATATCGATCGGTGTATCAAATTTCAGGACAATGTATCTAATATATCCTTTCGTTTTAAAGGTCCTTATATGGACTATATTTAGTTACTTTACTGTTTATTACCCCCCAGAAATATTGCAAACTTTTTTTTTCCAAAATAAAAATATCAGACTTAAAATCTAGAAATACTTATTGGATTATTAGACTGTTTACTATCATTGGAATCGGCTTTATCTCATCTTTTCAAATATAATGGAATCTCACAATCTATTTTTTGCGACTTATGACTCATTTTCCTGAAACACATCACATTTTAGAAATTTGGGTGGCTAACGGGCTTTTTAAAATCAGACCACTCAAGGGTATATTCGTGCAAAGTTTGTTGCTTTTATTACAAAATGAACAATTCAACCCTTTCCCCACGTATACCATAATTCCACTGAATGACACCCAGTAGAGTGGAAGGTAGTGCAAGCGTTAATCATACCAGTGGAACCGATTACTCATTTTTTAGCCTGCATCTAATCATTGATTCACTATACTTCTCACACTCTCGGTGACTCACCATCTCTCCTCTGCATCTCTCGGGTGAATGATCATAGCATGCTCAGCGCGCCCTCTATCTCTCTCTCTCTCTCTTGCTTGCTCTCTCTCTCTCCCTCTCCCTCTCTCTCTTTCTCCCCCTCTCTTTCTCCCTCTCTCTCCCTCTCTCCCTCTGCCTCTCTCTGCCTCTCTCTCTCTGCCTCTCTCTCTGTCTCTCACTCCCTCTGCCTCTCTTCCCCTCCCTCTCCCTCTCTCTCCCTCTCTCTCTCTCTCCCTCTCTCTCCCTCTCTCTCTCCCTCCCCCTCTCTCTCCCTCTCTCTCTCTCCTTCTCTCTCTGTCTCACACTCCCTCTCTCTCTCCCTCCCCCTCTCTCTCCCTCTCTCTCCCTCTCTCTCTCTTTCTCCCTCTCTCTCTTCCCCTCTCTCTCCCTCTCTCTCCCTCTCTCTCTCTTTCTCCCTCTCTCTCTTCCCCTCCCTCTCCCTCTCTCTCCCTCTCTTTCTCTGTCTGTCCCTTTCCCTCCCTCTCCCTCTCTCTCCCTCTCTTTCTCTGCCTGTCCCTCTCTCTATACCTCACTCTCTGTCTCTCTCTCCCTCTCCGTGTCTCTCTCCTCTGTCTCTCTGTGTCTCCCCACGTTACAAATACACTGCATGTCCACTCTTCCTGTCTTTCTAATCCCCGCCCCCTCTGCCTCTCTTTCTTCCTTCCGCTCTCTCGTTCTCTCTCCTTTCTGTCAGTCTCCTTCCTGTGTCCTTTTCTTTTTTTGTTTTAATAAATCCTGTTATTTACTTTTATCTTATTTATTTACTTTTATCCTGCATGGAGATAATGGCAGTTTATCCCGCACAAGGAAAAGATACTCTTCCATGGTTTGTTGGTTTTTCCTTTACACATCATTTTGTTGTATAAACAGAGATTAATAGATTAATCAATGAGAAGATTACCAATGTGTTCCATCAACGATCAAAGAAAATAGATTGGACATGGAATATTTAAATACAGTAAACCCATCAGAAAGGGTTGTACAAAAGAAACAATTTGTACCTCATTGTAGCGGGTGTCCAGTGAAGCAACGCCGGCCAGTGTGCCAACCGTACCGTGGCGCCACCTGGTGTATTTGGGACACACTTGCTCGTCCCATAATGGAAGCATCTATATGGGTCAGATTTTCAGAAAATGTACAATTGGCAGCTGTTCACATTTAGTGAATTCTGTTAAATTAGGCTCCATTTTGGTCAAAACTAGGTAAATTTGACTATATTCGGCATTGCATTGATTCTGGCAATCTGTTTGGTTAGGTTGAACTGTACTTAGAACTGTATTTTCGTCTAAAATTTGGGTTATTTCAGAGAATTTGTAAAAGTGAGTTGTACATTTTCCGAAAATCTGACCTATATACTAGGCGCAAGGATGGTAATAGAGCAATGTTACCATTATGCACTGTATTTTCATGTGTTCTGTGAAGTGGAATAGAATATATGGATTGATACCAATGCTAACTATAATCCTAAACCTAACTTTAAATGTGTGGTCCTAGGTCAGTATAGGTAGTAGTTACCAATAACATCCTGACGCCTAGTATTTAGTTCATACCTGCCCTAATCAAGTCCTGTGCCCAATGTGTTTACAACTTAAACATCTGTTTATCCAGGGTAAAACAATAATGTTGGCCTTAGCGCAACATGTTCGAATTTAGGAGTCGGTTATGGGTCAGATTTTCAGAAAATGTACAATTCAACTTCGCCAATCTTTTCAAACAACCCAAATTTCAGACGAAAATAAACTTCAAAATACTGTTCAACCTAACCATACAGATTGGTAGAATTAATGCAATGCCAAATACACTCGAATTTACCAAGTATTGACCAAATTGCAGCCTAATTTAGCAGAATTTACTAAATGTGTACAGCTGACAATTGTACATTTTCTGAAAATCTTACCCTTATGTTAACCCAGTCCAGGTGCAAACCCAAAGATCAGATAAGAATGTTATTTCAGCATACTTCGCTAATCAGTTTCCTTGCCTCCTTCCTTGAACTCAGCATTTTAATGGGAATATATTGACACTTTGCGGTCTTAATGGGATTATAATGGCACTTTGCGGTTTGAGGCGAAAGGATTTCCCTTCGTTTGAAGGGACTCTGTCAACTTTGGGCCTAGACTGAACCTGTTTTTCTCCCATTGTGCATAGCTCTGTGATGATTCTACTGTATTCTCTAGGCCAAAAAAAAAATAGGTGTGTTTCCGATTTACCCCCCCCCCCCCCCCTACCTAGAAAAACCTTACCCTACCTAAAAATGTTTTGACCATTCCTGATTTTTTCCCTACATATCTTAGTTTTTTTGGATTTTTAGACAAAAAAAGCTTATAAAAGCAGGAAAAGGGGTTTTCCTAACCCGAAACTGTCAAAAAGCACATTTCCCATGTTCAAAACAACTATTGTTATGAAAAAGACATTTTTCTCAGTTCCTGGGAGGTGGTTTCCAAACAAAAAAAATTAACAAAAAAAAAAAATTACCACCCCCCCCTACCTAGTTTTCAGCCAGATAAATCGGAAACACACCTATTTTTTTTTGGCCCTAGTTACATGCGCTCTCTATTTGTACTATGAATGATAACAATACAAAAGAAATCCGTATCTTATTCCACAAGGCCGAAGTAACATCATGAACATATTTCATATGTATACATGTAATTATAAGTATCCACATACGTGTATGCATCTCACTATCCGATTTTTAGAGGGTTTAGCGCTTATAGTCATAGTCTATGTACCAAATTTCAGGACATTGTATTAAATATGACGTAGGAAGTCATTTCTTCCTCCCTACAAATTGTATTTTAGGGAAAACTCATTTAAGTAAATATCTATAAATGAGACCTAACACCTTAAGGTATGTAAATCCTAAATAATGAAAAATCGAGATATCGATTCCGTCCATTTCCATTGTCCTATCCCTGTTAATTCATTGTTATAATATGTATATAATTCTACAAAAGTAGAAGGGGTGACTTTTCTTAAAAAGTCTTATCCAACTATTAGATCGCATAAATGATTGATTGTAATTTCTATGTAAATTGTCTAACTATTATTTACCTTGGAATCTCTCATAATGATTGCATTAATACCGATGTTACCGTTGTAGAAACATTTTAAGTATGTGATTGTCCAGTAATACATTAACCAGTATACTTAGGTTAATGAGCTCAAGTTCATAACTGTTAACTAGTAAAAACCAGAGCTACAAAAGCAATCAAGTATTATAATATCCTAACAGCAGTAACCTGTAATGGTGTACTGATTACAGTATGTAACTCTATTATCATATGTAGTTTAATGCATGATACAAATCTGGGAATTGTCAATGATTGTATACACTAATTTTGTCCCACGGGACCCTAAGTCGATCTTGAAATCCTATGTTCAAAAAGGACTAGCTGGAAGAGCTACTCGCGTACGCGTCTAGAGGACCAAGCCCTTTTCATGATGTAATTGTTGATTTATATGAATAAAAATTCTTATATATATATATATATAATATCATATCCTTGCGTTTGTATGGCCTTCGTATGGAGTATATTCACCTACTTAACTAGTAAATGTCCACCCTTAAATATTGCAAACTATATATTTTGTTAAATAAAAATACCAAACTTAAAATATAGAATTCTTATTAGATATCATACTGTTTACTATCATTGGAATCGGACTGATCTCATGATTTCAAATATGGTGATATCTCAAAATCATTTTTTTGCAACTTTGACTCATTTTCCTAAAACACATGACATATGGTTTTAAATCGTTCTCATCTTTTTTAACACAAACTTACAAGAAGTGATTGACCGGCTCAGCCGATATGGGTTTTGTGTTGACTTCATTTAGGAATACAGGTCCGCTATCAAATCTGAGCGCCCCTCCCCGCCCCCCCCCCCACCTCCTCCCCGCCAGCTAAAATCATTCCCCTATCCTCCCGCTACAATCTAGTGCGACTCCGCACTGTAAAATGTCACCACTGCTATTTATGTGACTCCATAAATGTCACTGTAAGAAGTGCAGAGACTGCAAGGAAACGCTTCCGTCATCTACACACAAGAAAAACTGACTATTCCGGGCTTCATTATTACCGTATAACCACGAGTATAACCCCAACCAAGGTTGGAGCATAGCTTAAAAATATGTAATGCCATACGCGACGTCCACTTTCAATATACTTCTTACATCTGTTCTATGCTATAATGCTATATGGGTCAGATCTTCAGAAAATTCATCTTCACAAATCTTCTCAAATAACCAAAATTTCAGACGAAAATAAAGTTCAAAATGCAGTATAATCTAGCCAAACAGATTGCTAGAATCAATGCGATGCCAAATATGCTCAAATTTACCTAGTATTGACCAAATTGCAGCCTAATTCAGCAGAATTTATTAAATGTGTACAGCTATAAATTGTACATTTTCAAAATCTGACCCATGTGTAAAATAATGGGCAATTTGCGCTCGCATTTTACGCGCATTTCGCTCATGGATCTGCGCGAATGTTGTTTCTATTTGTCGACCACAAGGTGGCGAATTTGTCAAGTAGGCTGCATTATATTATTGGGTCAGAAGAGAGGGTGGGCAGTTACCAGTAAGATAGCTAAATATTCTCCAGGGAATGACCTTAAAAACACAAGGATATATTTAATACATTGTCTTGCAATTTGGTGTATAGTTTCATATGACTACAAGTGTTAAACCCCATAAAGATCACAACATCCCAATAAAGAATTCTTGTGAATAAATCACTCTGAGAAATATAATTTTTGAGAACTATCACTAATTTTCCCGAGACACATTACAAATAAGCTGAGGATGCTGCTGGGGAAAAGGTCTGTGAGTCAATTAGAGGAAATACGGTTGCAAGGAATCTGTCTAATCAAGCCCTCCTGGTCCCTCCCTCGCCTTCCTTCCCGGTCCCCAATCACCGAGGCAATTACATGCGGTCATTACACCCATTATCGCCACCCTCTGATGTTTAGTTCCAGGGTGTTAATAATTATCTCTAGCAGGGGTAAAGGCTGGTGTGGTTAGAGACAAGGGTAATAATAAGGGACGTTATTGTGGGAGAACGGGACATAGAGAGAGAAGAGAAAGATAAGAGAGAAAGAGGGAAATAGAGAGAGAGAGGGTGGGGGAGAAAGATAGATAAGAGAGAAAGGAAGTGAATAGAGTGATAGAAAGAGAGGGGAGAGAGGGAGAGAGAGAGAGGAGAGAGCGAGAGAGAGGGAGAGAGGGAGAAAGAGAAAGAGGGAAAAAAATATAGATATGATATATAGAGAGAGGAAGAGAGTAAAGAGACAGAGAGAAAGGGGGAGGTTACTACGATTAGGGAGGAAGAAAGAGGGAGGATTGGAGAAGTGGTGGCATTAAGACGTACATCTGGAGATTCTGATTACGTCGTAGTATTCTCACTTTATGTAGTAGGCGTATTAGTAAATTAATAGGAATATTAATGAATTAATAGGCACAGTAGTAAATTAATAGGTATATTAGTAAATTGAGGTAAGGAAGTAATGATGATAGAGTTTAGGAGATGAGTTGAGTGGTTCCTATACTGTGACCCCTGCACTGGGTAGGATGACAGATACATGTATTATGCATTATAATAAGTTACTTAATGATCAGATTGTGTGTGTGTGTTATTCGGATGTACATCCACATTACACAGCCCCTGCTTCGTTTCCTCTCAGGAAACGCATTGAATGGTGAACTACAAAACGACAGCTACAGCTGTAAACCACTACAGCTGTCAACGGTAATAGGAAACACTGCTACCGGTAACAGTCACCATTACTTGTCAGAGAGAAGGGTGTAAAGGGTTATTGGCGATAATGGGGAGGGTTGAGAGGAGATATGGGTGGAAGGAGTACTGAGAGGGTTTGGGGTTGGAAATAGTTAACGAGAAGAAACAAATTTATACTTCAATATTCAAAATATGTGTAATCATAAAATCCCTCATCCCTCTATTGTATCTTTTATTCACATCAATCCTCCGGTAATGTTCTTTATTAATATAATATCACATTCACATATCACAATATAGTGTGGCTTATATAAAAGAAAAATCTAAGCTCATCCACTTCTTAAAATAAATGTGTTCCTCTTTCCCGATATATTTGTATTTACAGATTTGTATCCATAACATATCATTATGTAACAATTACAATTTTCTTAGACTGTGCTGTTAAATATACAGGTTAACTAACGTGTTGGTTGAAGGTGCGTGAATATTGCATGAGCTATAAGTAGCAACGAGTGAAATAGTCTAAGCGACTGAAACCAATGAGTAAGTTAACAGATTTATAATGTATGCTTTCAATCATGAAAGTAATCTTAATAAAAAACAGATTGGTTGCAATAACAACCCCACATTACTCACTAGTGAAATACGCACTATGCGTAACTCTCCCTACATACGTTGTTTTCAGAGCAATGCGTGTATAATAAATTCCTATATGTTCATATCTATATTCATTATAAGGAACAAAAAAGAAAAGTAAAAACCGGCAGTCTAAAAGAAGAGAGATAGATGACAGACGGCAGTACTCAGGAAATGTAACAACATAGAGAAAAACTAAAAATAGATGACACTGACACAAAAATGTCAAAGTACCAAGAAAGAACCACAAATTGTTTAAAGTCTCTAGTCGAAATACCACTAAGCAAACATCAATCCTATATATAGTTTTTTCTGAGCAAATAACATTTGGAGATTTTATTGACAAAGAAGAATTTTGTCTCTGATGTAAACTCTTTTATAACTTGCCTGTGTCTCAAAGAAAAACCAATTGCCTGAAGTTTTGATGTCTAACGATAGAAAGCCAATAACTTACGAAGTTGATGTCTAACTTATTGTGAATAACACTTAATTAGGATCTAACCTCCGTATTTTCGTGTTAATGAACTGAGAACATTTGATTTGTATACATATGTGTAAACATAACCTCCAAGCCGTCTTTGTAGAAGTATGTACAAATTCTGTATTGCAGTGCTTACAGTTACATTAGACTATCAATGCCAATAGGGGATTTGCATAGCCGCCATTTTGAATCATGATTCACATGGAATAGGGGAGTTGCATGTCTCACTGCGCATGTCTACTGCAGTGCATGCTGGGATAGATTTTGTTGAAATCTGACATACACATATTTGGCAACATTTTTATCGAAAATTGTAAGAATGTTTTCACCAATATCATAGCTTGTATAAATGATCTATAAAAACCAAATGCATGATGGGAAAGAAGGGGACTTGTGTCATGGAAACATGTATAACACATGGATATTGACATTAAAGCATTAATAAATATCCTATGCTGAACATTGCATGTTTTCTATAGATTTTAGACTGTACCATTAGTCCCATAATTCAATGTGAATCTAGATTCAAAATGGCGGCTATGCAAATCCCCTATTATGGGACTAATGGTGCAGTGTAAAATTTATAGAAAACATGCCATGTTCAGCATTGAATATTTACTAATGTTCTAATATCAATATCGATGTGTTATACATGTTTCCGTGACACAAGTCTCCAGCTTTCCCATCATGCATTTGATTTGTATAGATCATTTACACAAGCTATGATATTGATGAAAACATTCTTGCAATTTTCGATCAAAATGTTGTCAAATATGTGTATGTCATATTTTAACAGAATCCATCCCAGCATGTACTGCAGTAGACATGCACAGTGAGACATGCAAATCCCCTATTAACATGAAGTAATAAATATCCATGCAACAAAAGGGAAACAACTCTCAGCTGTCTGATTAGGAAAACTGTTTTTTATTGGTATCCCTTAATCAAATCATTTAATAAATTTCAATTTTCAGTTACATTACAAAACAGGTAACCTCCGTTTCCTCCGTTCCACGATTTTTTATTTTTAAATGAAGTTTCATAGAATTTCAGGTAAGGCAAAAAACCATATAAATAGTAAGAGATGCAGCTGTATTTGTGTCAAAAGAGGACCCCTAGTGGTGGATATGGAAAACAACTGACCTACTTCAGACAAGATGAAGCCGTAGAGTACTGCCGAAGGCTGAACATGGGGAAAAGGTTATTTAACGCTCTTTGGGTAAGGGTCTATTAGTATTAATTTGTTTTTATCTTCTCATAGAAAACAGGGGTGGCAGTACTTGCCTAGAGGCAGTCTGTTTCAACTGTTGCCCGGATGCTAAAAAATGATAAAGATCTCGACGGAGATCAAAACATGTACGGTCCGATTAATACAATAACATAATAAAAACTGACCGCCTATAGTGTCTCATTGGGTATTTTGTCACTTTCTTCTACAAAATGATATAATGTTAACAGGTAAGTATTGTATTATACTATACAGGTTTACTGGTTATAGTATACAATAATACATATAATAATACATGCAATGCTCGATGCGAATACAGCACTATTTCAGTAGCCTATCGGTTTAGATTTTAGTTTTTAAGCGTCATGGGGAAGTGGGTTCATGGGGGTCTGGAGGGAGTCCATTTTAGAGAAAAACAAACAAATTATTGAGCTGTAATGAAGAAAGATGGATGAGGTTTGGGTTAGGGGTGGGCTGGGGCAATAGAGACGCCCAGCCAACGCAGACGGGGCCGTATAGGATTACATTTCATTTTCACTGCCATTTGTTTGTCTTTTTGTCGAAATTCCGGGCAAATATACCGAAATGGGGTCAACCTACTGTCGCCTTTTTCCAGTGTTGCTGTAGAGATGAAATAATGTGTGGTTTAAAAATTCATGCTGGGTCAAGACCTCTGCAGTTTTATATTCGCGATAGCTTTTGCAACATAATTGATTTATTTAAGTTGGTATACTGTACTAATAGACGTTTATATGTTTCCGCTATAGATAATTTTGCGGTTTAAAATCTCATGGTTGCTCCTCAATATCTAGTATAGTATATAATACAGTGATGAGGATAAAGATTTTGTATTCACAAAATCAGGTTCCATTTAACATTTTATTGTAACTTTTATTTATCAAAGATGTTGATATCGTCCGTGGGTCCCTACATAGGGAGGGTTTCTAGCCCTACCGGACACATTATTCTTCTAAGTATAGAGTAACAATACACCACCGCGCCGACGACAAAATGGTGGTTACAACACATGTCTTTAATTAAATTCATGTACACCATGCAAGTGACGGCACAAACCATACGATGCCATATCAATTTTAGAATGCAATTAATGATACTGCTTAAACCAACTAATGTTCAGATAAGCGGAGACTCACATGTATACCTTAAGGGGTAAATATTGCATAAGTACAAGTAGACATATGTGTTATGTACAATAGTCAAATTGACTAGTTAAATTTATAATGTGATGAAATGAAACATAGTTCACAAAGCGAGTACAGCGATAATACAAGAGAAGGGAAGAGGTGGAGAACTAAACCATACCAGAATATAGGAGAACCTAAAAGTACAGAAAATTGCAGTGAGTCCAACTAGCATTTAATTAACTTTAACATATCCCTTCATTTGCAGAGCATAGATTGTTCACAAGATATCTATAATCCATCGCTTGGTATTTGACTTGACTTGAGACCCTGGTGTCTCTTAGCTCTTTCTCTACTGTTCCTCCTCTCCTGGTGGTGTTTGGTCCACCTCTGGGTCTTTTACTCTGTGTGATTACTATATAATCAGGGATTTGTAGTTATTTGTTTATCACTATATTACTCATAATAATCTATAGTGATGTAAATACCAATAATCTTATATACAATAAGGTAGTAATTGTTGTAATCGTCTCATTCTATTGCAAATCATTCCAGCCCACTTATAATACTGGCATTGCATTTATATTGTATATGTATACCTCTTTGTGTCATAATATAACAACGTACATAAATCTCTTCATAACCATATATGTGTTTCAGGAAAATGAGTCACACAAGTCGCAAAATATTGATTTTGAGATTCCATCATATTTGAAATGATGAGATCAAGCGGATTCCAATGATGGTAAGTATTAGGACATTTAATAAGTATTTCTATATTTGATATTTGATATTTCTATTTTCTAAAAAAGGTTTGCAATATTTCTGGGTGGACATTTACTAGTAAAGTAGCTAAATATAGTCTATAAGATACGGTAGAGGGAGAGAGGCGCGCTGTATATCGGGTAAGCTGGCTTGATAAAATGATATGGTAATAGAGAGAGCATAATAAACTTGATCTTGTTCCTTTATTAAATATCTCTGGCTTTTGGGCGACTTGCCCTTCTCCAGGAGTGAGCAATATTTCTATGTGGACATTTACTAGTAAAGTAGCTAAATATAGTCTATAAGATGACTTTAGAAATGCATGGATATATTTAATACACTGCGTTGAAATCTGGTGAATGTATCGATGCTACGATGATCATTAAGAACCCCCAAAATGAATACAAATATGATCGCTTACGAATAACACACTTTGAAAAATAGCAGTTTTGCGACTTGTAACTCATTTTCCTGAAACACATGTATATGCTTATATCACTATCCTATACGTTTGCCATGTGTATTACATAGTTTTGGTTATAATTTGATCAACTTTATAGAGGAGAAAGCCCAGTGTTGTTTGAAATATGATAAACAGGCTCAAATATAGGCAGCTGTACTATGTCTATTGTCAATGTCAATAGTGATGGGATATAATTGCTTATCATCCAGATTTATGAACATATGTGATGTGCTCTTAGGAGAATGAGTCACAGGTCGCAAAAAATGGATTTTGAGATATCATCACATTTGAAAAGATGAGATCAAGCTGATTCTAATGATAGTAAACAATTAGGACATCTAATACAAATTTATAGGTTTTTGTGTATGCATGAAAACAAAGTTAGCGATAGTCAATCCCTAGTAGGCTAATATAGTAGTAATATACTCCTTAAATTACCTTAAATATGGATGTATACCTGCAATAAATAATCTAGAGATTTGGTACATGTATTCATGATAGTAGCTACCAGCGCTAAACACCTTAAAAATGAAAACATTCTGAGAAAGTGTTCCCGTGAAAAATATCAACCTTTGTGACTTATGACTCATTTTCCTATTACACATCACATATCAATAAAAGTATCCAATAATATCTGAGACAAATCCGATACAATTCTACAGGGAACTAGTTGACTTCGCCCCTGTAAAGGATTGCTGGAAAATTAAATCTTTGAAAATGTACAGAATGCTCTCTTTTTATACTTCAAATAAGAATATTCATGAATATTCTTAATAATTTTGTCCACACTATTACATATGTTAGACATTGAACATTCTTTTATAACATTATGATTCAGAAAAGAAATTAGAGTTCTAATTAGAGTCAATCTTTCCAAACATGTAAATTCTCATTAGCTTCGATCTGTGCAAACAAACGTTAAACGTAAATTCTAATAATAAATGGACGGTTTCTAGCCGTTGATTCCCAATAAACCAATGTCCAAACAATAATTTCCCGATTATTATAATAGTCAATGGATTTATGTGGGTCAGATTTTCAGAAAATGTACAATTCACCTTCGCCAATCCTCTCAAATAACCCAAATTTCAGACGAAAATAAAGTTCAAAATACAGTTTAACCTAACCAAACAGACTGCTAGAATCAATGCAATCCCGAATATACTCGAATTTACCTAGTATTGACCAAATTTCAGCCTAATTTAGCAGAATTTACTAAATGTGTAGATTTGCCAATTGTACATTTTCTGAAAATCTGACCCATGTACGTGATTCATTGCCAGCGTTCATTATTCTAACAAATCTGATAAATTCCTAATTTAGATAAAGTGCTTTGTCAGCACTGAGCGTGCGCTCGTCTGCGCATGCGCGTGCTTCACACATGCGCACTTGAGATGGGGAGATATGAATGCAAAGATGGGGCAAGGGTGTGGGGGTGGGGTGGGTGGGGGACGGGGTAGAGAGGCAGGGGAACGGTGATTTATCGCTTCCATTTTCTCATATAATGTTGTCCGTTTCGTTCTGCACCTATATATGAGTTCTTGAGTATGTTAACATACATTCTTTTCTTTTTGAATTTTTTAGTCATTATTGACCTTGTACATTTAAATTCTTTACTAAATTCGCATAACCACAATGGTGATTATTTTCATGCGTTGCCAAGTTAGTCAGATTTTACAAATGAATCAAATTCTACCAAATTTAATATGATACGATGAATATAATCTAAACAAATGCAATTAACTACCCTCCCTGCAACAATCCCATAAATGAATATACCTAAATCTATACGTTCTGTTCTCTTACAATACATATATGGGCCAGATTTTCACAAAATGTACAATTCACCTTCACCAATCCTCTGAAATAACCCAAATTTCAGACGAAAATAAAACATTGTCTATGGCCACATCACATTGAAAGTACCGGTTCTCATCCGATCACCGAAGTCAAGCAATGTTGAGCCCAGTCAGTACTTGGATGGGTGACCGCCTGGGAATACTGGGTGCTGTAGACTTTTTAGTACATATAATTATTGCCCACTCACTGTTGTTTTCTTGCCTGTGCAAACGCGCACTCAACCTCCACTACGACGCTCAGAGGTGTGGACATTGTCTACAGCCACATCACATTGAAAGTACCGGTTCTCGTCCGATCACCGAAGTCAAGCAATGTTGAGCCCAGTCAGTACTTGGATGGGTGACCGCCTGGGAATACTGGGTGCTGTAGACTTTTTAGTACATATAATTATTGCCCACTCACTGTTGTTTTCTTGCCTGTGCAAACGCGCACTCAACCTCCACTACGACGCTCAGAGGTATGGACATTGTCTACGGCCACATCACATTGAAAGTACCGGTTCTCGTCCGATCACCGAAGTCAAGCAATGTTGAGCCCAGTCAGTACTTGGATGGGTGACCGCCTGGGAATACTGGGTGCTGTAGACTTTTTAGTACATATAATTATTGCCCACTCACTGTTGTTTTCTTGCCTGTGCAAACGCGCACTCAACCTCCACTACGACGCTCAGAGGTGTGGACATTGTCATTACCTAGTATTGACCAAATTTCAGCCTAATTTAGCAGAATTTACCAAATGTGTAGAGCTGCCAATTGTACATTTTCTGAAAATCTGACCCATATATCAGAATCCACAATCGCACAATTATACAAACTGGGACAAAAGAGCCGTATTCTCTTTATATCAGTCAATGTATTTTTGTATGTCAGTTCTTAGTAAGGATTTTCCTATTACATTCCCAATTTGTGATTGCAAAGAAAGAGATGCAGATGGATTTGTTGAATGCAAAAATAAAAGAACTGGAAAATCAGTATGAAATCCGTCATTATTTCATCAAGATTACTTTCAGAGAGTCGGAAAAAATGGACCAAACATCTATCAAAATATCATTACTTTAAATTTACCTGTAAGTTTTTTTATGGGTAGAACTGTTTTCTCAATTTGGACAAGAAGGTCAATTCACACAAGTACAGCTGAGTAATATTCAAAATGGCCTGTTTTTGCAAATTTCCTATTAAATTTTCGGGACTAAAGTTTTAAGGTTAATGAACAAAACAAAGGAAAATAAAAATTAATTGTCAAAAACAGGCTCTGATATGAAAAGCATTATGCAGGAGGAAGTGCCTCATATTTCAAAGTAGCAAAACGGGGCTATGAAAAACATTTCTATGACAGGGAAACAGAAATACACGCCAATTTGAGATTATGAAAGGAGTTCTGCTCCAAGAAATCCCCAAAGGAGCCAGAAGCAAGCGCTGAAATACCTTTATGAAAAAATACCCAAGTCAAAAACAAGAATAAGAAGGGATGTTGTAACAGTGGAATCAACATGCATGTCAATTTCATGTGTTTCAAAATTGATCCGGTATCAATAATTAACATGGAGTCAGTCTCTGGCCCTGAACCCATGCAGATGTCCCTTATTGAAAGGTCGCATAGGACCCAATTGGTTATATGTGATTTGTTACAGAAAAATGAGTTACAAGTCACAAAAATGATATTTTTCAAAGTGCTTTATTTACAAGATGTCTTTATGGAAATGTTTTCATTTTGGGTTGATTAACGCTATTTGTAGCATGAATACATTTACCAAAGTTGAAGACAGTGTATCAAATATATCCATGCATTTCTAAGGTCATTCTCTAGAGCAACTTTAGTATTAATATTGCAAACTTGTTTTTCAAAAATTAAAATACCAATAATGTAAGTACTTATTATTTGCCCTATAGTGCTTACTACTATAGAATCCACTTGATCTCATCTTTTCGAATATGATCATATATATCTCACATTCAATTTTTGTGACTTGTGACTCATTTCCCTGTGACTCATCACGTAGTAGTTTGTGTATAGTGGTTGTGGTTGTGGACGGGACCCCTCAACAGTTGGAAACATGGAAGGCAGCAACAGCAAGACTTGGCACATGCAACACTGCCAACAGGGACCTCACATCCATTGGAATGACTACATATGGAGGGAGTGCATAACCTGGGTGTTTGGAAGTCTACTTTACATTATAATGGGTGAAACAAACCACATATATATAGAGAGACGGGGCATAGACAGAGAGAGAGGAGAGAGGAGAGAGGGAGAATGGGAGAGAGTGAGAGGGGGTGGGGTGGAAAAAGAAAGAAAGAAAGAGAGAGAGGGTTGGTTGCGGTGGATTATATTTTTAACCGTATGGTATCTATTCTAATGGGTGGTATACACATAAAAACCCTCCACAAGCTGTTTCCACTCAAAGAATCAAGATCTGGTGATTCCTTAACACATTGGTTTGGTCATATATAGTGTGAGAAACATACTAATTGCCTTACCCTACTCTTTACTTTGTTTTTACAAATGGGTCTTTCACATGCATTACGAGAATAGACACTCAGTAAGCACTGGATGTGTGTGTGTGTGTGGAGGGGGCTGGGGGGGGGGGGGCAAATTAAATATGGGCATGGCAGTGTGAGTTCGCATACGAGTCATTTTCGGTGTTAAGATCCACAGTTTTTTTTTAAAGTTATGTACCATCCTAATCCAAGAAACGAATGAACGAGAGAGAAGAGTGGGAGAGAATGAGAGAATGAGAGAGAGCGAGGGAGAGAGAGGGAGAGAGAGGGAGAGAGGGAGTTGGAGTGAGAGAGACACACATAGAAAAGAATAAGAGATAGAGAGTGAGGTTGAGAGAGAGGGAGAGAGAGAAAGGGAGAGAGAGAGAGTGTGGAGAGGGAAAGAGAGAGAGAGAAAGAGAGGGAAAGAAAGAGAGAGAGCGTGGGAGAACAAATAGAACAATTACAGAGATAGAGAGTGAGGGGAAGCAAGGTTAGAGAAAGAAAAGAAAAGAAAGTGAATGAGGGTGAGGAGCAAAGAGAGACAAGGAGAGAGAAAGGGGGTGGAGGAGAGTGAGTTGGAGGGAGTTAAACCCACCAATCATCCCACATACCACCAATATGGTACCAATACCCCCTTGCTACAGGGGCTAGCATGTATCCACCCTGATAAACAGTCCAATTAAGTTAATGGCCAATTCTCATGACCTGCCACACTACCATCCATGAATCATTTCTAAAGCGGACTTTCAGAATTAAACAATTCTCTAATGTTCTCCCATAATCCTAGATAAGGATATTGAAACAATATCAATCCAAGGTCTCAATCAACAAGCCGTTGAGAAAATATCAACACAGATGTAGACATTATTAATCAAAAAACTAAAGTTACTACCGTTCCACCCTGTGTTTCTCAGTCAATTTGTGAAAAATTCATTGGTAAAATATAAGTATTTTGGCATGCTTTTCTTATATTAAAGACATGGATTTTGAGATATGATCATATTCGAAATGGTGAGATCGAGCCGGTTCAAATGACAATACATAATAGGATACCTAATAAGTATTTATATTATTATAAGTTTGATATTTTTAGTTTTGAAAAACAAGTTTGCAATATTTCTTGGTGGACATTTATTAGTAAGGTAGCTAAATATACTCTATAAGATGACCTTAGAAATGCATTGATATATTTATTATACGGTCTACCACACTATCACTATGGAATTTGGTAAATGTATTCATGCTACAAACACCGTTAAGCACCCAAAAAGTGAAAACATTGCAATAAAGATGTCTTGTGAATAAAACACTTGAGAAAATCTCCATTTTGCCACTTGTGACTCATTTTCCTGAAACACATCACATATAGGGTTTCAGAGATGTCTTTGGGGTGGGTTATGAGAAATTAGCATCTACTTGAGTTTACTATTTATTATACTCAAAAAAGGGGAAACGTTTGGGATATATTGGAAGTAATGTACAATAGGAGGTCTCTTATCATGTCTTATCTACATCCATGTATCATCAATAACATGAAAATGATGAGAAGAGTATGGTGAGGAGAAAGCAAAAACTTTGTGAAAAGTAATGTTATAAAATAGTTATTTGAAGTTTAATAACCATGTCGCTCAATGAATTTCAAATTCAAAATAGAACGAAATATAAATAATTATTTGTAATCTTTGTGACTACTGCAATCTAGTACATACAGGAATTTACCTCACAACATATGGGTTGTCAATCTGAAGTGATAATTATCAACAGTAGTGTCAAACATATCATTCGGGTCATAAAGTCATAAATCCTTACACATGTTGTCCTGTGGATAGGGACAAAATAAGACAAACAGTGGAGCTTTTTCTATCTTGACCTAGACTTGCCATGTACACGCTTTAAAATGTCTTCTAAGCTATCCATCTCATATTTTGTAGAACACACACATTTGACTTCCATTACATAAAGTGACTTATCATACCAAAGTAGTTCTTGCCTCAGAATGAAATTGAAGCTAGATTGAGTTAGGAATTCATTTGGTGGGTGTTATTTTCTCTCTCGGCGTGAGATATTAATCTGGGTGTGTGATGGATTGACGGCGTATGAATGCATGAATAAATCTATTCACATTTCACCCTGCATGTCCCTATAGACCTCTCTCACACAGTAATGAATAAATTTATTCAGATTTCACCCTGCATGTGTCTATAGATCTCTCTCACACAGTAATGAATAAATCTATTCAGATTTCACCCTGCATGTCCCTATAGATGTCTCTCACAAAGTAATGTATAAATTTATTCAGATTTCACCCTGCATGTGTCTATAGATGTCTCTCACAAAGTAATGAATAAATTTATTCAGATTTCACCCTGCATGTCCCTATAGACGTCTCTCACAAAGTATAGGAACTATTAATGTGCCACTATGCCTATACTCTCTTGGCTCTTTTTTGTTTTTGCTTTCATTTAGTTTATTTATACAGCAATCATCAGACAATACAAGAGGTATTACAGTGGTACATTGTCAGTTATAATACAGTTGAGGTCATTGAGATATATGGGCTCCTGGTAGTATATTCGGCGATTTTTTTTTATGTTTACATATATTGGTGTATTGGATTCTATTGAGGTATAGAAAGTGCATAATAATATATCCGTCTTCCCACAAATCTCCCTGTTCAGTCAACAACTGTTCTTCCAATAAATGGCGACTGGAAAGGCAGATGAAAAAGCGGTTAGTGGACAATTTCTTTTCAGGCAATTGATTTTAGTGGTAGGACTATATATGCTTATGGGTGAAATCACCAGAAAATGTACAATTCATCTTCACCAATCTTCTCAAATAGTCCAAATTTCTGACAAAAATAAAGTTCAAAATGCAGTTCAGCCTTACCAAACAGGTTGCTAGAACCAAAGCCGAATATACTCAAATTACCTAGTATTGACCAAATTGCAGCCTAATTAAGCAGAATTTACTAAATGTGTACAGCTGCCAATTGTACATTTTCTAAAAATCTGACCCTTACGTGGTGTACCCCATAAGGTGTCGGTAAATGGGTTAATGACCGCTTTTGGGACAACACATGTTATGGATTCCTATAAAGCACAGCACCGAGCCCCCTTTTTTTTCCATTTATGACTGACTTATAGCCACTCAAAGGCGCCAACTAAGAAGTCTAAAGGGCCTTGTCCACTAAGCCGATTCTCATGCGATTCTCACAGAATTTAGTGGAAAAGAGTCCTCTGCGGTTCAAATTCGCAGGGGAATCGGTTTAGTGGACTATAGGCCATTAAGAGGTTAAAAAAAGTCTGTTTCATATGTTTCATACACAAAAGGCACTAAAACCCAAGTGTCTCGTCAGCAATAGAGGATTTGCATGCCACTGCACATGGCTGGTACAGTGCATGCTGGGGTAGATTCAGTTCAAATCTGACATACAAATATGCAACATCATTATCGAAAACTGCAAGAATGTTTTCACCATGTTTTCAGCTTATAGATTTTAGACTGTACAATTAGTCCCATAATTCCATGCGAATAATGATTCAAAATGGCGGCTATGCAAATCCCCTATTATTGCTCATCAGATGTTAATTAAGCCAGAATCAACGCAAAAATTCCGATGTAGGCTAAACACAATTAAAAAATCGGTTTTAGTGGAACAAATGCTAAAACACTCTATGTCCAAACCCTCAGATCAGATAAGATTGGTATGTCAGCCTACATCGTTAATCGTTTTTTTGTCTTAGAACTCGGCGTTTTAATGGGAATATAATGACATTTTGCGGTTCTAATGGAATTATAATTGCACTTTGCGGTTTGAGGCGAGAGGCTTTCCCTTCATTTGAAGGAACTCTCTCAAGTTTGGGCCTGGACTGAATAGAACATGCATATGGGAAAAAAAGCTGGTTCGTATTTGATCAGACACTTGGGAATAGATAGGCGTCTTAATGGGATTTTAATGACATTTGCGGTTTTGAGCGAGAGGCTTTCCCTCAGCTTGCAGGGACTCTCTCAACTGCTCTGAGCCTAGACTGAACATAAGAGATTGTGCATGCTCTTACACACCATTAGCCAGTGAATAAATCTACCGTATAACCCATAACACCCTCTTGCTCTGATTTATATCTGAGATAAGATAGATATCTCTGCCTCACAGCCCCATCTCTATGATGAATACAGTTAAATAGATCAGGTCTAAGATAAGATCTTAGTGGGGGAGAATGTGTCAAAATGTTGAACATAAACAATGTGTACCTGCCCCAGTGGTATGGTGCATTAATACAATTGGTTCCACATATTTGGATCCCTGGATCATGTTGTATGTCATTAATGCTGCATTTTCAGTTCAGCTAACAAAGATAAAAAAGATTTTCTACCGATCTTTTTCTACTTGATCATCTAAAAGACTTTGACCCATATTCTGGAGGATTTACACAGTTTGCTTCATGCTCTAGGGCTTCATGGGTCTGATTTTCAGAAAATGTACAATTCAACTTCATCAATCCTCTCAAATAACCCAAATTTCAGACGAAAATAAAGTTCAAAATACAGTTCAACCTAATCAAACAGATCGCTGGAATCAAGGCAATGCAGAATATTCTCGAATTTACGTAGTATTGACCAAATTGCAGCCTAATTTTGAAGAATTTACTTAATGTGTACAGCTGCCAATTGTACATTTACTGCAAATCTGACCCTCATAAAATTCTAGGCCTACATTTATATTTTGGCGGCCCGCAAAATTCCTTTGCTGCTTGTGTTTCACTTATACCCCTTTCACACTACAACTCTTAGAAGCTTCCAAACCGAAGTGAAACTAGAAGGCAATTCAAAAGGGAGTTGCATATGCCACTGCGCATGTCTGTTACAGTGCAATCCTGGGATGGATTCCGATAGAATTTGACATCTCTTTTATTTGACAACTCTTTTATTATAGCTTGTATAAATGATTTATGATAACCAAATGCATGATGGGAAGGTTGAGGTCTAGTACATGGATATTGGCATTAGATCATGGATAAATATCCCATGCTGAACATGGCATGTTTTCTATAGATTTTATAATGTAGCATTAGCCCCATAATTCCCTGCGAATCTAGATTCAAAATGGCGTTTATGCAACTCCCCTATTGGCCTCGCTTTACCAATGTTATTTAGTGTGAACAGAACTGAAACAAAACAAATCGGTTTGGGCTGTAATTTAAATAGAAATACTGTATACAGAGTGTATAGTGTGAACAATTTCTACAAAGCACTTCGAAGCGCACTATCAAAAGATGTAGGTCATATGAGATGATATGTATTGGGGCCATAGCAATTCATCCTGATTTACGGTCATGTAAATATCATGTGCATTATCAGCATTTATTTATGGCAAAAACAAATCTAACCACATCAACTAATCATTTGACCTATAGGCCTGTTATCACATATTGTGCTGCTGCTATATGTGAATGCACGAATATGAAGTAGAATTGGCCGAAGGAAACCAAGCGCCCGTGGGTTATAATAATGGCCTTTTCACACCAGACAACTGAAGCAAACCGAATCAGTGGGTCAGATTTTCAGAAAATGCACAATTGGCAAATGCACAATTTATTCAAATTAAGCTGCAATTTGGTCAATACTAGGTAAATTAGAGTATATTCGGCATTGCATTGATTCTAGCAATCTGTTTGGTTGGGTTGAACTGCATTTTGAACTTTATTTTCGTCGGAAATTTGGGTTATTTGCGCAGACTGGTGAAGTTGAATTGTACATTTTTTGAAAATCTGACCCATGTGTGAATGCACGAATTTGAAGTCGAATTGGCTGACAGAAACTGAGCGCCCGTGGGTGATAATAATGGCCTTTTCGAATCAAAGCAAATATTCCACTTGCGCAGACACCATTTTGCATATGGGATAATGGAATCTGAGGTCCCAATACAGTGGCAAAGATTGTGTAGTGTAGATTAAATTATCAACAGTATGGAGGATGTTATTCTTTCATTTTTTCTTAAATTACAGAACCTAATCCTTACGTTTATTTATATAACGATTGATGATGATGTCTAATGCCTTACTTCGACTCACATTTCCATACACTACTTTCCTCTCTGTATATATACATGTTCGAGTGGACAATAAACTTGAAGGCGGAGATGGTGGGCTGTCATTGAGACCACCCTAGTATTTATTAAAGATTTTCCCCCAAAAGTACCAAACTGAGTAAAGCTAAGCCGATTCTCAAGCAATTTTGGTGGACGATAAAGTATCTAAAAGTATACATTTTTTATTTTTTTTTGGACGTGTTTATTTTCTACTTAATATTAACAGGAAAATTTCTGCAGAAATAACCGCCGCATACATCTTGCGTTTTTATAGGTCATCTGCACACTTCTCTATCATTAATGTGTTTTATTGTATGATGAATTGAAATTTAACTAGAAAAGGTATACAATTATATAATAATCGTCAAAGGTATTACATCAGTAATTGGATGGACATATGAAAAAATAGAAATGATGAGAATGGAAATATATTTAAATCTCTTGTGCAATTTACATGAGGTGTAGAGTGAGTGGAGGAGCAAACTGAGCAAGTTGCGTATCTTACTGTTTTTCTAAATAGTGTTTCTTAATCTGGATCTTGAACATTTTATTGTCTTGTATATTGCGTAATATTATGGGTAAACTATTCCAAGTGGAAGCCACTTGATATGATAATGAGTATTTATCACGATCCCTTTTGGGAGTAAATTGAGGTAGGATAGGGGCATCTAATAGGCGAGTTGCTCTGTTTGCTTGTAGTTCATTTGCATGCAATGTGATTTACATTGTGATGCTTTTATAATGGGGTGCAGGGTGTGCTGCGATACACTACATATTTCTTTTCCGCATTTCACTTATGTGAAAATGAGGTTTTTTACTTGTGTACAGATTGATGGAGTGCGGGGCTCTTCATTGTCTGCTCAAGTGAAATGATGAGAAAATAGGAAAAACTTTACCTTAATGACTTTTTTGTGTCCGCCATCTTGGAAAGATCACAAGACAACAGTGTATTTAAGCTCTGTAATTATCCGCAAAATTAGTCAAGTTTTTCTGATCGCGTGGTACTTGAACTTCTTGTGGGCACAATGCTTCCAATCACAAAAGGATTTTGGGAAACTTCTTGGGTGCATTTCTTTTTCTAAAAAGCAACTGTAGTTGTTTCAATATTTTTGAAGGTCAAAGGAAAGGTCAGCGTCTTTGATCGTGCCGCCTTTTTCATGAATGACTAAAAGAAATATTGTTTTCATAGATAAAAACTACATAAAGACCACAATTTAAAGATAATAAAAGTCTAAATTAGCAAAAGGGTGTAATTGGCCGTGCAAAGTGAAAATCTACAGGGTGGAATAAAATGTTGATTTGAAATACTTGGGTTGAAAAATCTTTTATGTACAGTGACCTTTGGAATTCAAAGGAAGTTTTATATTCATTACGCCTCTTGAAAAATTGGAAAAAAAAGTCAAATACAATGGTAAAATGTATGGAATGTGAAATAAATGCAAAACAAACTATAATAGTATAACACATGAATTACCTGTAGAGATAGAAATATTAACGCACCAGGACTGAAATTTAGATGGGTTTGAAAAGAACGGAACAAGAAATTAGTTTTTGACCGATGTTAACTGAGAGGTTAACCATGATTATCTCAACAGAAAGACAATAGTAAGGTTAAACAATGCTTATGGAGGGAGGTTAGATTAGTGCACTGACCCAGAAGGAGCTAATTACATAAAAACATGGCTGAGCACGGATCACTGTGCCTTACGAGGTTTCTAAATATTATCTCTCCATTGATTAAAGACCCTGCTATACTATAGATTTCTACACTTCAATGTGACCCAAAATTGATTTGTTCAAATATGGACCAAAATTCAAATCTTTGCAATTCTGGGATTCACTGAAACCTCCCCCTATAATTAATTAAATTTCATTGAAGTACGCTATCCCATGTAATTTAGACAAGCTATTTTCAGGCATATAAGATAACAATGATGTATTGTTTGAATTCGTTCAGAAAATACGCATACATATATATCATCCATTTGTTTTAAACAATATTCAATTTTCCTGCAATGTTTTCAAACTGTAGGTCTGCAATCAAGCAATTAGTCCATTTGTCTCAGATTATAATATAAGAAAAGTTTTATGTTCTTTATATTTTAAGTAATAAGGGCTAATATACCTCTACGACCCTTATATATTCTCGCTTTACTTATTATCGCTTACCTTTACAAACTTTTAAAACTTTTATAACCTTTATTATTTAAATTTATTCTTATTCATTAAATAATCAAAGCATTGGGCCGTGAAGTAGAAGAACTGAAGTTAGCTATTTAATTTGGGATATGTAAACATATAATAATACTCCTTATTTCCATATCCAGTTTCATGGTCGCATTGTGAGGAAGAGACCTTTAACACTCAATACCAATATTTGCAAAGCGAGAGGGGGAGTTGGTGGAGGGGGCAAGGGAGGTGGTGGGTGGGGGGAGCATTACTCATCTTTTTTACCTGAGTGAATAAAGAGTGCGTGAGTACACAATGTGCATTTTTCATCCAATTGTTGAATATTTCTTCCCATAATGGGGAGTGAATGTGAGGCCTGCATGCTGTTCCTCAGAATAACCAATTCCTCCCCATGCTTATTCCAGTTGTCCAAACTCAATCATTCTTAGACCGGGCCCGTACATTCAAGAATTCAGAGCCAAATTGGCCTTAAGACAATTCGTATGAATTCAAAATCATTCTTAAGAATACATACTTGAGTTCGGTAATGTGGGGGCTTTCTTATGAAAAAATCTCCAATTCATATGACAAATCATGGGTTCTTACGACAATTCATAGGCAAATATTTGGACTATTCGTGAGTCCCCAATTCGTACGAATTGCGAGTTCTTGAATGTTTGGGCCCGGCTTTACACAAGCTTTTAATTCTGGAAAATTGGAATTTTATTGTACCTGTAAATAAATGCTATTTGGAACAATCTTTCTTCTCATTTCTGTACTATACTAAAGATAAAATTTAGTCTCTACGTTTGTAAAATCAGGCAATACTGAGAAAATCAATTCTTCCCCATGCTTATTCAAGTTGTGTTATAGAGAAATGAGTCACAAAAGGGATATTTTTCAAAGTGTTTTAACCACAGGATCTCTTTCTAGGAATATTTTCATCTTTGGGGTCCCGACCACTTAAACCCGTATGAATAGATATCCCAAATGTCATTGGAATCGGCTTGATATATCATTTCAAACATAATGATATCTCAAAATATTCTTTTGCGACTTGTGACAGAAGACATTTTCCTGTAACGCATCACAAGTATGTTTGAATAACAGTAAACATTAATTTCAGGGGGCGATACGAAAAATGTTAATGTCAACATCAAAGTGGACGTGTGGGGTTTGCTATGCTAAGGGGAAAAGAACGGAAAACAAACGAACTAGATCTTTCTCTTTTTACAATTGTACCAGTAAATAAATGCTATTTTGGACCAATTTTTTCTCATCTCTGTAGTAACGATAAAATTTAGTCTCTATATGTAAGTAAGTATAAATAAATCAAGCAAGACTAAGGAAATCGTGTTATTTGGGAAATTCAACTGACTGTGACCAGAATAAAAAAAAATCAGATAAAAAAAAAGAAAAAAATGGTGGTAGGCGTGATGCTGTTTAATGGGTTTCGGGGTTGGCAACGCCCCCCCCCCACCCCCCCACCCCACCCCCCTCGCTACAGGGGTCACCGGCTCAATAAGGGAATCCCCCTAAACAAATGAAAAGGTCAGAGCTTATTGTTACCGGTGTGGGGTTCAGCGATTAGTATAACATTGGTACAGCTTGACTTTAGATTAAATCCGGAAGAACTGTTTCAAAACTGAACTTTGTATTGACAGGCAATTTAGCAGGATACAGGAATTTACAGCCGGCCGATTCAGCTCTTTTATTTCAGAAATCTATATATGATTCAAAATGACTTGACCTTGGACGACCGTCAAGATCAATATTCTACAATTGTTCAAGGTCAAATGTAAGATTTACTGAGAATGGAGCAAAAATTCAAATTTCGAACTCCCAATTTGTAGAAGCAGTTTCAAGCTATAATGGCGTTCCAAGCGTACACTATTGCATTTACCCCGTCTAGGCCCAAACCCTCAGATCAGATAAGAATGGCATGTCAGTGATTGAACACCTACTTTGCTAATCAGTTTCCTGGCCTAGGACTAGGCGTTTAATGGGATTATAATCACATTTTGCGGAATTATAGTAGCACCTTGCAGTTTGAGGCGAGAGGATTTCTCTCCATTTGAAGGGACCCTCTCATCTTTGGTCCTAGACTGGACCGAAATTTCCCGACAGAAGGATACAATTATCTGATTTTTTAGGTAATACCATATTCGTTTGTCTCCCATCCATAGAGCTAACTACAGTTATCTAATTAGTTATATTGATCAGATAGGGAAAAAATGTGTGACTCATGTAATAATTTCTTTTTGTTGGAACTAATCTTTTTGAGCATTTAACTGACATTTTACGAAAGAGGAACCAATGGCAATTACATTATTTCCGGGTAATTAAATCTATGCATGAGAGTTTTTAAGGAAAATTAAGACCGTATGAAAGACCCCTCTAATTTCATTTATTGATTTTGCTAACGAGGAAGGAAATTAAAATAAAAATTAGAATAGAAAAATGTCTAAGTGGCTCTTTAACAAGGGGTCAAGTAGTTCTATGTTACAGAATAGGGAGGAAAGCATATTGCATTCGGGACGAACTATTTCTGAATCCTCTCGTACAAAAGCTAGACCATAAGTCCTCGTACTTGTAGTATTGCAATTGTGATGTGTTTCAGGGAAATGAGGTACAAGTCGCGAAACTTATATTTTCCAAAGTAATTTATTCACAAGAACCCTTGCTTAAAATGTTTTCATTTTGGGGGTTCTTAAAGCTGGTAGTAGCATTATCACATGGACCAAATTTCAGGACAGTCTATTAGATGCATTCCATGCATTTGTAAGGTCATCTTAAAGAGTGTATTTAGCTAACTTTATACTATAGTACAAAGTTTTGGGGTTTTGTTTTTTTTAAAAAAAGCAAATTTAAAATATAGAAATACGTATTAGATGTTCTACTGCTTACTATTATTGGAACCGGCATCTTTCCAAATTATGATATCTCAAAATCCATTCTTTGCGACTTTGACTCGGGACGAACTATGTTAGCACCATAAAGAATGGCCAGGAAATTAAGCTTCTAATGTACACTCGGTAAAAGAAGGCCAGTAATGTTGATCTTTCATTTAAAAAATATGATCATTAAGGACGGAAACAAGAAACTACAGTATTATAGAAAAAGTGAACATTTCTGAATCATTCCTCCGGATCTCTATACGCATGTGCACATAATGTGATGACGTAGTGATCATTCACCACTGTGCGTAGAGCTCTATCCACGGTTGCCTGAATTGTCATTACCCTGGCCTTAATTGTCCCTAATCGTTTGATGTGTGAAACGCACCATTAGGTTGGCTTGGCCTGGTCACCAAAGGGTGAGTGGATGACTGATCACCCTGTGTTAACTGTCCCTGCCCCTCTCTCTCATTATCCTCCTGTAATATTCGTGAGGGGTGAATTAGATTGGGACGGGTTGGCTTGGGTGGTGGTGGGGGTGATTTGGGGATGACGGGGTGGGGGGAGGATTGCTCTCAGGGATGGACTGTTTGTTATTACACCCCTGTGCTGTTGCTTCCTATACCTTCAGCATTGTATGTCACACTTGGTCAAAGTGGTGCATAACATGTGAGTTATGTCACCCTGGGGACATACAACAAGTAGGTCCGCCCAAAACGTAAATTACTTATTATTTATATTTTTTATTTATTAATGGGGTGTAATAAATATGGAACAAAGCTCGGGTGAAGTCTGTACACTTGTTAGTGACCTCGGGAGCACAGAAGATCTCGGGCTAACGCCCTCTAACTTCCCGCGCTCCCTCGGTCAATAACAAGTGTACAGACTTCCCCCTTGCTAGGTTCCATCTATTTATCCATTAGCGTTGTGTCTCATAAACGAGCCCGAGTCATACTTGATATAATATTTTGTCAAAACTTATTCAATTTGTATAAAGACTTTTCCTTTCTGCCATGAAATAATACTAAGTATGGGGCTGGCCCGAAATCGGAAGTTTTTTTAAAAACTAGACACACTAATAGGATTTCAGATTCTCAGCCTATCTTCTATTCCTAATCTAACATCCCTGTAGAGGATTTAGAGGGAGGGTAGGTGTGTGTGCTGTGGGGGGGGGGGGGGGGCGGCAACGCCTGATTGTGCTGCTAGAAATAAGAAAAACACAAAATCACACTCAAGGAATTTCGAGCTTAATGCGTCCCACTGTTTACTACTGAGGAAAAAAACAAGAATTATTCTCGACTAGATTAAACAAATAATATCCTATTATGATGTCGTAATATCTTATAACATATACATTGAGTTTATTTTGTTATCCTAATAGGAGAGGTTTGTTGAGAGACAATAGGTTATTTAAGCAATCCTTCATACCCAATTCGTTCACTACCTTTTTTCCAAGTTATATCTATGGTAAATTAAAAAAATATTATTATTACTATTCGGATTTAAATAAATCATTATTATGAACATCATCTCAATCACCAATCCTATTTATCATGCCAAAACAGATTTCACATGAAGCGAAAAGAACTCCAGATGAGTGCCCCTTCCCCTCAATATGCCACAACCTGGCTCACTCCCCGATGTGCCCACCCCCACCCCCTGGTGTGAATGGTGCCTATTTGTTTTCCATTTAGCCATTGTGTGTCGGTAGAGGCGCTAGTGGTGGTGTGTGAGACGGGGCAGGAGACAAAGGATTATTATGGAGCACAGACGGACATCTGCATTCTGCCCGCGTATTGGACTCTCCTGCCCCCGCCCCTAGCCTCCCCCCGCCCCCTAGCCCCCCCCCCCCCCCCCACAACCTTGCACCAACCCCTGGCACCCACACCCAAGTGGGTCAGATTTTCAGAAAATGTACAATTCACCTTCGCCAATCCTCTCAAATTACCCAAATTTTAGACGAAAATAAAGTTCAAAATACAGTTCAACCTAACCAAACAGATTGCTAGAATCAATGCAATGCCGAATATACTCGAATTTACCTAGTATTGACCAAACCGCAGCCTAATTTAGCAAAATTTACTTAATGTGTACAGCTGCTAATTGTACATTTTCTGAAAATCTGACCCATTATGGTGCACAGACGGACTTCTGCATTCTGCCCGCGTATTGGACTCTCCTGCCCCCTAACCCCCCCCCCCCCACCCCACCCCTAGCCCCCCCCCCAACCTTGCACCAACCCCCGGCACCCACACCCAAGTGCGCTCCTTATCGCTAGACCCAGTATAAACCTAAAAATGTAAGCTTTATTTTTTTCCAAAAATGTCTTTTTTTTCTTTTTTTTTTAAATATTTTTATTTCTTTATCCCGCTATCTCGGCTTTTACATTTCTAAGACTTTGGTTTCCTTGCGGCGATATTTTTCCTGGAAGAGAAAACATACAAGAGACCTGCTACGAATGACAGATATATAGCCACGTATGTTGTCGAATATTTTCACGACTTTTGAGGAATATTGAGGAAAAATATGCCAAACTATAGGAGAGATATATTTGATAATATTGATGTTCTGAAGTTGTATAAAATTCTGTATATATTTGGGCTATTAGACTTTAACAACCTTTTATCGAACTCAGTAGACCATGTTCAAATTTGGAAATCTTAAAGATTGGAGTGAGAAAAACACAATGGAAAAACATCATAATGGAAACGCAAAACGGAAATATGTGGGTCAGATTTTCAGAAAATGTACAATTAAACTTCGCCAATCTTCTCAAATAACCCAAATTTCAGACGAAAATAAAGTTCAAAATACAGTTCAACCTAACCAAACAGATTGCTAGAATCAATGCAATGCCGAATATACTTGAATTTACCTAGTATTGACCAGATTGCAGCCTAATTGAGCAGAATTTACTGAATGTGTACAGTTGCCAATTGTACATTTTATGAAAATCTGACCCATGTAGGGGAGGAGGTAATAATAATTTAATTCACCACTCTTACACCAGCGATGAAAAGAACTATTATTGGAACTGTTAATGAAAAATAAATTTAAGAATTATGTATACAACAAATTCGGAAGAACCGAATAATATTCAGATGTGTAATCCCCTTTGTAATTTATTGCGCTATAAATGATATACTAATTGAGATGTTTTAAAGAAAAATGAGCCACAAGTCAAAGAATGGATTTTGAGATACCATCATATTTGAAAAGATGAGATCAAGCGGATTCCACATTAAAGACATTAAAGACATCTGAGGAGTGTTTCTATATTTCATGTTTGATATAAGATTTATGTTTGCATAAATAAGTTTACATAAATAATATTTCTGGGTGGGCAATTACCAGTAAAGTAGCTCAATATACCCCATAGGATTACCTTCAAAACGCAAGAATATATTTCATACAATGTCCTGATATTTGAGACATATGTGTATACGATTCACAGTGCTAATCTCCCAAAATACCCGAATATTCCAATAAAGAGATCTTGTGAATAAGTCACTTTAAAAATATCAATTCTGTGACTTGTGACATTTTGTGTAACACATCACAAATTTCAATATTCTGCCTAACTTAATCACACAGACCTATAGTGTACTTGTACGCGACCAGAACGCCAAACAGCGAAAACAATTGCCCAAGGCCCTTACAAAGGATTACTTCACAATGCTTAGCATTATTACATCAATATTTACTTTAAATTAGAAAAAAGGAGACAATCATTGGTTCAATTTCCTTCGCGTGACTTCTGTGTGTAAACTCTATTGACTAGAATCTTGATTTTCTTCTCTTCTCTCATGAATATGAACTCAAAGAACCTGCATGAATATTTTGTTTCAGATTGAGTGAGTGAGATTGGTTGCTTTACGCCCTTATCAACACATTTAACATGGTTATATCAAGGGCGGGAGAGCTGAGAGGGAGTGAGTGAGTGAGATTGGTTGCTTTACGCCCTTATCAACACATTTAAGATGGTTATATCAAGGGCGGGAGAGCTGAGAGGGAGTGAATTTGTGAGGTTGGTTGATTTACGCCCTTATCAACACATTTAATATGGTTATATCAAGGGCGGGAGAGCTGAGAGGGAGGGAGTGAGATTGGTTGCTTTACACCCTTATCAACACATTTAATATGGTTATATCAAGGGCGGGAGAGCTGAGAGGGAGGCAGTTTATGATCTTACCCAGGAAGTAGAGATAGAGAAGAAAGGAGAGAGAGACAAGAGAAAAGAGACGGAAAGGCACTTTATGCATGGTCATACCCAGGACCATTGGTTCAGATTGGAAGAGTGATATTCTGAATAAGCTTTGACGGCAGGTTTAACAAAAAACATTTCTATAAGCATTACTACTGCTATTATCATGAATGTAATTGCAAAAACTTTATACCTTTCTTTTCCTCTACGAAGAAGTCAGTCGGGGAAATTAATCTCTAGTTTTCCTCTGCATTAAGAATTTAATACAATGCTATATGTGATGTGTTCCAGGAATATGAGTCACAAGTTGCAAAATTCGCTATTTTTCAAAATATTTTATTTCCAAGATGTCTTTGTGGGAGTGTTTTTATTGTTGGGGTGCCTAAAGCTGTTTGTAGCATGAATACATTTACCAAATTTCAGGACAGTGTATAAAACATATTCATGCATCACTAAGGTCATCTTATAGAGTAGACCTATATTTAGCTACTTTACTAGTAAATGTCCCCCTAGAAATATTGTAAACTTTTTTTTCAAAAATAAAAATATCAAACTTATAATATAGAAATAGTTATGAGATGTCCTAATATTTACTCTCATTGAAATCCCCTTGATCTCCTCTTTTCAAATATGATGATATCTCAAAATCCATTTTGTGCGTATTGTGACTCATTTTCCTGAAACACATCACATGTTGTATATATTAAATACATAGACTGTCGTGGAGGCGTAGACATCAAAGGACATTGAATAATTATCTAATATGAAGATAACTATTATAAATGACATGAAGGAGAGGTTTGGCGAACATAGAATATTTATTCCACCATAATAAACAGACATAAAATTGTAAAATTCTCAATGTCGACACAATAATATCGGTTTGCACGACCTGGGCGAGGAACAAGAAGTGACGGTTACGGTAAATATTCTTTTCTTTCTGCTCTCTCATTGATGGAGACCGTAAACAAACCAAGGTGGGCGTGGCCTCACCGCAGCTATATTGCGGCAAGGGTTTGCCTTCACATCTTCTGTGCTGGCCTAAATGTTTCACTTCCTGTTTCGTCTGGGATAAGTAAACTCCACTTCCCCCAACCTTTGGTCTAATGTTATCACTTAAAAGATAAGCCTTTTTCTTTAGCCACACATTTAGCATATCCATTCGGCACTCTCAAACAGGTGCACTGGTTATTTAGTATCCTATTGGAAGTTACTTTCTTCAGTACAAAATGTAAGTATACTAGCTTATTCTATTAAATCTGCATTCTCAGCTATTATATTATTTTACTACATTTACTCGTTTTTTTACCAATGGTATCAATATCTTTCTAAATTGTTACATGTTGGTACAAAAACAGCCAGGAAGTAAAGAGCTATAATCAGTGGAACTGTACCGAAACCACTGGACTGAAGGATTCCAGTGGCTAGCCTAAATATGAAATTGTGGACTTTTATGAAGCTCTACAAGAAAAAAGCACAGGATAAAAATCCTTCAAAATTTAGGTCAAAATGACTTTTAGATGGGAAGAAAAAGAACGAAACAAATGTAGTACACAGTCTAGGCCCACAGTTGAGAGAGTCCCTTCAAATGGAGGGAAAGCCTCTCGCCTCAAGCCATTATAATTCCATTAGCACTGCAAAATGTCATTATATTCCCGTTAAAACGCCGAGTCCTAGGCAAGGAAACCAATTAGCGAAGTAGACGTCGTCATAACACAATCACTGATATACAATTCTTATCTTATTAACACATCGGAGGGTTTGGACGAACACATTGTACTCAAACGGTTTTCTGATACATTTTATGTCACTTATTTCAGTTGCGCCACTAACTTAATGACTCATAAGCTTGATTGTTTGTTTAGCGGACTTTGATTTTGGTTACATTTGGGTCAGATTTCCAGAAAATGTACAATAAGCAGCTGTACACATTTAGTAAATTTTGCCAAATTTAGCTGCAAATTGGTCAATTCTAGGTAAATTCGAGTATATTCGGCATTGCATTGATTCTAGCACTCTGTTTGGTTAGGTTGAAGTAAATTTTGAACTTTATTTTTGTCGAAAATTTGGGTTATTTGAGAAGATTGGCAAAGTTGAATTGTACATTTTCTGAAAATCTGACCCATTTGTCAATATTGGCATGTTCCAAGTGACCTAAAAATGATGAGGAGAGCAGAGAAATAGAAAATGATGTTATCAGGATCAAAGTTTAAGCCAAACGCTAGCTGCTCCATTAACCCTACCTTCCGAACTATTATTATTATTATTGAAACTTTATTTCCGTTTTTGTTCTACATAGTATATAATGGCTGATATATATAATACATCTCACCTCTCTGCCATTGTCAGCGCTTTCAACGGCACCATCTACTTCTGTATTTAATATATGTCTAATACATAACCTATAGTAAAGGTACAAAATACAGCAAAATAAAACATTACATATCAATATTGAGTGACCACTGAAATAGTGGGGGTTATGTAGTTCCTTCATCTTCTACTACTCTCTTAACTAAAGTCCCTAAACATAAAGAAACATATGTATAAGGGTCAGATTTTCAGAAAATGTACAATTCAACTTCACCAATCTTCTCAAATCACCCATTTTTTAGATGGAAATAAAGTTCAAAATACAGTTCAACCTAACCAAACAGTATTGGCCAAATTGCAGCCTAATTTTGAAGAATTTACTAAATGTGTAGAGCTACTAATTATATATTTTCTGAAAATCTGACCCATAAAGCACTAGTTCTGATAGACTAGTTTCTGTGAGCATATTTGTGGACTTTTTTAAGATTTTCAGAATTTTGTATTTTTTGTTTCAGGAAAAACATGTCATGTGCTTCAGATAAAACAGCCAAGGAACCTAGCCAACATTTCTACATCAATGTTCAGTATGAGGAGGATGGTTGTGATGGTAATTTATTATTAACTATTATTAATTTTTAATAAGTTTTAAAAATCCTCCAAACTTTGTCCTCAGTAATGTTGTGTCTACTTTACTCAATTTTTTATTATCATAGAATATGAAAGAATTCTGGTTAATGAGCACCTTTTTGCATTGTGATTTTGAAGTTATGAAATTGAAAAGTAATTGCTGAAATATGAAACTTGTTAGACTCCTACTATACATGATTTGTACTATAATGTTCTGATCTTGTCTATATGTGTCCCCTATTGAAGGTAGTATCACAGTAAAGCCTTCACAGGCTGATATGAATATTAAGATATAACTCAACAAGAGATGGATATAGGATAGATAGCATGGATATAGGATGACGTATTCACAAAACACAAGTGCGTTGTTTTTCCAATTTTCCCGAGTTGCGAAGCCACAAGGGTAAAACGGAAAAATAACGCACAAGTGTTTTGTGAATGCGTCATCCTACATCCATCTCGAGTTGGGTTCTATTTTTATGCCATGATATATATATTTTAGCCTTATTTAATCATCATTTACCTTCATTTCATGTCTCGCAACCCTCTGGCTCGGCAAAAACAAGTGCCTACAACATTGCATCATAAAATGAGCGTCATTGATTGGCGCAACTAATTTTACGCAACCAATCAAAATAACGTTGTAAATTGGTTGCATTCGAAAAGCAGCCTGCGCTAGTGAAATACAGCCATGCATATGCCATGGGCTAATCCGGCCATGTGTTTGTGGCTACGCACACCTATCATGGCATAAATAATAAGTAAACTTATCAAGAGCCGCAATTCAACCTCGCATGATCTATCATGCACCCAGCTGGCTGATCAATGCAAAAATATTTATGATTATCTAAAAAACATTCTAGTTCATTTTGCAAATTGTGTATTACTTGAAAACAGACAATAATTAATAATGTGCAGTATATTATAGGTAACCTTCCTTATTATACATGCATTGCTCTGAAAACAACATATCTAGAGTGATTTAAGCATAATGCGTATTTCACTAGTGATTTACGATGGGTTGTTATGGCAACCAATCTTGTGTTTTTACTATAATTACCGGTAAAATTCAAATTTATGACTCAATTTATTTCTATTTTCATGATTGAAAACATGTATAATAAATCTGTTAACTAACTCGTTGGTTTCAGTTGCTTAGAATAGTGCACTTGTTGCTACGCAACTCGTGCAATATTCACGCTCCTTTAACCAACTTGTTAGTTAACCTGTATTTATTGGAAGGATTTGCAATTGGTTTCTCAACACCATAGCTACACTTAAACAATTAGGAGTGTGCCATGAACAGTGTGAAATAGCAGAAATGTTCATTTGGGAATTTAATCATTTTAAGGAATCCAGTTAGAGGAACGTACACCATCAGGAGCAAATGAGGTCAATGGTGCAAGCTGCGCAGACCGTGAAGAATTACCTGAAGCTGAATGGTCAATGGAAAAGAACACAAATGATACTCGTGGAGATATGAGCGAAGTTCCTGCGTTGATCCAAAGTGTGGGTAGCAGTGAAAGGCTTGAGGATCAGTTTCAAGGATTCGCTTCCAATCTCAGGAAGAGAGGTGTGAACACTAGTACTATATATAGAGGCCGGAGGTATTTCACTGCAGTACTTGGCATAGTCACGATCATAATATTTGTTGTTATCGCAGTGTATTCTCAACTTCTTATCAGCTTAATATTATTGGCAATATGGTTCTTGTTTCTGATAGGATGGGTATTCGCTGGTGCGTATTTGTGGGACTTGGGGCATTCTAAATGTTTTAATACATGTATTAGGAGGGCAGGGGGAAGCCACAGAATGTTGAACATACTTCTTGTAAGAGCCTCGAAGTTTCTAGAATTGTGTGCCATTTCAGAAGATGAAGTTAACAATATTCTGTCAGAACTTAATTTAAAAGCATCAGAGGAATGTATTTGTAAATTGGCCGGTAGTTCAGTAGATGGGATTGGGTTTTTCCCTTCTCAAAGCGCAAATGTTGGACTGTGTAAAATCCAACCTCCACCGATTCAAGACGTTGATGTCAATGTACTCTACAAAGGTTTTTCGTTAGGACAAGATGATTTAATAACTGTTGATTTAGAAGAAGGTTTTTGCTGGATCTCTCTAAATGATAGAGAAGAATTCAACCCATCTAGTTTGATGAGTGGTTGTCAGATAAATGAAGGTAATTCCATATATTTGTCAGGGATGAAAGTTTGTGAAAAAATAGTCGAATTGATTCCTGATGCAGTCATGGAAAATCCACCTGCTATGACCTATACTAAATCCTTAAGAGGCCCACAAGGTAAATATGTTTTCAGCGCAGACATTGTCTGGGCAATAAAATTACCCTTTTGGCCAAAAATAGCTGAGGAATGGCCTTATGTACTTGACAATACACAGTTAGAACTAGACATCATCAGTAGGATTAAAAGTCTGGGATGTTATCTTGTCCATAAGCCATGTAAAACCAAACTAGAAGACTTTCCCTCCTCTCATAGGCATCATGAACATTCTCTAGACTGGAGATTTACATTTGCAGAAGCTGAAGCAAATCTCTTCAAATATCATATGGGCAAAAAGGCATTGCTTCTATGTTATGTGATCATAAAACATTTCATCAAATCCCATGAAAAGGCTTCTAAGGTTCCTTCTCTCAAATCATATCATCTAAAAACCTTGATATTGCATATGGCCGCCCGGGAAAGTCATCATGACTTTTATAATGTGAAGGGGAATGAAGGATTATCTCATCTGTTTAGAGATATTCTAACTGAATTCAAATCTGTCTTGATCAAGAAAATTCTTCCTCACTACTTTATGAAGTCAGTGAATATTTTGGCACCTTATAGTGACGATGAAATAAGTCAAGGTATCGAGATTTTAGATTACATTCTACAGGATCCATTGCACGTTGTCTGGGGTTTTATGTTTTCATGGACAAACAAGAGAACGTATATGATCGGTATTACCATTTGTGTTTTACTTTGGGTTCTTACCTTGGCTTTGCAGATATCAAATCAAATAATGTCCATTACGTGATATGTAAGAATGCAAGCAGCATCCACCTGGTTGGTCGGTGGTTAGACAGCCGGCAGCAGAACACACTATATGGCCATAATAGTAGTAGGCTATAGTAGGCCATTCCGCAATATTTCAGAAATCCTGTTGATATATAATAGACTGACACATCAAATGACAGAAAAGTTTCATTTGAATTGCTGAGAGGGGCGGGCAAAATTATAATAATAATGATGTATGTGGAATGCTAACAGGCCACCACACACCTTGAGGGAATCATTGCATTACAGTCAAATGGTGAATGCCACACTACTATGGTAAATGATTAGTTTATTTTATGTGCATGTTTCATATCGACAGAACCAGTGACCTAGTAGTGAAATGTTTTCTTTCAGTTTTCTTTTAAACTCACACATTTAGTTAATTTAGTCAATGTCATTTCCTTTCAATTTGTGCAAGAATTAGATGGACTATGATTGATTTGAGCAAGAAAAGTTAAAAGGGGGTTCTCAGATATATAGGTTCTCTGGAACAGAGGCTTGGGTGGCAGTATTAACCTTGTGTTTATTTTTGGTGCAAATGTTTTTTTTTTCGCGTGGGGCCATGACTCAACCAGTGACTCTGCAGTCAGATCTCTAGCATGACTGATCGAGACAAGAGGAAATGATGGTTTTCCCCTCACACTGCCTAAACTAGCTAGGTTGTCTACATTTGCCACCATCAAAAGTATTTAAATGCAAAGGTACACAGAAGCCAGTGAAAGATATATCTTGTTTGTGATATTCTTAAGTATGAGGGCACTGATTGGCAAAGAAATTAACAAATGAGGGTAAATTTGTTTGACCAGGTTTATTGACCCCAAAAATCAGTTACAAGTGGAAAGTGCAAGAGGTTATTTTGAACAACAGAAGAATCTCGTTCCACAGTGCGGCTTGAGTCTGTTGTGTTAAGCGACTGCGGGATCCCATGACGATGGAGGTGTAGACTTTTCCTACTGCCCGTGAAAGGGTGTCTTCAGTAGCGACTTTGTGATGGTCAGGAGTCGCCACCTGGCCGGACTGGCCAGAGACCGTTGTTCATGCCGGGCACTGCTAGAGATGGTCCCTGCTGTCACTAGGGTGGATAGTATGGCAGCCTCACCATGCTGTTAATGGGCGGACCCACTATACTTGTAATTTGTTTAAATATAATATTGGCCTCTAAGGAATAAAAGAAAAAGTAAGTGCACATGGTATGTAGTCATCATCTTGCAATCATTTATAGAAGGCACAGTATTGTTGAAAATATTTTGTCTCATAGAAACGCTGCTAAATATTTGTATGTCTAACCCAGGATACAATCTAGCCCATGATGCAATGTAACAAACATGTACAATAGAAGTACAAATGTACAATAGGAGAGTTGCATGTCCAACTGCACATGTTTCTTACAGTGCATGCTGGAATGGATTCTGCTGAAATCTGACATACAAGTATTTGGCAATATTTGTATCGAAAATTGCAAGAATGTTTTCAGCCATATCACAACTTGTAAAAAGATCTATGTGAACAAATGCATGATGGGAAAGGTGGGAACATGTGTTATGGAAACATTTATAACACATGGATATTGACAATGGAGCATTGATAAATAGTCCATGCTAAACATAACATATTTTCTATAGATTTTATACTGTACCATTAGTCCCATAATTCCATGCGAATCTGGATTCAAAATGGCGGCTATGCAAATCCCCTATAGGAGCCACAAATGCGGGGCTATCATTAGCGGTGTATGTCTTCAATTCAAACCACTTTTTTAACTTTTCTTGAATATGTCCATCTGTACACTTTAGAGTTAAGTTCCTGAATTCGTCATGTGATTTTTCTTGACTTCAGCAGCTGCTAAGCTGAGAACAGCTCTTTTTTTAAGATCACATTTTTTTTCCTGCCAACGAGGCCTCTACAATGCTAAAAAATACATATCAAAAACGTTTTCTTGGACCGAACAAAATTCTAGTTTTATTTTCTCTATTTATTAGCCTTTCGGTACATACCCTTTTGGTGCCTTTTGTATTTTTTTTCTGATTTCTCTCTCTTTGCCCTTCTGCAAACGAATTAAGATAACTAAGCAGTTAGTGCCTTTCGGCTCTGGCGCATATACTTAACGTTACACTATGCTTTCAAAATCATTCAAGAGCTTGTACCATTCACTACATTTTTTCCCCCTGAGCTTAACACAATCATGTTGTATTTTTTAATCCTCTCCATTCTTGTTTCATTAATAAAAGCCTCAAACACGATGTTATTATAACAGCATCGTTGGTGTAATGGTCATACATGAATATATATTGTTACAGTCTGTGTGTTTAATTATCTGCTACTTGTCTTTTGTATGTGTCAGACTCAGAGCTTGCTTTGAGTTGGGCGGTGTGACGAGCTGAACAACTCCTGCGAGAGTTGTCAGCGAGTTGTCCGGGAGTTGTCAGAGACATATGCCGAACACCTCATTTGAACTATGACATCATACCTCCAGGGCAAGGCTTTCATATAAATATTCGAGCACCTGTGAGTCTTGATTTGTAAAAAATAAACATTTTAAACTGTACTTGTCCTTCATACTTACAGTGTTGTTGATGAGTTATCAGTAGAATTAAGACAAGATTACCTCCATGGCCCATTTTCATAACATGACTTAGCTTCACTATGGCAATGAATGGTAACAATTCAGTCCTGGCTTCAACCCCCATCAGTGATACCGATCTCCATTCTCCCTGTATATAAATTAGTTTTCACTTCACCACAAATTGCTAAGGTTTCGGAGAGCAGGGCTCTAGAAGCTAAACTGTACACAGGTTTTTTGTTATTTTGATGTGTGTGCGAGGGCTTAGATTGCCTGGACTATACGTCATCAGGGTCCTCACTGATGCCACACATAGTTGTGGTTAGGCCCGTCGGTCCACTTGGTCATGGGCTACTGAAGTTGGCCGAAATCGGCCGTGAAATAATCAACTTTAGACCCAGGACTGAATTCCCCTGATTGGTCTTATCTCTATGATATCTCAACAGACAATGAAGAAGTCACAAAGTGACTTACAATAAGGTTGAACAATGGACAAAATAGATAAAAAATACTTGATCTACCAGGCTTTTATGATGGTAACAATATATACTTTTTTAAGTTTCTTTTTGGCTTGTTTTATTATATGCGCATGCTATATGGAAGGTGCTATAAGTGGGGTGCTATAAAAATATTTATATAGGACGTGTAGTTGTAAAAGTGTAGTTGTCTAAAAAATAGCTCTGTTGATATGCTTCGCGGAGCTTTGGCTCTCCGCGAAGCATGTAAACAAATGCCCGCGATCGGTAATCCACCTGTGATTCTGGTACTATAATTAGAGAAATACATAATAAAAACCACATCATTAAATAGAGCATTAAATTCTCTATTGAATGATATAAATTGTATTAATGTAGCTCAGGAAATGGCTGCGATATGAACGTTTTAAGTCAACAATATAACTTGGCTACTAACAACGCTGTCAGCGGGACTGTCAGTGGGGCTGGCAGCGGGGCAGCGGGGCTCTCTGAGACTTCTTTAATATTTTTTCAGTGATATCTGATAACATATGATCAAATTTTATGCACATAATAAATATAGAGTGGAACTCGCCAACAATAATTGAAAATTTATAGGACTTGATTTGTCCACATAAGCACTCTGCCTATGGCATCGTGCTTATGCGGACGAATCTCGTCCTATAAATTTTCAATTATTGCCGGCTCGTCCAATTCTCTCTATATGTGTCTATTCTAAAATCACATGGCTGGAAACATGAAGGATTTTGCTTGATACCAAAGTCAAATCTATGTCCAATGGATTTCAAATGATTTCCTCACGCTCCCGTTCCCCTCCTTCCAATTTGATCTAAAGTAAACATATAATGAATATAGAAATAATAAACATTTATCACACAACATAAATCACACAAACCTAGACAATAATTTGTGTGGCTCCCAAAAGTCAATATAAAAAACACAGTTCTCAATGTAATGGATCTAATAAAAAAGAAATTGAGAAAATGAACGTGTTGCCAATTTAGCTGATTGCAGCTTTAACCTACAAAAGTATGTCACTCTAGAAATCAAGGGAATGAGGGGAAGGAAGAGAGGGAGGGAAGAGAGGGAGGGGACAGAGATAGGTGGGAAAGCGGGGAAAGAAAGGGAAAAAGAAAGTGGGGAGAGAAAGGGAGAGGGGCTAGAGAGAAAGATAGGGTGAATTATAAAGAGAGGAGTGGTGATTGAAGGAAAGGGAGAGTAGATTTAGATTTAGATTTTAAAATATTTTATTCAGGTCATTGAACATTTTCATACGTACAGTACAAATATTCTCAGGACAGCCTGATTTGCCAAAAAGTATTTGACAGAAAAGAAATAAAGTTACAAATATAGGTAGAATCAGTACAATATAAGTTATTGCAAGCAGACGGATAATAATTACTGCTATACAATTTCATGAATTACATTAATTAATGGCATTTTCGTATAGTATACGATACATACATGGGTCAGATTTTCAGAAGATGTACAATTGGCAGCTCTACACATTTAGGAACTTCTCCTAAATTAGTCTGAAAAATGAAGAATATCGGGTATATCTGACTATATTTGGTATCACATTGATTTAAAGTATCACGTCTGTTATGTTAAACTACATTTTGAAGCTCATTTTTGTCTTAAATGTGGGTTATTTGAGACTATTGGTGAAGGCGAATTGTACATTGTCTGAAAATCTGACCCACATATTACAGGTTTTCAGTATAGAATGAAATACATGCTCTCAAAGTGGGAGTGAGAGAATGTGCGGGGGACCTCACCCCTCGATCCGTGTCTCCCTCATTTCTAATTGAATAAAGAATGGCGCCCATTTATGCTTCAAGTTGATTGGTTGTCAGACATGACCTATGGTTTCTGTCATTATGGAGCGTACTAGTAATGTAGTAAGGGACTGTTCATTTGTAACCACAGGGGGCGGGCGAGGAGAATTGTCAGGGGGGATTTTGCACAGACTCTGAAGGGTGGGTCAAGTTTTTTGACTCTAAAGGGGGGGGGGGGCATCTTTTGGCACACAGACTCTGAAGTGGGTGTGGGTGTGGGTGGTATTTTTGCACAGATTCTGAAGGGGGGCATCTTTTTTACACAGACTCTGAAGGGTGGGGATCAAGTTTTTTGTACAGACTCTGAAGGGTGGGGCATCTTTTGGCACATAGACTCTGAAGGGGGGGGTCAATTTTTTTTGCACAGACTCTGAACTCGAACTCGAACAATAGGACAATAGCATAGCCGCCATTTTGAATCATGATTAGCGTGGAGATAGACAGAGATAGAAACAATAGAGGGACAAAAGGGTCAGATTTTCAGAAAATGCATAATTCAGCTTAGCCAATCTTCACAAATAACCCAAATTTTAGACGAAAATAAAGTTCAAAATACAGTTTAACCTATCCAAACAGATTGCTAGAATCAATTCAATGCCGAATATATTCGAATTTACGTAATGTTGGCCAAATTGCAGCCTAATTTGGCAGAATTTACTAAATGTGTACAGATGCCAATTGCACATTTTCTGAAAATCTTACCCAAAAAGTGAATGGTTTGAAAGATACAGAAACAGCGATACACAGAGAACAAGAAGACAAGCTGCAGTCTGCTAATGGTCAAGCTGTCAAGAGATGAAACATTACCACCTCCGGCTACCCATAGTCTCCAGTAATGTGAAAGCCTGGTCTGACTGACCGCTGGTCAAGCCGATGTGTGCCTTTAACCACAGAGGTATTATCATGATTCCTCATGTGGTATGATACAGTTGCAATGATTCCAGTGTCATGAACTGACTCAACTACTGACAGAAAAATGAACTTCATCAAGCTAAGTGGTAGCGTATAGACTAAGTGGTAGCATATAGGGGGTGTGACATTAGGGGGTTTCAGAAATTATAACCTATATGTAAACGTACATGTATGTATCATTAGGCTGATTTAGCAACCACAATGCTAACGCTAACACTAACGCTAACGTATGTTTTATGAGCACAACATTATTACTAGGTGTGCTATTCTTAGCTGCCTACCTGAGATACGGACGTCAATTACGCTAAGAGGTGGGTCAATACGTTCCCAACGTATGTCTATTTCACGCTAAAATGATGGTCAATTGCGATTTCATTTTTAAGTACAAATGAGCGTAGGTTTTTTTCTTTGATGCACATCCCCTATTGTGCATAAATCCCCTATTGTGCATGAATCCCCTATTGTGCATAAATCCCCTATTGTGCATACATCCCCTATTGTGCATACACCCCCTATTGTGCATAAATCCCCTAGTGTGTATAAATCCCCTATTGTGCATAAAACCCCTAGTGTGCATAAATCCCCTATTGTGCATAACTCCCCTATTGTGCATAAATCCCCTACTGTGCATAAACCCCCTATTGTGCATAAACCCCCTATTGTGCATAAACCCCCTATTGTGCATAAATCCCCTACTGTGCATAAACCCCCTATTGTGCATAAACCCCCTATTGTGCATAAACCCCCTATAGTGCATAAATCCCCTATTGTGCATAAATCCCCTATTGTGCATAAATCCCCTAGTGTGCATAAATCCCCTAGTGTGCATAAATCCCCTAGTGTGCACAAATCCCCTAGTGTGCACAAATCCCCTAGTGTGCATAAATCCCCTATTGTGCATAAATCCCCTATTGTGCATAAATCCCCTATAGTGCATAAATCCCCTATTGTGCATAAATCCCCTATTGTGCATAAACCCCCTATTGTGCACAAATTCCCTAGTGTGCATAAATCCCCTATTGTGCATAAATCCCCTAGTGTGCATAAATCCCCTAGTGTGCATAAATCCCCTATTGTGCATAAATCCCCTACTGTGCATAAACCCCCTATTGTGCATAAACCCCCTATTGTGCATAAACCCCCTATTGTGCATAAACCCCCTATTGTGCATAAACCCCCAATAGTGCATAAATCCCCTATTGTGCATAAATCCCCTATTGTGCATAAATCCCCTATTGTGCACAAATCCCCTAGTGTGCATAAATCCCCTAGTGTGCACAAATCCCCTAGTGTGCATAAACCCCCTATTGTGCCTAAAATCCCCTATTGTGCATAAACCCCCTATAGTGCATAAATCCCCTATTGTGCATAAATCCCCTATTGTGCATAAATCCCCTATTGTGCACAAATCCCCTAGTGTGCATACATCCCCTATTGTGCATAAATCCCCTATTGTGCATAAATCCCCTAGTGTGCACAAATTCCCTAGTGTGCATAAATCCCCTATTGTGCATAAATCCCCTAGTGTGCATAAATCCCCTATTGTGCATAAATCTCCTATTGTGCATGAATCCCCTATTGTGCATGAATCCCCTATTGTGCATAAATCCCCTATTGTGCATAAATCCCCTATTGTGCATAAATCTCCTAGTGTGCATGAATCCCCTAGTGTGTATAAATCCCCTAGTGTGCATAAATCCCCTATAGTGCATAAATCCCCTAGTGTGCATAAATCCCCTATTGTGCATAAATCCCCTAGTGTGCATAAATTCCCCAGTGTGCATAAATCCCCTATTGTGCATAAATCCCCTAGTGTGCATAAATCCCCTATTGTGCATAAATCCCCTATTGTGCATGAATCCCCTATTGTGCATGAATCCCCTATTGTGCATAAATCCCCTAGTGTGCATAAATTCCCTATAGTGCATAAATCACCTATTGTGCATAAATCCCCTATTGTGCATAAATCCCCTAGTGTGCATAAATTCCCTATAGTGCATAAATCCCCTATAGTGCATAAATCCCCTATAGTGCATGAATCCCCTATAGTGCATAAATCACCTATTGTGCATAAATCACCTATTGTGCATTTATAAAATCACCTATTGTGCATACATCCCCTATTGTGCATACATCCCCTATTGTGCATACTGATGTCCATTATCCCTATACGTTAACCACAGGGATCAATAAACGCCTGGCTAAGTCCGGCTCCTGAGTGAAAACAATCAGAAAATGTGTTGAGAAAACTCCCGGGGGAGATAGATCAGACACTAAGCGTGGTGCCTACCCTGGTTTTAATCTAGTTCTTCAAGCAAGGAACACATCGGGGGGAGGCGGGGTAGGCGGGGGAGGCGGTGGGGTGGGAAGGGAAGGGGGAGGCGGTGGGGCTGGGAGGGGAAGGGGGAGGCGGTGGGGGGGGGGGAAGGGGAGGCGGTGGAGGTGGGAAGAGAAGGGGAGGCGGTGGGGGTGGGAGGCGAAGGGGGAGGCGGTGGGGGGGGGGGGGGGGGGGAAGGGAAGGGGAGGCGTTGGGGGGGGGGGAATGGAAGGTGGAGGCGATGGTTATGATTTGTATTTCATTCTTGATTCATTTATGAAGGGAGAGGTTGCACTATGCACGTTAAACATACATTGATAGTATTCGAAAAGAGCAAGGTATATCACACGCTAGCGTGTTTCTTCTCAGTAAAATATGGTAGTATACTACCTGAGGAATTAGTAGAAACCCATCTATAAGTGCTGAACTAAGCAGTGTGGTAAAATGGTCCTGATGCAGACACCCATGTCAGTATACTACTTCCTTCCTATATAATTTATATATGACCCTTTGGCGTGTTTCTTCTCAGGAAACAATGGTAGTATACTACCGATGATTTAGTAGAAAACCATCTATAAGAGCTGAACTAAGCAATGTTGTAAAATGGTCCTGATGCAAACACCCATGTCAGTATACTACTTCCTTCCAATATAATTTATATATGACCCTTTAGCTTGTGTTCTTCTCAGGAAAAGGTGGTAGTATACTACCGAAGATTTTGTAGAAAACCACCTATAAGAGCTGAACTAAGCAGCCTGGTAAAACGGTCCCAATGGAGACACCCATGGATGCTACTTCCTTCCTCCATATTGGCTTTCAATATAGTATACTCCAAATAACTTGGTGCTCCCAATCAACCGGGCTGACAGTAGGTTAGATGGATTGGACAAGTGGAATATAGGGAAAGATAGCTCCTGTCCCCTGTCCCCGGTCCCCTGTCCCCTGTCTGTGCTGTGCTGTGCTGTGCTGTGCTGTGCTGTGCTGTGCTGTGCTGGGCCGGGCCGGGCCGGGCCGGGCTGTGCTGTGCTGGGCTGTGCTGGGCTGTGCTGGGCCGGGCTGGGCTGGGTTGGGCTGGGCTGGGCTGGGCTGGGCTGGGCTGGGCTGGGCCGGGCCGGGCCGGGCCGGGCCGGGCCGGGCCGGGCTGGGCCGGGTTGGGCCGGGCTGGGCTGGGCTGGGCTGGGCTGGGCTGGGCTGGGCTGGGCTGGGCTGGGCTGGGTTGGGCTGGGCTGGGCTGGGCTGCTTGCCCCGGTACTTATCACACTGCACATGCACACATCATACCGTCCTGTGGATGTATCTCAACAGCTTGACCCGTCTTTATGTCATAGCTTACTATGTTAGCATTGAAGTGTGAATGATGAATGTTAAAAAGAACAGGAATGTAAATCCTTAGTACAGTGAAGATCGATATAGCGATAAAATGAAAATTGTTTATAAGGGGGCAAGGTAAGGGTGCTACGGGGAGTTTGTGGGGAGGGGAAGGGATCGGGGGGTTATGTATTAAGCATAACAAGTCTTGATTATCGAATTGAAATTGATGTTCTCACTATTGATGTATAAAGTATAAAATATTAATAGACAGTAGGAACAAATCTCTACTGTCATGCACATTGCATTGTTTATTAATGTACAAATAAGGTCAAATTGTTGGACTAAGTCCCAAACAATGGATTAGGTTATAAGACGAAACAACGTGTCAACCTCACAATTTAGAACTCAGAGAAATACAACTTATCCTGAACCGTCCATTGAAACATAGTGAATTGAAATATACTGTAATGTAATGTTATGTATTATGTAGAATGAATGATTAAGTGTGTATTATATTTAGTTAGGGCGGTCGTGGAAGAACTGCGAGGGGGCAGAGGACAAAAACCTTTTCCATTCTTTTTTATGTGATATTGTAATTGTATATCATGAATGAATAAAAGCATTATATATATATATGTGAACAGACGATCACATGTTCTTGTATACTTCCAATTTTCCGAGGCTTCTGGACCACAGTATAATTTCATCATTCACAGAAATTGATTGTAAATTAAGAATGGGTAGAACATTAACAAATAAAGGCTTTGCAAAATTCCAGAATCAACTAATTAAATGTTCTTCAGATGATTGGGAGAGTGGTGGATGAGAATAAAGAACATTTCTTGCAGCAATAATGTGAGCGTGTAGCTTTAATTCGGTGTTTTGTTGATTATATGATTTGAATAGGGGAGTTGCATAGCCATTTTGAACCTTGATTTGCATGGAATTATGGGACTAATGAAACGAAAATCTGTCATGTTCAGCATGGACTATGTATCAATGCTCTAATGTCAATATCCATATGTTATATACATGTTTTCATAACACAAGGCTCCATCTTTCCCATCCTGAATTTGGTTTCCATAGGTCATTTACACAATTTCTTGCAATTTGAGATTAAAATGTTGCCAAATATGTATATGTCAGATATCAACAGAATCCATCCCAGCATGCACTGGAACAGACATGCGCAGTGACACATGCAACTCCCCTATTAAAAAGAATAACAATTTAAATTCGGTATTTTATTAATCATATAATTTGAATTAAAAAGAATAACAATTTAAAGTGATACCAATCGAAACACTCCCAAATATAGAGAGTTGGCTCTTTTGCACCATTGCCGCAAAACCCCCGTATAGGCAACCAACTGTTGATCGCGCACTTAACCTCCTTCTCCACGAGGGACGCAGGATATTGCAGCAGTTTACGTCATTTCCGGTGCGGTGGCGGGGTTATGAATGGGAGAGCGTGGATGAGGTGTTGTTGCTAGGCGACGAGCAGGTCTATGGGTTGCAGAACCCCTTCCCCCTGATACGGGTTCCACATATTCACGTGCATGGGCCCCCTAGTCCACGTCTATAGGTCTTTCCAGTCTGGTCAGGAGTTTTAATTTATTCTGCGACCCTAATTTTGTTATGACCGTATCTGGCCATGAAACTGCAATAGAAAATGCAGTCCAGGCCCAAACACTCATATCAGATCAGAATGTTATGTCATTGATTGGACGCCTACCTCGCTAATCGGTTTACGGGATTATAAGGATATTTTGCCGTCTTAATGGAATTAAAATGGCTCTTTGCGGTTTGAGGCGAGAGGCTTTCCCTCCGTTTGAAGGGACTCTCTCAACTTTGGGCCTAGACTGGTTGGAGTCGCTTCAAAATGCTAGCTTCAACTTCAAGTATTTCCTTATTGATATAATTCATTCTATGTTTATGAACTTTTATTATTTTTGTTACGGATTTTCTGGTCGTCACTCGAAGACCTGCTATCAGTAGAAGTTGTCAATCACCATTTTTCTTCTTAAAAAATAAAGATATCAAATCAAACCAATTCAAATCCGGAGGAGGGTCCAAGGGGGACTGAACTTGACTCCCGTGAGTGTTGTCCAAATACTCCAATATTCCAATCCATCCCCTTTGATCAAGGGGCTGAACACAATCAAGATATTGGGACTAGAAACATCAAGGTTAGATTTTTGTTCACGAAATATTCTTTTTGTAGTATCCTCGAGAGGCATTCGTGAATTAGCTCGATCCTTTTGGGGTGTTTTCCGGTGGATAGAAAAAAACACCTTCAAGGGAAATTTCCTTTATCTTTGACTTTTTGTTGGAGAACCCGGTGGGAAATCAAGCGTTTGAAGAGTAAACCTTTTACAAGGCATATTGTCAAGTTCATCACAATTTTTCCAAAAAGTATTCATAAAAAAGAAAAACGTCTGAAAGATGACTTGAACTTAGTTTCTCTGTTGTCGTTTGTATAAATCAAATTTGATAAATCAAATATTCAGTTGTCAATCATAACTAATTTCTTATGATGCGAAATATAAAGTTTCTGACAGAATGGTGTGATGTTACCACAAAAGAAATTTCATGAATAAAGAAATACATTCAATTATAGTAACCGTTTCTAAACATTTATGATATACATGTACACAAATGTTCCAAATCTGAACTAAAAAGGGCCTGGATTCATCACAGCGAAATTATGACTTCTTCAAATGTAAAAGTCATATGTCTGCCATTAATAATTTCCAACAATTCATGTAAAATTATAAAATCGTCAATGTCAAACCAAAAATGCGTTAATTCAGCGCATCTACAATTATACCGCTTGTCACCAAAAAGTGGTTCTTCCTTGTTTGGACAGATCTATATAGGCCCTACAACTACTAGTCCCACTATTTGGGCCTGCATGAATAATGGCCAGCGATTGGGGGCCTTTCTAACTCGGGCGCAAGTGGCAGCGGGTGCTAGTGGAGGGATAACAACAACTACGCCTCAGTTCCCCGCCAATCCTCCCCCCAACGAGTCATCGTTAAAGTGACGCTCAGCCATCAAGCGATCATCTCGCCTCATCTCGCTTGATCTCGCGCTCTGTCACGTGGCTTCCGGCTGCGTCCCGGCTGTGTCACTCCTTTAGGGTAGGGCACTCGCTATACCGATGTGCATGTTGTAGAGGCTCATGCTGCAATGAAAAGTTTGAATGTGGAAACTAAGCAAAGAATAGACAATGAATATTGAGTTAATGGAAGAAAGGGAAAAAAACGAAATGGGTTTGATGGTGGTACCAAAGAAGTATTGTTGTTTTTGTGTACTTTGTAGAATTTTAGAAGAGTATTAGTTAGTGATGCTTTTGTTTGACATGTATACTTAGTTCAGTTCTTCGTGTTTAATAGTTTTGTAGCTTTGTAATCGATCTCATTAGTATTCCGTAAAGGCCACGACTGCTTCAGAGTTTGGACAAAATTGGTCTCAATTACACATACCATTTGGTGAGTGAGTGAGATTGGTTGCTTTACGCCCTTATCAACACATGTAATATGGTTATATCAAGGGCGGGAGAGCTGAGAGTCAGTGAGTGAGTGAGACTGGTTGCTTAACGCCCTTATCAACACATGTAATATGGTTATATCAAGGGCGGGAGAGCTGAGAGGGAGGCACTTTATGGTCTTACCCAGGAAATAGAGATGGAGAAGAAGGGAGAGATAGACAGAGAAAAGAGACAGAAAGGCACTTTATGGTCTTACCCAGGAAATAGAGATAGAAAAGAAGGGAGTAAGAGACAGAGAAAAGAGACAGAAAGGCACACACCATTTGGTATAAACAGAGGTTTGTACAAGTCCGATCTGAACGCAATAATGCGCACCATATATCCTAACTTAGGAAGGCAAAGCCTCACATTCTAACCTAGCCAAATCATCAACGCTATATATTTACTATTGAATATAGGGTCGAAAGTAAGTCTCGGTAAAAACGGGGCAGCTCAAAGTTCTCTAGTTTGTCCAGACAAAATACTCAAGCAATACCTGTCATGCATATATGCCCTTAATCAGTAACATTTTGTGGTGCTTACAGTACAACACCGCTACAACTGCACTGTATGGGACAACTGTATGTATCACGTTGTAACCTTTACAAAATGGCTACCTCGCTGGGTTTTTTTTGAGGAGCAGATGAAAACTTTGCCCACAGTTTATTAATTCTTCACATCAAGCATTGAAAGGTAACAAGTAGGGAGATAAGACATTAAACATTGATTTTATTGTTATAGTGAGGGGTTACAAACTTCTACAACTCTACACAAACTACAGCAAACCTAGCCACCCTGTCTCAATCGGCTCTGATTCAAAGCCCAGTAACAAAGCTGGGCTCACAAAGCTAATTCAAACCCTACATTCCGCGCTTCCTCCCAACCACTGTCACTCAGAGTGCCCTGCCCCCTAGTGTCAATGGCACTGTTCAATATCTCCCCCACCCCGCGCAAATTACAACCGCCCTGCTCCTGGCGGGGCAAAGGCAAACTACGGGAGCTAGAATATAAATCAAGGAACATTGCTAGAGGGTCGTCTTTAAAGGGCCTTTATATAAAGGGCCTCTTATATAAAGGGCCAGGACCTTTTCTATCAAGGGCCTATGATGTAAAGGGCCTCCTATATAAAGGTGGCCCTGAGAACAGAATCACCGATATAATATATTTCCTGAATAACAAATTCTAAACTCTTCATATGAAGGGCCTCGGATATAAAAGGTCTCCTGTATATATAAAGGACCTTCTGTATAAGGCCAAAATAAAAAATAGGTGTGTTTCCGATTCATCTGGCTGAAAACTAGGTAGGGGGGGTAACTTTTTCATTTTTTTTAAAACCACCTCCCAGGAACTGAAAAAAATGTCTATTTCAAAACAATAGTTGTTTTAAACATGGGAAATGTGCTTTTTGACAGTTTCGGGTTAGGAAACCCCGTTTTCCTGCTTTTTTGTCAAAAAAAAAGAAAAAAAAGTAAGATATGATGGAAAAAAAATCAGGTATGGTAATTTTTGTTTAAGGTAGGGTAAGGTTTTTCTAGATAGGGGCGGGGGGGGGTGGGTAAATCGGAAACACACCTATTTTTTTTGCCTAATGGTTCTCCTACATAAAGGGCCTCATATATATATAAAGGGCTTGACATATTAAAGACCGGTATAAAGGATTCATACATCGAGGGTCACTTGTGTAAGGGGCCTTCTGTATTGAGGACTTCCTGTATAAAGGGATCATACATCGAGGGTCTCCTATAATATAATAATAAGGGGCCCCCTTCATAAAGGGCCTCATATTTCAAGTCCCCTCCATTGTTCTTTGGAGACACATATATGGATAATTTTCAAGTCAATATTGCTTGTTCTAATCAAGGGAAGAGAGTTCTGCATGGGTTTGCATGCCCGTTGACATCTGTCAGTCTCAATAAAGAAAACCTCAGTGGGGCTTCCTTGACCCAGAAAATGTATGTTTAGAGACCAAGATTGTGATCCTAAGTGGTATAGAAGCTGAGATATTGGTAGATGTAGGATTTTACATGATGGCGATCTTAAAAATCCAAGATGGCCGCTATAATATATCGGGAGAAAGTGGTGCCTACCAAAAATTGAAAGCTAGGGAAATTGTAAACACATGGTAAAATTTGGTGCTTTTGTCACGAACCTCCACACCCATCTCAAATATGGCCTTAAGCTGCCCTACTATTGGGAGTGAGTGAGTGAGTTTGGTTGCTTTACGCCCTTATCAACACATTTAAGATGGTTATATCAAGGGCGGGAGAGCTGAGAGGGAGACAGTTTATGATCATACCCATGAAATAGAGAAGAAGGGAGAGAGAGACAGAGAAAATATTGGGATTTAATATGGGACAGTTGCAGGAATAGAATGTAGTCTAAGAAAAAAAAGCCAGTATTTTCTATTTAAATCTGCTGTGAATTCAGCTTTAAAATCACTTTAACTAATCAAATTTTCTTTTCTGTGCTCAGCAACTTGTAAAAATTCAATTTGTGTGAGAAAATGTGCGTGCTCAACCATACCGGGGAACTACTTAGTAAAGTACACAGACGCGTTATAGATGCAATAGGGTCAGATTTTCAGAAAATGTACAATTGACAGCTCTACACATTTAGAAAATTGTGCTAAATTAGGCTGAAAAATGATGAGTACCGGGTGTAATTGAGTACATTTGGTATCGCATTGATTTAAAGTATCAGTTCTGTTATGTTAAACTGCATTTTGAAGCTGATTTTTGTGTTAAACTGGGGTTATTCGAGAGGATTGGTGAAGACGAATTGTACATTTTCTGAAAATCTGACCCAATATTGTCTCCCTCTGGTCTTTGATCTCGACATTCCTGTCAAAAAGAAAACAAGCAGCATTTGGGTCAGATTTTCAGAAAATGTACAATTCAACTTCGCCAATCTTCTCCAATAACCCAAATTTCCGACGAAAATAAAGTTCAAAGCACACTTCAACCAAACCAAACCGATTGCTAGAATCAATGCAATGCCAAATATAATCCAATTTACCTAGTATTGACCAACTTGCAGTCTAATTTAGCAGAATCTACTAAAAGCGTACAGCTGCCAATTGTACATTTTCTGAAAATCTGACCCATTTCTGTGACATGTTGCAGATTGCCTTGGGGAATTGTATTTTGCGAAAACTCTCAATGGAAAAGATTACTTCCTTCTGCGACAAGAAGCATGAAAACGGCTTCAGGCTAAGCCCCGACATTTTAGCAGAGAATGATTTCCTCACTTCTCGTATCTTAACCTATTAAGATGCAGGAGAAGAAATTGAAAATCAAGCAACAAAGGACCCCTTGACCTTTTTATCTCAAGGGCAATGGGCGAGGCTATGGAGTCGCAATATATTGTATTCCTGGACGTAAATTCGTGCAGTGGCTTTGCTCCATTATCTTTGGATGGCTTCTCCCGGGGATGGACTGCTTACAAATTGACGCCTGAGGTTATGTCCTCTCTCTCTTTAATATTTCCCTTCCTTCCTCTCACTTTCTTTCCTATTAATGTCCCTGCTCTTCTCTCCATCTATAGAAGCATCCCAAGGAGTGCCGGTGTCAGACGAAAAGTGACCCAAGTGAAATATTTAGCGTGACAATATTCGGGAGCTATATCACATTCCATGTTGTTATATCAGCAGTTGTATCTCTATAATTACTGACAAATGAACGCTCAATATGGTATACAAGTTATGTTATTATATATCTGCATACATAGGTGGATCATTTTTCGATGGGGTGGGTCACTTTTCGATTGCTGAAAAGTGACCCATGGGACGATTTTCGACGTCGAAAATCGACCCATGGGTCACTTTTCGACGGGGTCACTTTTCGATATGACACCTGATCTTGAAAACTGCGAGGGGTGAGGTGCACATTAAAGTAGTTATGGTTTACTTTAAAGACTGTAATACAAATATGTCAAGTCAAGATTTGTCATTGATACACAGACAGAAATTATTTCATCAAGGTCTTTTGTCGATTAATATTGTAATAGCAGACCTAATAAATAGAGTCAGAACAGTGTTGTATCAAAACAAAGTTTTGAATGCTCCTAAGGAATGGAGGGAGGCGTGGAGAAAACTTTTCTCAGATTTAACTAGCATAGAAACATAATCGATATCATCTCTATTTTTTTAGTGTTGTTCAAATGATAATGTATTAGAAAACTTTTTAAATCGTTTCAGCTCGGAAGGCAAAGGGTGTGATGTAAATTTTGATCTTATCCGCCCAGGAAGAGTGGTTCTTTGTTGATATATTGAATAAAAGTGGTTTAAAAACAAAAACAAAAGATTTGTCATTGTGCAGAATACATTGATGTGTCCTAATGATGCAAAATAAAAATATGGGTCAGATTTTCAGAAAATGTACAATTGGCAGCTCTACACATTTAGGAAATCCTGCTAAATTAGGCTGAAAAATGAAGTATATCTGAGTATATTTGGGATCGCATTGATTTAAAGTATCAGTTCTGTTATGTTAAACAACATTTTGAAGCTCATTTTTGTCTTAAATGTGGATTATTTGAGAGGATTAGTGAAGGTGAATTGTACATTTTCTGAAAATCTGACCCGTATCAAACCAATTCAAATCAAATGAAACTTCCTGCGCCCAAATATAATATGATATGAATTTATTTGTCACTCTTTTTACAACTAACGAAGTTTCCTAAAAAGTTAAATAGTAATATCCTAAACCTCTATGTAATTCTTTCGCCTTGTTGTTTTCTGAACCTGTTTTCTCTCAGTTTCAATACTTTAGTATTTGTTATTCATTTCCCTTTGTCTCTCATCGCAAATAATAACCACCTAATCCTTTAAGAGGACGCATTTGATGTAAATCTCTGTATTTGATTTCAGTGAGGACTAGCGAATATTTTTTCTTGTCTAAGTCCTCTCCGTCCCATAAGCTCCCCCTAATAACCTATACATTTACTAGTCCCACTCCATCCCCCTAGAGGGGGCTAGGGGATTTGCATGTGCCACTGCGCATGTCTGTTACAGTCTGATGAAGTTGGAAACACAAATATTTGGCAGCATATTCATCGGAAATTGCAAGAATGTTTTCGCCAATATCATAGCTTTTATAAATGATCTATGAAAACCAAATGCGTGACGGAAAAGATGGGGGGTTGTGCTATGGTAACATGTATAACACATGGATATTGACATCAGTGCATTGATAAATAATCCATGCTGAACATGACTTATTTTTCATGACATTTTATACTGCACCATTAGTCTCATAATTCCATGCGAATCAGGATTCCAAATGGCGGCTATGCAAATCCCCTATAACCAGCCCCATTCACCCCCTCCCCATTCACCCCCTCCCCCATTCACCCCTCCCCCATTCAACCCCACCCCCATTCACCCCCCCCCCCCCATTCAACCCCACCCCCATTCACCCCCCCCCCCCCCCACCCCAAGCCCCCACCATCGCCCAACTCCCAGCGGACTGATAAGGCCGCTACATTTCCTCCTCCCGGACATCTCTGCCCATAAATCTCTTCCGCCCATTAGCATTAGGGCCTGCGTGTAATTATACATACATATTCAAATGATTGATCGGGAGGTACCACTACAGGAGCCCTAGTATCCCGGACGCACTTGGCTGTGGGCTGAAATGGCTTGTGTGTCCGGAACACTTGCCTAACTGGACTTTGATGAACTTTTGGATTACTTGGCATAAAACTGGGGAAATCTGTGTCAAAACAGTAGAATAAGGGCTCAAAAGGATTGAACTTTGGTCAAGTAATATATTGAATTTGGGATGGGTTGGTTCAAAGACAACTCCCCTGGGGTTTAGCACTATTTATTGGATGCAGTTCACGATCAAAGGGAATGTGTGAAAGGATTCTGCCGCCCAATCCAAAAAAAACATCCCTTTCTGCGCCTAAATATTTGAGAAATTACTGAAAATTAACCTTTTATATTGTATTTCAAATAAATCATCGATACCGTTTATTGTTGATAGTTAAGCATTGAAATCAGTTCATTATAGGATATTTGGTATTTAAGGCTAGCCTCCTCTCTTCAAGCCCTTCATTGTAAAATGAGTGAGAGTGAGTTTGGTTGCTTTACACCCTTATCAACACATTGAAGGTTATATCAACGAGTTTAAAACACCACTCGTTGGTTATATCAAGGGCGGGAGAGCTGAGAGTGAGTGAGTGGGTGAGTGAGTGAGTGAGATTGGTTGCTTTACGCCCTTATCAACACATTTAATATGGTTATATCAAGGGCGGGAGAGCTGAGAGGAAGGCAGTTCATGATCATACCCAGAAAATAAAGATAGACAAAAAGGGAGAGAGAGAGACAGAGAAAAGTGACAGAAAGGCACTTTATGGTTATACCCAGGACCAATCATTGTAAAATACTCTGAATATGCCAGTAGGTTGTGAGCGAAACATGGTTCTCTGAGAGAACACATAACTGGTTTTATTATTCTAATGGATTTCAACACAAAATAAAAAGGTCTAGTTGTTTTACTTTATCTGCAGCCTGATGAATTAGAATTTATTCGAGGACATCAACAAGTCAGTCAGACTGCCACCAATCTACCAAACAGACATGTAACATATGGGTCAGATTTTCAGAAAATGTACAATTTGCCTTCATCAATCCTCACAAATAACCCACATTTCAGACGACATTTAGGTTTAAAATACAGTTCAACATAACCAGACAGATTTATTGAATGAATGTGTAGAACTGTATAGATTGTGCATTTTCTGAAAATCTGACCCACATAACTGTTGCATGGTAAATAACTGCAACTATTTCACCCATCCCTGAACCTCTGAACCCGAGGTGTGCAACATCTGTCATGGCGGGTTTAGCCTGTCAGTTACTGGGTGCTTAGACAAGCATCAGGTCCCTCGACGCGATTTGGTAAGATTCTGGGGGTCTTTTTGTCACTATAGTCCATGCAAATAAGTTCCGGCAACTTCCAGTTTAAGTAATGGTGGTTCAGCGGCACGATATTGCGTGGGAAAAGTTGGAAATAAAAGGTGTAGAGGTTAGTGAATCTTATTGTTGTAACATTCCTCAGTTGAATCTTACCAATTCGCATCTAAGAGCACTAATATATGGAAAGCGGTATGCAACTACCGACAAATTGGAAGAGAAGTCAGAGGATCTCCATAGACTTACTATAGCGACATTTAAAAATGTTGGGTAGTACATCGGCAAGCTTTCCGACACGTCGGCCGACTTTTACATTTATCGGCCGATTTTTCGGGGCACAAAAAGAATTCTAAAAAAACATCGGTAAATTTCCGTAAATATCGGCTGTCATTGCCGACATAGCTTTCTCCAGTTTACATTGCTCTTCCACTTAGTGCATAATGAACTTTGTCGGCCGATAAGTCTGCCGATATTTTGGTGACTTAAACTACAATTTGCCGACATGGCGGCCGACATGGCAGCCGACATGGCGGCCATCAAAGTCCGCCGATTATTCATGTTCTATGTTAATGCATAGCAGCAAATATAATTTTATTATCATCAGATATGAAGTCACCAAGGTCAGTTGTTCATGACAAAGTCCCCCCAAATTTACTCTAAGCGATAGATTACGAATGACACGTTTTTCCTACGTATCTTTTTTTGTGTTGAAGATTAATGAAAGATATTTCTCAAATATGTGACTACATGTGTTTCGTAAATTCTCCATGATCTATCTCTTCCTGCCCCACTTTCTCCCTTGCTCTCCCCTCCCGTCTCTCTCACTCTCTCTGCCTTTCATTCTCCCCCCACCTCTGTGTAGAACTGTATAGATTGTGCATTTTCTGAAAATCTGACCCACATAGCTGTTGCATGGTGAATAACTGCAACTATTACACCCATCCCTGAACCTCTGAACCCGAGGTGTGCAATATATGACATGGCGGGTTTAGCCTGTCAGTTACTGGGCGCTTAGATGAGCATCAGGTCCCTCAGTCTTTAGACACGATTTGGTAAGATTCTGGGGGTCCCAAACTTCCGGTTTAAGTAATGGTGGTTAAGTAATGGTGGTTCGGCGGCACGATATTGCGTGGGAAAAGTTGGAAATAAAAGGTGTAGAGGTTAGTGAATCTTATTGTTGTGACATTCCTCAGTTGAATCTTACCAAATCGCGTCTAAAAGCACTATTACCCGAGGTTTTGGATGGTCTAAGTGGTCTGTTGCCCGATGGAAATTCTCGGGGCTACGCCCCTTGAATTGTCCACCAGGCAATAGACCACTACGATCATCCAAAACCTTGGGTATTAATGCTATAATAGATCTCATCAAATGCATCAAGCCTGTCTCTCTAGGAGCTGATTTGATTCCAGTGGAGGCAGTAGTGATTCTGATGTGATAGACGTCTTTAAAAGGAAGTTTTTGTTTTCGAAACAAAACAAATCGAAGACTTGCACAAGTCTATGCCTTTTGTTCCCATATAGGACCGGGGAGTAGGTGGTGGTGGGTGGCATGGTTCCCAGAGATATCTGTTTTGGGCTTGGGGGCTTGGGGCTTGGGGGCTGGAGGACCTTGGAGGTATCTCATATATATGTGTATATCTTTCACCTATTAGGCCTATTACCTAACACTTTGAGAGTGCAGCTTCAAAATATTGCTGACAAAGGAGTCTATTCTTCTTAGGGTAATGAATATATTAGATGTGTTCCAGTAAAATGAGTCACAAGTCGCAAAATTCATATTTTTCAAAGTGTTTTTTTTCCACAAGTTTCCTATATTAAAATGTTCCGATTTGTATAGGGTTTGGTACTTCTAGTCATATGAATCTATGTAATAAATTTGGGGAAATTGTAAATAAATATATCCGTGCGTTTTGAAGGCCTTCGTATGGAGTATATTTAGTTATACTTTACTAGTAATTACCCATCCAGAAATATTGCAAACTTTTGTTTTTTCAAAAAATTTAGAAATATCAAACTTAAAATATAGAAATACATATTAGGTGTCCTAGTGTTTACTATCATTAGAATCAGCTTGATCTCCTCTTTTCAAATAATGGTGATATCTCAAAATCCATATGTTGCGACTTACGACTCATTTTCCTAAAACGGATCACATATTATAATAAATATGTATTCATACACATTAACTGAAATCTTCGTTTTGCTTATGTGAAAACATGACAGTTATCATTTTTGATTATTTAGTCCGGGGGGGCTTTGGGCCCCCTTAGCCCCCCCTACCTCTAGAGTTCCCATAGGCAGGATGAGGGATCATATTGACTATGTGATTAGGTGTATTGATTTATTACCACATTCCTGCAGTCCCTGCACTCTGGGTCTTGCATGTATGTGGTGAATCATGCTACTCTTTACCCTTAAAGGTCGAATTGTTTATCTCTCCCCCAATAGAATATATTTTAGCTATATCAGGGTGTCTAAATTAGGCAAGAAAAGTGTGTTTCTGATTTATAGTTGCTGGAGAGTAGGTATGGGTCTTTCTTAAAGGAAACCACCTTTGAGAGACTGAAAAAATGTTTATTTTGTGTACCGTAGGCCTAGTTATTTTGCAAGAGAAATGTAGCCTACGTTTTGAGGGTATTCCGGCTAAGAGAAGACTTGAGTTCCTGCTTTATTTTAACCATTTATTGGTCAATAATTAAAGAAATAATTTGGCAAGATCAATTTATTTAGGTGGGGTAAGGGTTTTCTATATAAGGTTGGGTAGGGTAATTTGGAAAGACCTATTCCTTTTTACCTAAAAAAGTACCCAAAACAGTATACTTCCCAATTTCCCTTAATTTTAACTGGGACCTAACCGGTTTTGTTTCCAACTTGCCTACTATTTTGCTCTACATTATTATGATCATCGCAATACTCATATGTTTTTCTAAATTTACGATAACTTTACCCCCCCCCCCCCCAAAGCTTTCAAAGCCTATAGTAGGCCTATAACGTTAGGCTAGCGTTCGAATATGGACGCGAAAACGACCTTTTATTGGGTGCAGTGTACGAGTATAGGCTCTACCATAGCTATACTTTTTTAATCAAATAATTATTGTTAAAGATAGGCGAATTGGCGATTGGCGAAACATGTGAGTTCTCTACATATATAGGCCTACTCCCAGACCAAAATTGGCATTATTGCATAGGCCTATATGAAAATAAAACAATGGCGATAATGTTAGAATTTGTGCAGGTGCAAAAATTCTCTGCCTCCCCGACGGGGAATTGAACCCCGGTCTCCCGCGTGACAGGCGGGGATACTCACCACTATACTATCGAGGATTGCCTGCAGGGTTCCCCTTTCTTAAGCTAATCCTTATGGTTTCCTCAACCAAGAAATGAATAAACGAATTAAATAAATATTCTGCCAGAGCTAGAAACAAGGTAGGTGGGGTAGGTACTTTGACATATCATATTTTAAAAGATGAGATCAAGCCGATTCTAATGAGGGTAAACATTAGGACAGTTAATGAATAATTCCATATTTTAGGTTTGATATTTTTTTTTTTTGAAAAAAAAGAAAAAAAGTTTTCAATATTTCTTGGTGGGCAATTACCAGTGTACTAACCAAGATATACTCCATAGGATGATCTTCGGAACACAAGGAACATATTTAATGAACTGTCTTGAAATTTGTTATATACATTTTTATGACTTCAAGTGATAAACCACCCAAAAGGGAGAACATTCCAACAAACAGATCCTGTGACTAAACCACTTTGGAAAATCTTATGTTTGTGAGCTGTGACTCATTTTCCTGGAACACATCACATTTAGCCTCCCCTCCCACCACCCCTCCTTTCCCCACCCAATGCCAACAACTGTCAGTAACTGTGATTGTATGCACACATGTAAATGAGGGAGGCAGTGTTAGGGTTGGGTGGGGGTTAATACCGTAGAAGATTGATGAGATATACCACCCACTAGCATATTCCAGATTGCCATGTACATCCGTAACAACCCACTGGAGCCAGATTCATCTGTTGTTGGGTCAGATTTTCAGAAAATGTACAATTCACTTTCACCAATCCTCTCAAATAACCCAAATTTCAGACGAAAATAAAGTTCAAAGTACAGTTCAACATAACCAAACAGATTGCTAGAATCAATGCAATGCCGAATATACTCGAATTTATCTAGTATTGACCAAATTGCAACCCGACTTAGCAGAATTTACCAAATGTGTACAGCTGCTAATTGTACATTTTCTGAAAATATGACCCGATTGTAGAATGTGTTGATATGTATCCCAGGGAAAACAGCTTCCATTGCTGAAGTATTTTCTGCATATTGTCAGCATGTATTCAAGTCATGAAGTGCTCTTAAAGTCTTGTTTTCTATGCTAGACATAATATTATTGCGCTTTGTGTGTGTCACGAGTACATGGTTGTGTAGCATGCCCTTATAAATACTGTGTAACCATTGTCATAAATCGTGCTATTTGGTTGTACCTTCAGTGTGGAGTGGCTGATGGATAATCTGTCTTTTCAATCTGAAGCTGAGATTATAATTTGTGGAAGGAAAGCTTATGGCAAATCGAATCAAATCAAAATGTTAGTAGAATATATATACGTTCTCCATATATTCTACTAATGTTCATGTATGAAGCTAGGCCTATATGGGTCAGATTTTCAGAAAATGTACAATTGGCAGCTGTACACATTTAGGAAATTCTGCTAAAATAGGCTGCAATTTGGTCAATACTAGGTAAATTCGAGTATATTTGGCATTGCATCGACGCTAGCAATATGGTTGGTTAGGTTGAACTGTATTTTGAAGTTTATTTTCGTTTGAAATTTGGGTTATTTAAGGAGATTGGCGAAGTTGAATTGTACATTTTTTGAAATTCTGACCCATATATTGTTGCACATATCCTTTTCTATGTATCACGGTGCTTCGTCATATACGAATCGTCTAGATGATTGGCTTTTAACAGCAAAAAGTAATAATTATTATACATAAATATAATAGACATACCCTTGCACCTTATCCCATGACAATATATAAAAGTCATTGAAGCACCAGTTTATGTAGGCCTTTATATCTAAAGCTCAGACTTTGATAATATTATCAATAACTATCATACTAAAAACTATTCATGTATCATGCCTTTTTCCATGACACAAGTCCCCATCTTTCTCATCATGCATTTGGTTTTCATAGATCATTTATACAAGCTATGATATTGGTGAAAACATTCTTGCAATTTTCGATAAAAATGTTGCCAAATATTTGTATGTCAGATTTCATCAGAATCGATCCCAGATGCACTGTGACAGGCATGCGCAGTGGCACATGCAAGTCCCCTATTGGATGAGACCTGCCAAGTCATCATGTTTTCCTGATCCACAAGGATGTAACAAGGCTTCCTACTGGCAGGGCACTGTCACGTGAGCAAATACTTGTCACTGATTGGCATGTCGATCTAGGAAGAAGTATCTAAACGGTTGAGAGCTGCATAATTATTTTTCCTTTTAGTTTCCGATTAGTCTATCAGAGAGCAGTTAACTTAGGTTTCAGCTAGATAAAACAAACATGGTGGATCAGAAAAGTAATATAGAGAATAACGATGGCTTCCTAAAGAAAGTATGAAGGATCAAAATAGAACTGAACGATAGACGTTTTCTTATTAGCATCATATTAACTGCTAACTAGATAGACTCTCCTAGTTTCGACATTTAGAAAAATAACCGCCAAATTTATTTTTAGCATAATAATGTAAAATCAAAATCATTTTCTTATATCAGTACCAACTAGCCAGGACCACGCTGGAATACCTGGAATTGACTTTCAGATGCGGGTCTCCTTTTTGTATACCGGTACCTTTTTTGTATGAATAAAAAATGCCTTGAATAGAATTGAATTATTAAGCATCATATTCGAAGCCTTTGGCTTTTCATTTTATATATATATGCGCAAACAACCTGCACTGACATAGATATATGGGTCAGATTTTCAGAAAATGTACAATTCAGCTTCACCAATCCTCTAAAATAATCCAAATTTCAGACAAAAATAAATGTCAAAATACAGTTCAACCTAATCAAACAGATTGCTAGAATCAATGCAATGCCAAATATACTCAAATTTACCTAATGTTGACCAAATTGCAGCCTAATTTAGCAGAATTCACTTAATGTGTACAGCTGCCAATCGTACATTTTCTGAAAATCTTACCCATATCTCGACGTACATCAGTCTGGTGAATTATGTTGTTATCTATCATAGAATTATTCATACACACACTCCCGTCAGACTATTACCCTATACATAGTACTGATGTACTGACTGAGGTCGTACAAAAAGTATAATAAATCCCTACAGGTGCATCATCAGGTGTGGGTGATGACGTCAGCATGACTGCACACGCACCCACACATCCAGGAAGCTAGAGGGTCAGATTTTCAGAAAATGTACAATTCGCCTTCACCAAATCCAATCACATAACCCACATTTAAAGGTATATGCGGGTGTTCAATGGAAAAAAAATTGGTCGGTGACTTTTTTATGAAACGTTCAGGGATAATTCCTGACTACATAAGAAAGCAAGAAATGAAAAAAAAAGTACATCTCATCGACTTACTTTTTTTTCTACAGCCACTTAAAAATAACAGTGCTTTAGCATTGAAGTCTATGAAAAAATGTGTTTTTCTTCACATTTCATTATATACAAAAATAATGATCGGTGACTTTTCATTAATACTTTCTACACATACATTTGGTATATTATGCTACAGATTTACCAAAGAAAAACAGTATGTTGACGTGGTTAAAAAAAAGTTGTGGTCATTTGAAATTGACCACATCACCCAAATTTAGTAATCAAGCAGCATAATCAATGAAAATGAATCCTAAAAAACATGACCCAAAACTGCTGTAATAAAAATAAACCCTGTAGATATTGAAAATGGTGCACAAATACATCTCAACTTATGATTATAATGAAATATTTCAAAGAAAAATAGGAGCCGCTAGGTGGCGTGGGTGTTGACACCCGCATATATCTTTAAGACAGAAATGAGGTTCAAAATGCAATATAACATAACAGAACTGATAGTTTTAATCAATGCGATATTAAATATACTCAGATATACCCGGTATTCATCATTTTTCAGCCTAATTTAGCAGAATTTCCTAAATATATAGAGCCGCCAATTGTACATTTTCTGAAAATCTGACCCTAGAGTGGTATGTGGGAAACAAGCGCAAACACACCAATGGTGACTCACAGATGCCGGATGTAATATGTGATGCGTTACAGACAAATTAGTCAAAAGTCGCAAAAAATGGATTTTGAGATATCATCATATTTGAAAAGATGAGACCAAGCCGATGCTAATGATAGTAAACATCAAGGATCTGTTATGGTCGTAATCTCCTACTCACTCTCTTTCTGTTCCTATCTCTTTCTCTGTGTCTCCCTTTCTCTGTCCTCCTCTCTCATTCCGTCTCTATATCTCTCCCACCTTAATGTCTGTCTCCATCGCTAGCTCACACTCTCAAACAGCCTCCCCCTTCTCTCCTCCTTTTTATTTCATTCATTCTCCCTCTCCCTCATCCTCTTTCTTCTCCCTCTGTTATTCTCCTCCTCCTCTTAGAGTCAGACTTTTAGAAAATGTACAATTCGTTTTCACCAATCCTCTCGAATAACCATGTTTAAGACAAAAATTAGCTTCAAATGCAATTAATATAACAGGGCTAATACTTTAAATCAATGCAGTGCTAAATATACTCAGATATACCTGGTATTCATTTTTTAGCCTAATTTAGCAGAACTTACTAAATGTGTAGAGCTGCCAATTGTACATTTTCTGAAGATCTGGACTCCTTGGGAGAAAAGATCTCAGTACTGAAGAAATAGTCGGTGCCATAAAACTATTTGTTCCGGGAATAGTAATATCTGGTTGGTAATAGCAAAAGGTGTCTTAGTAATATATTTTGGCTATGCGTAATATGTGCAAAAAAAGAGGAAAAGTCTGTAATATTACATTTATCGTACAGACTACGACTCTTGGACACAACAATTCCTCTCCCTCATCCTCTCCCTCTCCCTCCTCCTCTTCCTCTCTCTTCTCCCTCTCCCTCCTCCTCTTCCTCTCTCTTCTTCCTCTCTCTTCTCCCTCTCCCTCTCTCTCCCTCTCCCTCATCCTCTTCCTCTCTCTTCTCCCTCTGTCGTTCTCCTGCACCCCGTAATGCCTGCATGTGACCCACGTGACAGATGAGTGTGAGTTAACCCTGTGTACGTGCGTGTGTGTGTGTGTGAGTGTGAGTTAACCCTGTGTGCGTGCGTGTTTGTGTGTGAGGTGAATCACAGCATAATGTAGTGCAAATACTCCTTAACCCTTCACCAGTCGCTATTATTGCTGATTTCCGCATCTTGTTTGAACCACAAGCTATCAGAGGTTCTCTGCATTCTCCTGTACATTTCTATTAAAAATATTTCATCTTTCATACAAATGTGTTGATCATAAGATGTCTTTGTGGGAATGCTTTAATTTTTGGGTTGCTCAACGCTGTTTGTAATACGAATACATGGACCAAATTTCAAGACTGTGTAATAACTGTATTTATGAAATATGATGATATCTCAAAATCTCATTTTTGTGACTTGTGACTCATTTTCATGAACATATCACAAATGATATAAATTGTTACTGTCTAGTAATGTGTAACGTCACAAACACAGACAGAAGTTTGGAGAGCAAATCTTGCCATGTTTGCCTATTTGAGCAACTTTGAGCACATTTTGACATACATATGGGTCAGATTTTCAGAAAATGTACAATTGGCAGCTTTACACATTTAGTAAATTCTCCTAAATTAGGCTGAAAAATGAAGAATACCGGGTATATCTGAGTATGTTTGGTATCGCATTGGTTTAAAGTATAAGTTCCATTATGTTAAACTGCATTTTGAAGCTCATTTTTTACTTAAATGTGGGCTATTTGAGAGGATTGGTGAAGGCAAATTGTACATTTTCTATATGGCACAAATGTAAAGCTCACGTTGCCACAAAGTAGTATATGGAGATTAGGGTCAGTATCAGGAATCTAGCGCTTACTAAACATTTACTTAATCAATATTGTACACTGTGAACGCAATTTGTTTCTCGTGCCCTATTATATAATCATTGATCTTATACATGAAAAGGTGGAACAGGGGGTTCCAGGGGTGGAGTTAACTGGAGTGGGAAAACAATGGGTTTTAAACAATGGGTTTTACTTGAAGATGCACTCTTAGCTACCATTGGTAAAAAAATGTAAACACTTTCTACTCTTTATTCCATTGTTTCCCAAACCATCTCAAAGGCATTGGACAGAAATATTGGAGGATTTTGTCCAGTTCTTTTTGCTACAGGGCTTTTAAAACGTCCTCATTTGTATTTGGAGGACAGACCCAAATCCGTTCCTATGGTGACTTCACTTATTATCGCTCACTGGCGATCGTTTTCTCTCGACCATTTCCAATTCCAATTCATAAAAAAAAATATAACAGTGGCAGAATATTGATAAATCCAGTCCTATTAATCTTAATATGAGTAAATGTAGTAAGATTTGTTTTGTGATAAGTTTGGGAGGATTTTGCCCAGGTGTGGTCAGGTTTATTTTGTGATAATAGCTGAGAATGTAGCTTTAAGTGCTATAAGCCCCAAATGAACAGATCTAAACATAATACTACACCTTTCAGACACGATGCTCATGCTAGACCTCTCTCTGGCGATTTATGATTTGACAGCTAGGTCACACTTATGATGCAAATTCGTTATGCCACTTCATGGCTTGCGTCATGAATATTTGCCCGGTTACGTCATGAACGCATGCGACGTCAAGTGACGTCATTCTGATATCTACATTATTCATCTACATTTCATACATGTATGACACGTAGTCAAAGGGCTTTCAGCCTATGCAAAGGAGTTAATATAATTAAATCTAAGATACTTAAGCCCTAATTTCATGTGGCCATTGTGTAAACATTGTGTAACGTCAGTATCACTATTTGTATCAATTACTCACTTGCGTGCTGGAATGTAATAGGGGATTAGCATAGCCGCCATCTTGAATCTTGATTCGCATGATTCGCATGGAATTATGGGGCTAATGGTACAGTCTAAAATCTGTAGAAAACATGCCATGTTCAGCATGGACTATTTATCAATGCTCTAATATCAATATCCATATGTTGTACATGTTTCCATAACAGAAGTTTCCATCTTTCCCATCATGCATTTGGTTTTTTCATAGATCATTTATAAAAGCTATGTTATCGGTGAAAACATTCTTGCAATTTTCGATATGAATCTTTTTAAATATGTCAAATTTCTACAGAATCCATCCCATGATGCACTGTAACATACATGCGCAGTGGCACATGCAAATCCCCTATTGTATGTCAAAGTAGGCCTATGTGTCAAAGATGTCATTGTGGAAATGTTCTCATGTTTGGAGTATCTAGGGCCTTAAGTCATATAAAGGCGTGTACCAAATTCCAAAACTCTGTAATAAATACCTCCATGCATTTCTAAGGTCAGAATATATTTAGCTACTTTACTAGTAATTGTCGAACCAAAAATACGGTTAACCTTTTTTTCAAGAATAAAAATATCAAACCTAAAGTATAGAAATATTTATTAGATGGCCTATAATGTTCACCATCAAATATGATGATATCTCAAAATTCACGACTTATATAATTAATTGTGACTTATATAATTAATTGTGATTCATTTTCCTAAAACACAACACATTTGCCAACGTTCCAAACATGACAGAAAGGAGTCAAGTATCTATCGGTAGGAATTGCCAGTTCTCACAGTAACCCCTTCCCTCCGGCCCCCTCGTCCTCCCCCTCGTCCTCCCCCTCGTCCTCCCCCTCGTCCTCCCCCTCCTCCTCCCCCTCCTCCTCCCCTCGTCCTCCCCCTCCTCCCCCTCCTCCTCCCCTCGTCCTCCTCCTCCTCCCCCTTCTCCTCTTCCTCCCCCTCCTCCCCCTTCTCCTCTTCCTCCTCCTCCTCCGCCCCCGCTTCCTCCTCCCTCTCTCCAGCCCCCCTCCTCCCCCTCCTCCTTCCCCTCCTCCCCCTCCTCCTCCCCCTCCTCCCCCTCCTCCCCCTCCTTCTCATCCCCCTCATCCCCCTCCTCCCCCTCCCCTTCTCCCTCCTCCTCCCCCTCCTCCCCCTCCTCCTCCCCCTCCTCCGCCCTCCTCCTCCCCCACCCCCTGCTTCCCCCTACCCCCTACCCTCCTCCTCCCCCGTCCTCCTCCCCTTCCTCCAACCGCTTCCCCCCTCCCCCGACCACGTCCATTAGTACCACATGTTATCATACACCCAACCCTTCTCTGTATTCCCCCGTGCTCCCTTTCCCTTCTTGTTGCATCTCATTGTTAAGCCTGGCTTTTATTGCTAATCAATCATGCTTGTTAATACCAGTAGTGTAAGAGTGAAACTACTTCCCCAACACCCCACTTCAGCTCCCCAAACCCCCCTGAGTATTGAATATATAAATAACACATCCTAATCATCTAAGCTCCTCTTGGCCTGGTGCAGCAATGTTTTTGTCTCAAGCAGCACTCTAAGTTAACGTCGGTCAAAATCTAAATATTTTCTACTTTTTGTTCCGTTCTTTTCCAATCCATCTCAAGGTCATTTGACCAAAACTTTGGAGGATTTTGTTCACTTGTTTTTGCTACAGGACTGTTAGAACGTCCTCATTTGTAATTTGGAGAACCCGCCCGAATCCTGTCCTATGGTGACTTCACCCATTATCGCTCACCGGTGGCAGTTTTCTCTCGGCGAGTTAACAGTCATACAAGTCATAATTTAAATTACATTTGGTAAGATTTGTTTTGTCGTAATAGCTGAGATTACATCTTTAAGGAGATGAAGCTCTAGAAACAATTATATCTATATACTTTATGGGTAAGATTTTCAGAAAGTGTACAAATAACTCTCAAATAACCCCTATTTAAGACAGAAATGAGCTTCAAAATGCAGTTTAACATAACAGAACTGATACTTTAAATCAATGTGATACCAAATGTACTCAGATACACCTGGTATTCATCATTTTTCAGCTTAATCCTAAATGAGTAGAGCTGCCAATTGTACATTTGCTGAAAATCTGACCCTTATATTTGTTCGTTTGTATTTAGTTTGATTTGTTAATCCATCTGGTCAATATATCTAAAAGCTTTAGAATTCTATCTTTCTTTAAATGAATTGTATTTGCACTCAGTTGTCGACAGTCGTATTAGAAAGTTAAAAAGACTTGTGTTGTTCACGAGTTAAAATGGACCTCCTTGCTGTACATTATGGTGACCATCCATTTAAAATATTCCTTTTCCTCCTTTTCCATTAACGTACGTACCGCATAATAATATTCATTTTTTGTATTGTTCAATCGATCAGCCAAGCAATATTTAACAAGTGTTAACACAAAACGCATATGGGTCAGATTTCCAGAAAATGTACAATTGGCAGCTGTATATTTAGTAAATTCTGCTAAATTACGCTGCAATTTGATCAATACTAGGTAAATTTGAGCATATTCGGCATTGCATTGATTCTAGCAATCTGTTTGATTAGGTGAACTATATTTTGAACTTTATTTTCGTCTAAAATTAGGGTTATTTGAGAAGATTGGCGAAAGTTGAATTGTACATTTTCTGAAAATCTGACCCATATCCGCCTTGCAGATAACGTATTCTTACGTTGCTGATTGAAAAATCTTTTATTTGTCGAAAAGGCACAGCTGTGTGAGGTTTGACAGATGGGTCGACAAGCTTATGGAATTGTATTCCATCTCTTCCAGCCGATGTTACCCTTACAACAAATTCTACTAGCATAAGCACAACTTGCAACTAAAGAACATCGTTATAAATAATTTATTATATGCACATTCCATATGAGAGGGGTGCTATAAAAATATTCATATAGTACGCATACTATATGAACTACTTTGTCACCAAGCTGGCACCTTTTTTCAGATTTACACATGATACATTCGTGATTACACATAAAGTTTTATGCCCATATAATAAATATAGAATGGAACTCGCCTGCAATAAGCGAAAATATTATTGGACTTGATTCGTCCGCATAAGCACTCTGCCTACAGCATCGTGCTTATGCGGACGAGTCTCGTCCAATAAATTTTCTATTATTGCCAGCTTGTTCCATTCTCTCTATATATATCACTATCATGAGTGTCAATAATTCAATCTTTTTCTCAGAAATAACTTTTAAAAATATCATAAAAAAGACGGAAAAGTATAGCTAGAATCCACCTCCATAGAAATGGTATTTCTTGGAGAAGTATCCATCCAATACAGTTCCAAAAACAAACGAAATAATTCAGTGCCAGTGGAAAATATATCAATTGAACAGTTGGCATTAACTTAACAAACTCTTTCCATTCCTTTCAACGATTGGACATTTTCAAGCAAACCCAATTTTGAATTTATACAGCACAGTTGCAGAGATGAAAGGAATTTATCGAACATTTTGCATTAACTTTAACCAACCGTTCAGTGGATCACTGAGAAATCTAATACAGGGGAATATAAGCAATTCCTACTAATGGGTCGAGGGTGGGAGGGAGGGAGAGGCAGGGGGGGGGGAGGGAGAGGCAGGGGGTGGGAGGGAGGGAGAGGCAGGAGGGGGGGGGGGTGCCATTGATTTATGCGGACCTTCACAGCAAGGCCGGGTGCACTGGGTGTGAACCCATTCCTTATGGAGACCTTCCACTGGTATAGGAACATTTACTTGATGAACGGCTGCCAGTAATGTAGTCACAGGTTGTAGTTGTGGACTTTAGCTTGGTTCAAACTGAGATGACTACAGATCCCTTTAAAGTTGAAAACCTGCATTCTCAGCTATTATGGTTTCTACTTATGAGTCAGATCTTCAGAAAATGTACAATTCGCCTTAACAAATTTTTTCAAATAACCCACATTTAAGACAAAAATGAGCTTAAAAATCATTTAAATGTAGTTTAACGTACGTTAAACTACATTTAAATGATTTTTAAGCTCTATTTCCCCATTGAAAGTGTATGGGAAAATAGTTAGCGAGAAACGGAGTAACGGGCCCCTGGCAGATACTTTAAATCAGCGCGATACTTGATATACTCAGATATAGCTATAGTATTCATCATATTGCAGCCTAATTTAGCAGCATTTCCTAAATAAGTAGAGCAGCCAATTGTATATTTTCGGAAAATCTGACCAATATAGGGTGGTCCTGAGTTATACCATAAAATGTCTTTCTATCTCTTTTTCTCTGTCTCTCTCTCTCTTTTTCTCTATCTCTATTTCCTCATAAACTGCCTCCCCTGTCAGCTCTCCCGCCCTTGATATAAGCTTCAATGCGTTGAGAAGGGCGTAAAGCAACCAATCTCAGTCACTTCTACTTATAGGACTGAATGTATCACTATCTTTAACGTTCATGCTTTTGGGACCCGGCGTTCTATGGGTGAAATACGATATACAAGAATTTGAAGTCGAATGAACGGAGAAAAAAGGGCCATCGGTGGGCGATAATAAAGGAAGCCATGGCAGGAAAGGTGCTTTGCGGGTCCCGAAATATAATAAATGTGGCATTTTATGAAGCCCTGTAGCAAAAACAACCAGAAAAAAATCTCCAAAACTTTGGGCAAAGAACAGAATAAAATCTGTAGGATTTGACCAACGTTAACTGAGACAGCTGCTTTAATAATAGGTCTGCCAACTCTGAGTCCGGGGCCTGAGGAGCTCATTGCCATGGCAGGGTCCATGTCCACAGCTCTCCAATTGACTCCTTCCTACGCCCATACTCCTCAACACCCTTGATTTAACACCATGCCCCTGGGTCCAGATCTCTAGGCCACTTAAAGGATTAATGGCCGACCTTGAGGGGCTGCTGGTCGCACTGTTTGGTTGTGTAATCATGCACAAATATTGTACCAGCGGGGTCAAATGGGGGTTATTAATCTTTTTAGTTTCTGCTTAGTCCTTTAGTTGCAAAAGTATTCAAGGTAGTGGGTATAGCTTGCATGCCTTGACATATGGGTCAGATTTTCAGAAATTGTACAATTGGCAGCTCTACACATTTAGTAAATTCTGCTAAATTAGGCTGCAATTTGGTCAATACTAGGTAAATTCGAATATATTCGGCATTGCATTGATTCTAGCAATCTGTTTGGTTAGGTTGAACTGTATTTTGGACTTTATTTTCGTCTAAAATTTGGGCTATTTGAGAAGATTGGCGAAGTTGCATTGTACATTTTTTGAAAATTTGACCCATCTAGTTTATGTTTTATTGTGGAAAGGACCCATGGGGCTTCTCGTCATGCTCCACTGCTCTCAAGGTAATGAGCAATTCACAATAGGGAGGTTCAGCAAGCTATACCGAAAACTAAACGTATCTCTAATATACAAACGTATGTTAAAAGGAAGAAAGAGGTTCAGCAAAACATGGTGGGAAAAAAGTAACATAACATATCCAACAACATGTTTCATCTCACAATTTAATTTTTATACATAAAAATGCGACGTAATTCACAAACAAGATACGGATACGGTTACATAATTGAGATACGTTTGCTTGCAGAACCTCACTAATAACTCCTACACTACTCAAGAAATCGTAAATTAATTCAAGCACTCGTAATGATATTTTGAGTTATCTTTTTGTTGTTACCCCACCTATGCGACAGTTATAAATCGAGTGAAAATAAATCTGCATTCCCAGTTAGAGTGATAAAACATTATTCAAACTGAAGTTGATATCTTGTTTTAAAATAAATTGTATTGATATTGACATGGATCTAAAGTAAAGATATCTTTCCTTTCAGACATACACTACTTATTCACAGAATAGCCAGAGTACCAATGTTAGCGGACAGAAGGAGGGCTCATATCCTAAACCTTGCCTTTAAACGAAGCCAAAAACCAGCCTTTGTTGACCAAAATGTAAGACAGACCAGACAGTGGCAGGCACCAGTGCTGTTCTCCAATAGGCCAAACATTGTGTCTTATGACCAAAGTGTCCAAAGAAAAACTGCGTTATTATGGAACAATCTCGATGTTGACACAAGAAACATAAACGATTATAAGGTCTTCACAGCCTTAACCAAGGCTGAATGTATGTTACCTATATTCTCTTAAAACCGTAAATATCCTCCTATCTCTCACCCCTCATCCTATCATTGTAGTTCTCTCCTAGTTTCTTCTTTTAGCGAGTCTCTTTCTATTTGTGTTGTTACATGCATAAACAAGTCACAGTTTATAGAACCCAAAGGTAATAGCCACTCAACCAGATTTAACCATTCAAATGGTTAAAACTGAGGCTCCTTTCCTACCAATTATACACATGTCATTGTACTCTGCAAGAATAGATTGTATATTGTCATATTATTTTGTGTATCGATTAATAAACGTTTCTAAAAAAAAAAGACATCTTTCTGTTGTTCTTTCTCTATTTCTCTCATTATTTCTTTAAGATTATTCTATTATTCTAAACTTTAGTGAAAGGAGTTGTTTGGGCTCCATTGAAACTAACAAAAAAAAGATTATTCTATTTAAATTAATAATGAGGCTTCACTGTTCTTCGTCCACAAATATTGCCACCATTCAAAACACTTGCACTGATCCAACTATATCAAATCAAATAATTATGTGATATGTTTCAGGAAAAGTCGCAAAAAAATGGATTTTTTTTTATTCCATTTAAGGCCAATTCATTAATTTACAAGTACAATAGTTAGAAAAATACGCATTTTGTCGTTCAACGAAGTTTCTCATACGTTTTAGATATCGTCATATTTGAAAATATGGGATCAAGCCGATTCCAATGATAGTAAATAGTAAGAAATTTAATAAGTATTTCTATATTCTAAGTTTGATATTTTTACTTTTGAAAAAAACGTTTTGAATATTTCTGAGTAGGCAATTACCAGTAAAGCAACTAAATATACTTCATAAAAAGGCCTTCAGAACTGAAAGATATATTTAGGACACTGTCCTGCAATTTGGTGCATAGATTCCGATGACTAAAAAGTGCTAAACCACTTAAAAGTCAGAACATTCCAACAAAGAGTTCTTGTGAATGATTCACTTTGGAAAATGTCAACATTGCGACTTGTGACCCATTTCCCTGAAACACATCAGGGTCAGATTTTCAGAAAATGTACAATTGGCAGCTGTACACATTAAGTAAATTCTGCTAAATTAGACTGCAATTTGGTCAATACTAGTTAAATTCGAGTATAATTCGCATAGCATTGATTCTAGCAATCTGATTGGTCAGGTCGAACTGTGTTTTGAACTTCATTTTCGTCTGAAATTTGGGTTATGTGAGAGGATTGATGAATTTGAATTGTACATTTTCTGAAAATCTGACCCATCACATATAAATCGGGGCCAAGCAGGAGGCCATGCAGAGATGTATGGATTTGCTGAGTGGGCACATTTTACTGGTCACTGACTGGAAGTAATCCACAGAAGAAATTATCGCCCCCGCTCTATTGATTATTGATAGAGTATAACACACTTGTCTAGATCTCGGGGCCTAAGTAGCTCCATAGGTTACTGAATAATCATCTTGTAGCAGCTACTTTGTGTGCTCAGAAGGGTTGAAAATAGCCCATTGGCAACAATAAATATAGGGAGAGAGAGGGGGACCGACGCCAATAATGGAAAGATTAATAATTATTCTATTACCGGCGACCAGTGCCATTCAGTATATGAGTCAGAATTTAAGAAAATGTAAAATTCGCCTTCACTAATCCTCTCAAATAACCCACATTTAAGGCAAAGATAAGCTTCAAAATGCAGTTTAACATAGCAGAACCGATACTTTAAATCAATGCGGTACCAAATATACTCAGATATACCCCAAATTTATCACTTTTTTAGCAGAATTTAGCAGAAATTACTAAATATGTAGAGCTGCCAATTGTACATTTTCTGAAAATCTGACCCATATGTGTTGTGTTACAGGGAAATGAGTCACAAGGGGCAAAAAAAATGTTTTTGAGATCTCATCATATCTGAAGAAATTAGATCAATCCGATTCCAATGATAGTAAACATGACGGACATCTAAGAAGTGTTTCTATATTTTATATTTGATATTTTTAGTTTTGAAAAAAAAGTTTGCTATATTTCTGGGTGAACATTTACTAGTAAAGTAGGTAAATATATATTTAAGATGACTTGGTAAATCCATTCATGCTACAAACAGCGGTAGGTACCTCAAAAATGAAATCATTCCTACAAAGAGACCTTGTGAATAAATCACTTTGAAAAATAGCAATCTTGCTACTTGTGACTAATTTGCACAGCTCATTTATCACATGCCCTTAGCAGAGAAGACTATTGTAACATGTAAACCTCTGTATGACGTGTCAGAAAGTTAAACAAAGAACGTATTCGAGCTCGAATAGTACATGTCCAATGTGAATATTCTGTATTGTACCTCATTGGAAACAATACTTACATAAACATACCAATCTCAAGAAAACCGCGCTCAGTCCCTTTCATTAGTAATATATTAAAGCACACCCTTGTAGATCTTTCTCTCTATGTATCTCCTTAGATCTATAGAGGGAAAGATTAGCTGCTCTCCGACGATCCTAGTGGCGACTTAAGGAACTAGGGTGGATAACCGACCTTACAGGGGTCTTCGCTCCACATTATAGTAACAGCATTGAGCTAAATATTATTCATTAAATATCAAATTTATAATACGTCTTGCGTTTAGGCCTAATGTGGAACGGTTCCAGTTATTTATTCGATTTATGCTATTCATGTAATAATGAGTGACGAAGTTATTTGAATTTGTTAGAGAATTAAATTAATTAAAATGAAATGAAAACAAAGTTCATGTCAGATTTTCAGAAAATGTTGACAGCTCTACACATTAAGTAAATTCTGCTAAATTAGGCTGAAAAATGATGAATATCGTCTATATCTGAGTATATTTGGTATTGCCGTGATTTAAAGTATCAGTTCGGTTATGTTAAACTGCATTTTGAAGCTCATTTTCGTCTTAAATGTGGGTTATTTGAGAGGATTGGTGAAGGTGATCCGTGTGAAAAATGGGATATTTCCCATACTTCCTTGCCCGCTGATTCTGCTTCGTCATTGGCTTTATCAACACCGGAAGTCCCCATCTAATATCGCCCACTTCCGGTCTGGCCAGAACCTCTCTGTGTCTTTATGACAAACTTATGAATAATTCCGTTTCCTTCCGTTTTATAGCTAGCCATCTTTTACATATAACCTCCCTCTTCCTCTCTCATACTTCCGGTCCTCTGCTTTTCAGGTCGCACTCTGCGAAATCTAATTTTCAAGGCCACTAGCCCTAGCCCTTATGCATATCATGAATTAGTCCTTTTAATGTGGGAAAAACCTGAAACACTTTGAACCGGATTTAACTTGTAGTTTGTCTATCGTTTCTGTTTTTATTGCTTTGATAAAATCACAAACGTAATAATTAAAGCGGTTAGGTAGTACATATTTCAATCTACAAAAATATCTTGGTGATCGTTTATGAGGAAATGTATTATATATAAGATTGATAAGCTATGATTTGAGTTTCTTCCTGCTTGGTGGTACTGCGGGGAGGGGCTAAAGGAAGTTCAGCTCATTCTCTTTTTAAGAGAACATTCTCAGTCACTTTTGATAACAAATATTTCTTTTAGTTTTTTGTTTGTTCGTTTCCAACCAGACAAAAACCTGAAGAGACTTGGAATCATATATCTAAACCAGTAGATCTAAATCATTTGTATGTATGTATGTATATTGTTTATTTCCGAAGACAGTACATAATAAACGTATAGATAATTTACATCGGAAATGGGTCGGTCCTCTTCTGTGGCAGCCACAGCTCTTCCAGAGGGTCCCTTAGACTAGACTGTACTGCTGTGTTACTTATTTGGCTCTTGTAGAACAACCTCCAAAATTAAAACAAAAATTTCATGAGTCTGATAATCTTGCTGAGAATAGTGCGTAATCGCATAATGTTTGGCTGAATAAACATATCTAAATACAATTGTACTTTATGTAGGGTATGCATATGTATATGGGTCAGATGTTCAGAAAATGTACAATTCACCTTCACCGATCCTCTCAAATAACCCAAATTTCAGACGAAAATAAAGTTCAAAATACAGACCAACCCAACCAAACAGATTGCTAAAATCAATGCAATGCCGAATATACTTGAATTTACCTAGTATTGACCAAATTGCAGCCTTATTCTGAAGAATTTACTACATATATATATATATACAGTTGCCAATTGTACATTTTCTGACAATCTGACCCATATGCATTCATATCCCTCCTCATAAAACTCCCTCTAATGTGATTTTAACTAAACAATGAAATAAAACACATATCAAAATTACTCCCATGCTAAAATAACTACCCTGTATAAGCCTATTACTGGCTCGTTACTACTCCCTCATACCCATAGTTTACCAACCTCTATTCCACCCCTGGGAATTGTTTATAATGAATTTCAACAATTTACTACAGCAATGACCAACCCCCGGGGCTATCCTCATCCATCAATGGCTTCCATGTTTACCCTGAATTGCTTCTTATTCGTCTCTGCAGCAACTTAAACCTGCATTCTTTGCTACATAATCAATAGGGGATTTGCATAGCCGCCATTTTGATTCCTGATTCGCGTTGATTTTTTTTTCCATTATATTAAATAGCCTGATGGAGGTGTCAAATCGATCGAGACGGAGGGTCAAATTGCACGACACCCCGAAGGGGTGGAGTGCGATTTGACCCGACGTCGAGAGGGCTATTTAATAAACAGAGGGCTATTTAATATTTATTTCATACTAAATCAACAAGAGAAAGACGATTTTAATGACATTTTACCTTGGTTTCCATCAAGTTTGCGGACATCGGTCTTGAACGAACATGACAGCGGAAGCCATGATGGCGGAAGTAGTTTAAATCATTGCGCGCTCAGACTTGTCACTACCATGGCTTCATTGTGTCATACGCACTCGATTTTTCTTTAATATAATGCTTCTACTTTTGATTTCTTCGGTATTAATATAACTCAAACTGGACATTAAAGGTATGTATTTGGTTTGATATCTTATGGATCTCGATATATCGCTTGAAATTCTTCAGACGGGTGACTACTTTTTCTCTCCCTGGTTACCAAGTCATGATATGTTCACAAAAATTGTCAACAAACCATAACTTTCGTCTTTATTTAGACAATAAATAAGCAATACATATCATATTTCTCAAATTACTTCTCAACATGGAAAACATTTAGAAACATGAAAATGTTTTCCACATGAAAATACAATGCATAATGGTAACATTGCTGTGTTAGCATCCTGGCGCCTAGTTTCTAGTCGCTTCCGAATGACAATACATCATGCTTCACGTAAGACCTGGCGCCATTATGCTTCACAGGATTGCTAAAGAAAGACCCACGTGACCCAGTGGTTGCCATGCCAACAAACGGGCGCCGGGTGTAAACAAAGGAGAGGGTGACAGAGAGAAATAAAACAAGCCCGGCCATTACACATGAGCTGTGGTATCAGGGGTAATTAATATTAATGTTTTCTACGTGTTGACCCAGTTTATCATCACATGTGCTGTAATTATTGAGTCACCATGAAATCCATCCCTTGTGATTGTTAAAGCAGCTCTATCAGAAATTATATTTTTCGAGGTCAATCATTTTATAGAGCATTTGTGATCTCAAGATGCAACTTTGAAATTAGGAAAGAGGAATACTTTCTATTTTTCCAACTTCCTGACGATTTCTCTTTAATTTCTGTCTATGAGATATAATATGGGATTTGCACGTGTCACTGCGCATTACAGTGCATCATGGGATAAATTCTGATGAAATCTGACATACAAATATGTGGCAACATTTTTATTGAAAATTGCAAGAATGTTTTCACGAATATTACAGCTTGTAAAAATGTCAGAAATGGGTTCCTCACACCTCAAAACATAGAGGAATTGGTATTATACTTGAAAATAGGATGAGTAGAAGCCAAGATAGGATGAATGTGGTGTCCCGTGTCGGCCATTTTGTTTTTTTTCGCAGGTACTGGCTACCAGGGATGTGGGCCATGCTCTTGTGATTTATAAACATTGTTTTTGGTAATATTGCATTCATTAATTTTTTTGTTTTTAAAAAATTGCATTCATTAATTAAAATGTGGCTTAAAATTGATATCAAAACCACTTATTGGTTGCTATAGAAACGGTCAATATCCATGGATATGCATTCAAATGGTAATTTGAACATTTTAAATGATTTGTCATCCCACAAATCCCTAATTTGGTGGTATTTGGAGTTGTTTGGAGTTATAATTCAGAACGGTTTTCGTGGCCATCTTGGTGGCCATCTTGTATTTCTCAAAACGATTAACGTTCTCAGCTTGACATCATCAAGATTCTAGAAGTACATGACTTCCTCTACCCAAATCAGTCATAACCTTTTTGGGGGTATTTTTGCAAGGTTCTTGTGGCTGGCTGGCTGCCGGACTTTAATGATCTATGAAAACCAAATACATCTAGGATGAGGGGAAAGATGGGGACTTGGGGTATGAAAGCATGTGGGTCAGATTTTCAGAAAATGTAAAATTCGCCTTCACCAATCCTCTCAAATGAGCTTCAAAATGCAGTTTAACATAACTGATACTTTAAAACGACACGATACCAAATATACTCAGATATACCTCGTATTCATCATTTTTCAGCCTGATTTAGCAGAATTTCCTGAATGTGTATAGCTGCCAATTGTACAGTTTCTGAAAATCTTACCCATGTATATCATTATGGATATTGACAATAGAGCATGGATAATAATCCATGCTGAAAATAACATGTTCTCTATTGATTCTATACTGCACCATTTGTTCCATTATTCCATCCAAATCAACATTCAAAATGGCGGCTATGCAAATCCCCTATTGGGTGTAAAAGAATTGTGCAGTAGGGTATTATCCTTTAATCTATTTACAAACCAGGCATAACCTAATCTCATTAATTCTCATTATGCATTGATACACGTTCTGAGAGAACGTGTGTGATTCCTTTAAAATATTGGTCCTGGGTATGACCATAAACTGCCTTTCTGTCTCTTTTCTCTGTCTCTCTCTCCCTTCTTCTCTATCTCTATTTCTATTTCCTGGGTATGATCATAAACTGCCTCCCTCTCAGCTCTCCCGCCCTTGATATAACCATATTAAATGTGTTGATAAGGGCATAAAGCAACCGATCTCACTTATTCCTTTAAAATTCGTATAACCGTTATGCAGAAATGAACAAGACGATATGGACGAATAGATGTGATAGTTCATTCTTGAGACTTTCAGCTGGCTCAAGTGATTAGAAGTTCTCTTATGATTTGAAACGGCGGTGCTGATATGTTATTGATATTTAAAACATTTTAATCATTATTGTTTTAATTTGCTGAGTCCTTTTTCCTCACATTGTGGTCAAGCCAGGTCAGCAGTGGCGGATTTAGGGTCTAAAATGAGTGGGGCGGTGGGGGCGGTGGGGCGGGGGTGGGGAGGGGGGGGGGGGGGGTCCAAGATGGATGCATGCTAGTAGAATCCCTCGTATTTGTTCAAATCAGAATCGGAATCAGAATTCTTGAGAATTGGAAACTACATACATCATCGAAAGTAGGATTTTGTTAACAGTTTCACATGTCTCCAGTCGTTGGAATAACAATAACTAGAAATATTAGAATAGGTAACTACTATTAGTTCATCCATAGCTGAATTTTTTTAATTTTTTTTAGAAAAGAAAACGTCTTTGAATAATAATGCATGAATGTTAAAGCTACATTCTCAGCCATTATGACAAAACAAATCTTATCAAATTTACACACATTATAACTAATAGGACTGAATATACCAATATTCTGCTGCTGTTATAGGTTTATACATGAATTTGACGCCAAATTAACCGAGCAAATACAGCCGCCGGTGAGCGATAATAAGTGAATTCTTCACTGGAACGATTTGGTGGGCGGAACCTCCAAATACAAATGAGGACGTTTTAGAAGCACTACCGCAATAACAATTTAAATGAACAAAATCCTCCAAAATGTAGCTGAAATGACTTTTAGATAGTTTGGAAAAGAATGGAATAAAAAGTAGAAAATGTTCAGTTCATGTATAGCCGGAAAGCGTCTATGAATAATGATACATATATGTTAAAGCTACATTCTCGGCTATTATGACAATACAAATCTTATCAAATTTACACGCATTATAACTAATAGGACTGAATATATATCAATATTCTGCTGCTGTTATAGGTTTATACATGGATTTGAAGGCAAATTAACCGAGCAAAAACGGCCGCTGATGAGCGAAAATAAGTTAAGTTTTCACTGTAAAGATTGGGCGGATCCTCTACATACGGGGACGTTTTAGTAGCCCTGTTGCAATAACAACTGAACAAAATCCTCCAAAATGTTGGTCAAATGAATTTTAGATGATTTGGAAAAGAATGGAATAAAAAGTAAATAAGGTTCAGTTCGTGACCAACGTTAGCTGAGAGTGGAACGATACTTCTTACCATAGAAAAACAACATTGTTTATACACTCAAAACACTCAATTCACAAGTGCTATAACCGAATTGCATACCCTACTTTCAGGATACAGTGAGATGAAACGCCCAGTCTCATTTCCTACCCTATTTCCCGTCAACAGGAACAAATCATCTTTTAAACCAAATTTCTAATGATTTTCAGCACTCGATCCAACTCTCAGCGATTGCATTCCTGCCCTATGAGCCCAAACCCAATTTTCATTGGAAGCAATATAGGCAGGATTAGGACTGCATGTGGCTGGGTCGGGGGGGGGGGGGGGGCGGAGAAGGAAGGGGTGTCGCTGGGTGGGAGCGGGGGAAGCAGAGGGAGGCGAGGGATTGGAGGAGATCCGGGAGGAGGTGGAGGAGGTGAACGATTGAGGAGAATGAGGAGAGTGAGGAGAAGGAGGAAAAGGAGGAGAAGGAGGAGAAGGAGGAGAAGGAGGAGAAGGAGAAGGAGGAGAAGGAGGAGACGGAGGGGAGGAGGAGACGGAGGAAAAGGAGGAGAAAGAGGAGCAGGAGAATGAGGAGAAGGAGGAGAAGCAGGAGGAGGAGAAGGAGGAGAAGGAGGAGAAGGAGGAGACGGAGGAGACGGAGGAGAAGGAGGAGACGGAGGAGAAGCAGGAGGAGGAGAAGGAGAAGGAGGAGGAGGAGGAGAAGAAGGAGGAAAAGGAGGAAAAGAAGGAAAAGGAGGAAAAGGAGGAAAAGGAGGAAAGGAGGAAAAGGAGGAAAGGAGGAAAAGGAGGAAAAGGAGGAAAAGGAGGAAAAGAAGGAAAGGAGGAAAAGGAGGAAAAGGAGGAAAAGAAGGAAAAGGAGGAGAAGGAGGAGAAGGAGGAAGGAGGAAAAGGAGGAAAAGGAGGAAAAGGAGGAAAAGGAGGAAAAGGAGGAAAAGGAGGAAAAGGAGGAAAGGAGGAAAAGGAGGAAAAGGAGGAAAAGGAGGAAAAGGAGGAAAAGGAGGAAAAGGAGGAAAAGGAGGAAAAGGAGGAAAAGGAGGAAAAGGAGGAAAAGGAGGAAAAGGAGGAAAAGGAGGAAAAGGAGGAAAAGGAGGAAAAGGAGGAAAAGGAGGAAAAGGAGGAAAAGGAGGAAAAGGAGGAAAAGGAGGAAAAGGAGGAAAAGGAGGAAAAGGAGGAAAAGGAGGAAAAGGAGGAAAAGGAGGAAAAGGAGGAAAAGGAGGAAAAGGAGGAAAAGGAGGAGAAGGAGAAGGGAATAGAGAATATGAAGCAGGGAAATATAGAGGGGAGGGGCAACAGGGAGGGGGACGTGGGGAAGAATGGGGAGGAAGTAGGAAAGGGAAGGGTATGGAAGTAAGGGGGTGGATCCCAGGTAAAAAAGAACTGGCTGAAACTGACAGGCCAGGCAGGAATCGAACTCATACTCTACCATCAGAACTAACAATACCATTGCTACTACTAGCTACTACTAATGTAGTAACTACCTGGGCACCTATAGTTCTCTATCTCTATCTTATTCTATAACTCTCATCTTTAATCTCCTCCACTTAAAGCAGTTCAGTAGTCTAGTCCAGGACCATACTGGAAGACCTGAAAGTCCCATTTCAGACGTATGTCTCCTTTTTGTACACTTTTAGATGCAAATAAATGATATGTTCAATTCAATTCAATTCCATGTCGCATCCTTGTCACATGGAGCAAAGGTCACTCAGGGCTACTACACTGCCAAATTTGGACGGATGTCCACTGTAGTCCCACAGGAGTCGAACTCATGTATACCATCTGAGCCACCAAGGTTGCCTTGTCCAGCAACCCTTGTCACACCAACCCAATGTAGGCAAGAGCTACTACAGCACATATGGGTCAGATCTTCAGAAAATGTACAATTCACTTCCACCAATCCTCTCAAATAACCCAAATTTAAGACAAAAATAAAGTTCGAAATACTGTTCAACAAAACCAAACAGACTGTTTGAATCAAGGCAATACCAAATACACTCAGATATACCTAGTGTTGATGATTTTTCAGTCCAATTTAGCAGAATTTACAAAATATGTTGATCTGCCAATTGTACATTTTCTGAAAATCTGACCCATATACTTGATGGTAACTCTTCAGCTTTTCAGACACCCCTCCCCTTCCCTCCTTGACCCCCCCCCCCCCACTCACCCACACCCACACTGCAATGATTAGAACAGGTCCCGGGCTGGTAAATCACCAAGGCCGGGTTCGCAGATCTGGGCCCCGTCCCCAGAGTGGATCATGATAGATTTTCTGGTATAAAGGAGGAGGAGGAGGAGGAGGAAGAGGTGGGGGCGTAGATACAGGGGTTGGGTTTATTTCAGGACACGTTTTAGTAGATAACAATTCGTCAAGCCCTATACTGAAGTTTATCATGATGAAGTGGTAAAGGATACAGTTAAGAACAGTTCAGTAAAGATCTTCTGCCATGGATCATGAATCACCAAAATCATAGAAAAAGGAATCAATGCTCCTGGAACACTTTGCCAGGAGAGACTGAAGGAAAGAGAAGTCAAGAAATTAATAGATGGGTTACAATATTAGAAACAGAAAAGCGAACAGCGGCGACAAGTTCATATCCTCTGGATCTGCTACTCAAGAACCCTTAAGGCTGACGCACACATAAGATGAGATAAGATAAGATAAGATAAGATGTTTTTTTATTTGTCATTAAATTGTGAGTACAGAGGAGTACAAACGAGTATATATGGAAGATGACAAATAGGTATACGTGCCTATGATACATCGAGGTACCATCTCTTCCGGCGGTTACCACATGGCCGATTTGGCTCCCGAGTGCCCCACGATGTGGGTCTCCTGATGAATCTTAGGATTGTATTTCAAATCCTGGTTAATGTTTTTGAAATAACATAAACCATGGTTTGAAATGAAATCTTAGGATTCATGAGGAGACCCACATCGTGGGGTTATAGGGGGCCTTTAATTCCAATTATGGTTGCAAGGGTGTGGAGTTTAGGTACTATAGGAAGACAACTCATGTATGAAGAGTTCTATAGTTTGTGTTTTTGTTTGTTTAAAACATTATTTTTATTCAGGCATTCTACAGTAACACGCGCACTATTTAAGTGTGTTTCATCATGTCCTGAGAAAGGTCGTCAATATACAATACATGACCACTGATGAAGAGGACAACCAAAAACTTCATCTCTCAGTGTCGTATTGGGTATTGTGTCAATTCTATACCATCTTGAATATACAATACATGCAATATCCGTGTTTGTGGTAATGTTCCAGACTTTGTTAAAAACTAATTACATAAATCATTTACATCTAGATGATGTTAAGGGGATGATGATTGGAATAATAACAAAGTTTTATGTTATAAAAAGCTAATATGGTGAGGGTATTGGGTGTTCATTCTATTACGCATCTGTTGGTGCCTCATGACATATATCATAATTCCTATCATAATTAATAACAACAATGATCAGTAATTAGATATATTTTATAGTAATTAGATTGGTTTTACTGTGAATATTATTCCCTTCTCTCAAGTTCTAGGCAGTACATTCCAGGGGCTGTTTCCCTGTCCCAGTGGCACATAAAAAGAGAAGACAGTTATGGTCGCATTACAGATTTAATCAAATCATACTAGAAGGGAGTAGATGGAAGTGGCTAAAAAAGGGGTATCCCTGCCTAAACCATGTCAACAATATCAACGCGTACTTCTGATAATTTTGTTTGGTTTGATATTTAACAAAACAAAACATTTTCTATATTATGGAGAAATTTTGGTGGATTCTACGTGGTTCTTTTTGGTACAGAGCTTCTAAAATGTGTATTTGGAGGACCCGCCCAACACCGTCCCAATAATGACTTCACACATTATCGCTCACCAGCAGGCGTTTTTACTCGGCCAATTAGACTTTATATTCTTGTATAAACATATAACAGCAGCAGAATATTAATAAAGTCATAATATGAGTAAATGTGGTAAGATTTGTTTTGTCGTAATAACTGACAATGCAGCATTGAATTAGTTGGAAATTGTAAAATGTTCAGCGTTGAGTTCCTCCCTCCTCACCTTCTCAGTTCCTGAGCCTCTCAGCCTATTCTGGCGCCTCCATTCAAACCCATCAGCCTTCTCAATCCACTAATGCAGGAACTCTACAGGGCCAAAACATCGCTGTAGGGACCACTTGACTGTTTAAATGTGTGATGTTCAATAAAGAATACTTTTATAAAATGTCACAATGGGAAAAACTCTCAGTCGAAAACTTCAGCCCCTTTAACCTATTTCAGTCCCTCACAGTCCCTGTCAGTCTCTGTCAGTCCCTGTCAGTCCTTCTCAGTCCCTCTCAGTACTTCTCAGTCCCTCTTCAGTCCCTCTCAGACCCTCTCAGTCTCTCTCAGTCCCCTCTATTGTCCTTCTCAGTCCCTCTCAGTCCCTCTCAGACCCTGTCAGTCCCTCTCAGTCCCTCTCAGTCTCTCTCAGTCCTTCTCAGTCCCTCCCAGATCCTCTTCAGACCCTCTCAGTCTCTCTCAGTCCTTCTCAGTCCCTCCCAGATCCTCTTCAGTCCCTCCCAGATCCTCTCAGTCCCTCTCAGTCTCTCTCAGTCCTTCTCAGTCCCTCCCAGATCCTCTTCAGACCCTCTCAGTCTCTCTCAGTCCTTCTCAGTCCCTCCCAGATCCTCTTCAGACCCTCTCAGTCTCTCTCAGTCCTTCTCAGTCCCTCCCAGATCCTCTTCAGACCCTCTCAGTCTCTCTCAGTCCCTCTCAGTCCTTCTCAGTCCCTCCCAGATCCTCTTCAGTCCCCCTCAGTCCCTCTCAGCCCCCCTCTCAGTCCCTCTCAGTCCCTCTCAGTCCCCCTCAGCCCCCCTCAGCCCCCCTCAGCCCCCCTCAGTCCCACCTCACCCAATTCCAGTCCTCTCCCATCCCCAACTCCCCAACAAGAACATATCGATCTGTTCATGAAATCTGGTCTCATGAGAAGGGAAAACAACAATCTGTGACAATAATCCAGTCTGCAATGGATGGATGAGGGTATTATCTGAGCACAGATAAGACCTGCTTGTCATTCACCACTGAGACTCCTCCCACAGATAACAAATTCTGATTGTATCTTAATTAAATGGGTTTATTCCTAATGCAGGCGGCGGATGTTCTCTTCTTCATTTGGACATCATGGATTGGATTTTAGCATTACTGGGATTTGTTAACACTCTTAGATAAATACGGTGACTCATCGGTTTTCTTTTTTTCAAACACTTTAAAGATGTAATTTTGTTGGAATTATTTCATTCCGAGGCATTGGTGGCGCCATTTCCTCCTTATCAACTTTACTACTACCTCTTATTTCAATTCATGTATGATCTACATTTTATATCAAACATTTTTATTACATTGGGATTTGTTAACACTCTTAGATAAATGGGTGAGATTTTCAGAAAATGTACAATTCAACTTCACCAACCCTCTCAAATAACCAACATTTAAGACAAAAATGAGCTTCAAAATGCAGTTTGACGTAACAGAACTGATACTTTAAATCAATGCGAGACCAAATATACTCAGATATTCCCGGTATTCATCATTTTTCAGCCAAATTTAGAAGAATTTCCTAAATGTGTAGAGTTGCCAATTGTACATTTTCTAAAAAGTCTGACCCAAATACGGTGACTCCCACGGATTCATCGGTTTTCTTTCATTCAAACCCTTTAAAGATGTAATTTTGTTGGAATTATTAAATTCCGAGGCATTGGTGGCGCCATTTCCTCCTTATCAACTTTACTACTACCTCTTATTTCAATTCATGTATGATCTACATTTTATATCAAACATTTTATAAATAAACCTTGTCGTCGCCCAGGCTTCGCCTCCTCTCTCATAATTATATTACAATCCCTCTTATATTTATTTATATTTCACTCAATTTAACATGGGGCTTGTTCACGAATGCCACCAAAACTGATGGTCTCAATCGACTGATTTTCGCCCATAAATTGATCGAAGATGCACATTATGTAAGTCCTCAAGGTTGGTTTAATATCAACAGGGTCATTAGGTGGGACTCCAACAATAATCTGATTATATTTAGCATATTTAATTTTGTTGGATGACATTCTGATCCATCTGATGGCCACCCTAATCATAATTCGAGTTTGGTTGAATACCGGTTTAACGCTTGGTTAATTCCTATGCATTCCTAACATTGTGCCTATTTTGTCTAATCATCTCATAAGTAATTGCAGTCACTTACATAGATTTATTCTGATACTAAGGGACTTTGACAAGTACCTTCCGAAATGACTGGATTCTTTTATTTCATCCTATTATCACTCATGGGTCAGATTGTCAGAAAATGTACAATTCAACTTCGCCAAGCCTCTGAACTAACCCACATTTCAGACGAAAATAAAGTTTAAAAGACAGTTCAACCTAACCAAACAGATTGCTAGAATCAATGCAATGCCTATATACTCTAATTTACCTAGTATTGACCAAAATCCAGCCTAATTTACAAGAATTTGCTAAATGTGTACAGCTGCCAATTGTACATTTTCTGAAAATCTGACCCTCATACTGGCTCACTTTATTTTGGTATCAATCATATGTTGTAAGAATCAAGCGATGACAACAAATAAGCAAAGGAATTTCTGGTTGATTTAACTAAGAATAAACGCCCCTCCCCTGCCTGTCCCCATCCCTCCGTCCGTCCTCACTATACCGCCCCCCCCCCCCTCCACCCTCTTCGATCTAGGCTACCCCTTCCTCCAATCTTTCCCATCTTTCCCATTTGGTTAACATGTGCATGCAGAAGGCTGGATTTGTGTATTGTATCCTATTATGGGTCACTTCTTCTATGGTTAATTTAATTGTGTACTTCTGTTTGTGGCAAGTTCTGAGGATCAAACAGTGACAAGAAAATGAGAAAATAGAAGAGAAATGTCTAGTTGATGTAACCAAGAATGCCACTTAAATGTAAAGTGCAACTGTCCCTCCCCAGCCTGTCCCTGTCCCTCTTCTCTCTACCTCTTCCTCACCGTTATTGAGCCCACGCGTGCATGCTGTATATAGATGGAAGCTAGCTAGGGTTTGGTGCGTCGAACTTTTATCCATCAAGGTTGTGGCGGGAGACAGAGGGGCGGAGCGCAGCGTAGCCCCGAGGTCTCCCGCCGCAACCGAGATGGATAAAAGTTTGACGCACCAAACCCGTGGTAGATTCCATATTTATTTCACCCCATTTACGTCGATATTACTGGTCATACTTTAGCAAAATCGCATTTTTAGATATGATTATTCGACTCAACTTTTAATTTTAAGTTCCTAGCTGTAGTATTTCCAGAGAAAATCGGTAAAACGATCGAGTGGGCGATAATATGAGTTCCGCAAAATCAAAACAATGTTGTTGTATCAGTCGGGGGCGTGGTAATTTTCATGTTATCACCCGCTCCCACTGAGCGGGAGATACAATGCTGAAGGTATGGGCAACTCCCAAGAGGGGTGAAATAAAATTGGGTGATGATTGTATCAGTCTGCTGCCATATGGTCACGCCACCCAGACAATCAACAACACTGGGTCAGACTATTCATAATGATTTAATGTGAATGCATTTTATTTTATCCCAATCAGGTTAAAAGCCTTTTATTAGGCTGAAATGCATCAAACCTTCGCATAGATCTGTTTCACAAAATACAAGCTAGAACGCTGGACGAATGTCATATCATCTATTGGGGGACCATAATGGGTCAGATCGCCCGAACATGGACAATCGGCAGCTCTACACATTTAGTAAATTCTGCTAAATCAGACTGAAAAATGTAAAATATTTGGTATATTAGTATATTTAGTATTGCCTTGATTACAAATGTCTGTTTGGTTATGGTAAGCGGAATTTTGAACATGATTTTTGTCTTAGATTTTGGTTATCTGAAAGGATTGGCGAAGGCGAATTGTACATTTTTTGGCGATCTGACCCATATACAAATGTATGAATGAACAGAACGATAGGTTTACCTGAATTCCTCTTATAAGATGCAATTTCGTTGCAGACCTTCTATAATAAGTATGCTATTTTGTACGCTTAACTTGACTTCTTAACCTGAATTATTGGTTAGCCTGAACTAGCTTTTATTTCTCTAGAGCCATTTTCCCGGTTAACCTGAAAGTTTTGTCTGCACAGATAACTACAGATATTGCTTTCCCAACTACCTCACATTTCTGAGGCTTAACTGTTAACTACTCACATCACTCACTTCAAATTGTTTTTAAAAATATTATTGCGAATCGTTGAAGGCGCACTTCAAAGGCACACCTGATAAGGTCTTGGTTAGCTAGGTACCCATCAATCGCTTAAAACAATAGTAGCGTTAAAGTGACTCTTCCCATTAAAATGAGTAGTCATGAAATCTCGTGAAACTTTTTCAGTGTAATCATATAGCATAGGTCTGACAATATCTAAGGGTAGAAAGGAGTAACTTTGTTTTTTCATTCAACAATTCCTGAACAAGTGTAATGAATGGACCAGAAGCTTCTACCGATTTCAGATCCCAGAGTAAAGGTTTCAGCCCCCATAAGGTGCTGCCCCCACACCCAAAATAGAGAGGAAAGAAACTAATCTGTCTTCTATTATTATTGGTAGGTAATCAAGAGAGGGGTTTAATAATGGATGCTTTGAAGCCCAAGAGAATCAGGCATTCATCTGAATATCGCTTGAGCATCATTTAGTGTAGTGTAATTCTCCCGTTCAAATAAAACTTGGTATAAAAATTACCCAATTTATCTAATTCAATGATTTGTCTTTAATGAACTTTTTCATGAAATCCAAATTTAACATGACCGAATACATTAATTGAATACTTGAATTGATTGTTAAAACATAGATCACAGAAGGTGAAAAAGTAAATTTCTGAGATTAAGGAATGTGTTTCTCTATCATTTTTGGAAGCAGAACAGGGGAACATGTGCACTTCAAAGAAATCTATAAAAAGATGCATGAGCCACGAGGAGAATGACGGCTCAGAATGTTGGAATACTGGGGCCTGTTGCATACGGAATCCTTACTTAAGTGAGTGAGACTGGTTGCTTTACGCCCTTATCAACACATTTAATATAGTTATATCAAGGGCGGGAGAGCTGAGAGGGAGTGAATGGGTGAGATTGGTTGCTTTACGCCCTTATCAACACATTTAATATAGTTATATCAAGGGTGGGAGAGCTGAGAGGGAGTGAATGAGTGAGATTGGTTGCTTTACGCCCTTATCAACACATTTAATATAGTTATATGAAGGGCGGGAAAGCTGAGAGGGAGTGAATGAGTGAGATTGGTTGCTTTACGCCCTTATCAACACATTTGATATAGTTATATCAAGGGCGGGAGAGCTGAGAGGGAGTGAGTGAGTGAGATTGGTTGCTTTACGCCCTTATCAACACATTTAATATAGTTATATCAAGGGCGGGAAAGCTGAGAGGGAGTGAATGAGTGAGATTGGTTGCTTTACGCCCTTATCAACACATTTAATATAGTTATATCAAGGGCGGGAGAGCTGAGAGGGAGTGAATGAGTGAGATTGGTTGCTTTATGCCCTTATCAACACATTTAATATGGTTACATCAAGGGCGGGAAAGCTGAGAGGGAGTGAGTGAGATTGGTTGCTTTATGCCCTTATCAACACATTTAATATGGTTATATCAAAGGCGGGAGAGCTGAGAGGGAGGCAGTTTCTGATCTTACCCAGGAAATAGAGATAGAGAAAAAGGGAGAGAGAGACAGAGAAAAGAGACAGAAAGGCAGTTTATGGTCTTACCCAGGACCATTAAATCCTTACTTAAGATTGTCCTTCTTTACCTACGTGTCCTTGCTAAGCAACTGGTAAGGAACTTTTAGGGAAGGAGTTTGTTATACAGACAATATTAATTTGCGATGTGTTGCAGGAAAATGAGTCACAAGTGGCAAAAACAATGGATTTTGAGATATCATCATATTTGAAAAGATGGCAGCGAGACGATTCTAATGATGGTAAAAAGTAGCACGTCTACGTAGTGTTTCTATCATATTTTAAGTTTGATATTTTCATCTTTGAAAGACAAGTTTGCACTTTTTCTGGGTCGACATTTACTGGCAAAGTAGCTAAATATACTCTATAGGATATATGTAATACACTGTCTTGAAATTTCGTACGTGTATTTATACGACTTGGAACATTAGCTACCAACAAATTACAACATTCCCAGCAAGAGATCTTGTGGATAAAATATTTGAAAAAATATAAATTATGTGACTTTTCTCCTGAAACCATTTTGTGTCCTACAGTAGACAGTACCTAAGCTAGCAATATTTTAAGAAAGGATTTCTTATGCAAAAGTCTCCTGGTTGGTCGCCTGATTAGAAATCTGCAAGTACATAATTATTGTTCAAACCCACATCACCCCCTTGCACAACATCTACCTGCATTAAAACTGTAGTATCAGCTATGCATGCACATATCACGCACATTTAGATTTTGTGCATGCATGTAAATAGGTTTTTATGCGTTGTTATGTCATTAAAAAGAATGAAAATAGCCAAAGAAATTCTAATAGTGTGCTCCAATAAAAGGTTTCTGTTTACATAGTGTCACGATCCATAATGCCATTACATAAGGTTACGTAATATCACCTAATGATACCTCATATATTATTGAATATTATCATATAAGTCTACATTGAATTTGTTAATCAATTATGCAAGTGACCAGTGCAAGTCTAGGTCACATCATGCTGCTATTTGTGATACTTCTCCAAGGTCAACCTATAGCTCTACCCCACGATATACCTAGAGCAAAGTAGTTATATCAATAGCTGCCATATGTATGTAGAATCAAAAATACCCATTACCTACATATATAGGAGAGGTGTGATACAGGTGCCCATATAGGTTATGGCTATATTTGATTCTCTATAATACGCCACAAGGTGGCTCCATGAGCATGGAACACAGTGCAAACATTTGATGAAGAAATCGTTATTTTTACTCATTTCTTTGGTATTGCCTGAAGGTATTGGGACTTTAATGTGTTTAACTTTGAGTTGGTCAATTATATTGTATGTATGTTCACAGCTGAGAATGTATAGTTCAGTCAAAATGTGTAGACCTGTATATTGTATTTTTCATTTGCAGTTAAAAACCTATCTATCCACAAACACTTATTTGTAGGAAAAAAGGAATTATTCCAGAATTATTCATGCGTTTTCAGCTGAGAAAATATATAAAAACACAATGCCTACCCTTAAGATAATGCGATATCTAAACGTGTTCGCTATCTCTATGCATGTACAAATCAACTCGCATGTTAACGCCTTAGAGAAAAGTCTATTTCTATCTAGCTACGTGCAAAAAAACCCCATCAATTATTACTAATTTACACACTAATATGTCAGCATCTTCATGTATATTTAAGTCGGAATGTGTAGAAACACTGTCTACAAACATTTATTTGTAAGAAAAAGTGAATTATTCCAGAATTATTCATGCTTTTTCAGCTGAGATAATATAAAACACAAAAACGATGTAATGCCTACCCTTAAGATAATGGAATATCTAAACTTGTTCGCTATTTCTATGCATAACAATCACCTTGCATGTTATCACCATAAAGGCAAGTTGTATTTCTATCTAGCTGAGTGCAAACCTACCCCCCCCCCTCCCCCACCCCCACCCCCATAATTATGACCGATTTACACACGAATATCTAAGCATAGATCTATCTGTAAGCTAGGGATAATGCCATTTAATAACATTCAAATAAAAATACACGATGTGCACTGTCCATCATTCTCTCTATTGGATGTTAATGGATTAGTTGACCTTTGCCTACATGGGTCAGATTTTCAGAAAATGTACAATTGGCAGCTGTACACATTTAGTAAATTATGCTAAATTAGTCTGCAATTCGGTCAATTCGAGTATATTTGGCATTGCATTCATTCTAGCAATCTGTTTGGTTAAGTTGAACGGTATTTTGAACTTTATTTTCGTCTAAAACTTGGGCTATTTGAGAAGATTGGCGAAGGTCAATTGTACATTTTCTGAAAATCTGCCCCACATGTTTAGCTGCTGGACGGTAGAGGGTTTATGTGGGTACATAAGCTGGCCACTCTGACCTTTCTTTTCAGAAAATGTACAATTCGCCTTCACCAATCCTCTCAAATAACCCACATTTAGGACAAAAATATGCTTCAAAATGCAATTTAACACAACAGAACTGATACTTTAAATCAATGCGATACCAAATATACTCAGATATACCTGGTATTCAGCATTTGTCAGCCGAATTTACTAAATGTGCACAGCTGCCAATTGTACATTTTCTGAAAATCTGACCCATATAGGCTGGCTACTCTGACCTTTCTCTCTCTCACTGCTGCTTACACATTCCTCTCACTCCATCTACAGGTTTATTGCAGGCCACCTAGTTAACACTGGAGGTTTAGCTGGTGTTTATTGGTGTAGTATCAGGTGTTATGGATTGATTGGTTCGGTGCGGGAAGTGCAGGAACACTGTCCCTTTGGTGTTAACAGTCTAGGCCCAAAGATGGGAGAGTCCCTTCAAACGGAGGGAAAGCCTTTTGCTTCAAACCGCAAAGTGCCATTGTAATTCAATTAATTTAATCTATTAAGACTGCAAAATATATTTATAATCCCATTAGAACCCTTAGTCCTTAGTCCTAGGTCAGGAAACTGATTAGCGGAAATTAGCCTAAATGGCTTAGCATGAATAATAGACTTGCACAGTACTGGGTAGCTAAGCATAATTAGCGATTTTAGTAATGAGATAATATAATAAATGGGTGATAATTAATGATTAATATAAATATAATGAGGTTACACAATGTTACATAATGCTACATAACAGTTTCTTTAGGTTTTCTCTGACATAGAAATCCCAGTCTTGGCCCAAACTTGAGAGAGTCCCTTAAAAGAAGGGAAAGCCTCTCGCCTCAAACCGCAAAAAGTCATTATAATTCCATTAACACCACCGCAAAATATCATTATATTCCCATTAAAACGTGAGTTCTAGGACAAGAAACCTATTAGCGAGGTAGGCTGACATACCATTCTTATCTGATATGAGGGTTTGGACCTAGAGTGATCCGATGATTCATTGCAAATCAAATTCTAAGATGGCGCACATGCAAGTCCCCTATGACTTTATATCATCTCTAATAGTTCATTTAGGGAGCTCTGGAAACCTTCAGTTCTAACAGTGCAGCTCATTCACATAATGCAAACTTCGAGTGGAATAAAAAGGCACCATTCCGAGGCCGTCCTATTTTCTGACCTGAGGTAAAAAGCTTTTGTTGGTGTTTTATTGTTTAGTTGTTATATAAGTGTTTTAACTCGTGATAAAGTGCAATAAATTTGTTAATAAATCTCTATCAGGAAAACAATAGCTTCAGGCCCCTCTCTTTAAGCCTGCATGCTCCAACTATCTCCTAGCAGAACTTTAGATAAAGCAGGCACCCACCTTGAGGTCGGCATGTCATTCTATTGTTTTACACCCTAAAGGGCCTAGTCCACTATGCCGATTCTCATGCGATTTTCATCAGATTCTAGTCCAGAATCTCAATCAACAACACTTGGTCAAACTATTCATAATTCTGAATCTTTTGTACTAAATTCTGTGAGAATCACATGAGAATCGGCTTAGTGGACTAGGCCCTTAATGACTATTTCAGATATCAAGGGTGAGAGAGGAAACATACTAACAAATGCAATGCCCTACTCTTGTTAAATATTAGCAACATAATTTGTTAATGTGCTGGATATGGCCAGACTTTCTCCACATGACAACCTGAAACAAGGGATACTAGTGTTTAAACACAAAATGTCCTCCAAATCCACACTAACCACTCATGGTACAAGTTCAGAGCGGGACAGGAAATGTAGAACGAGTTTGGAGGCGGGGTGATACAACACGAAGCCTAAGGCTGAGTTTTGCTGGAACGAGATCTACATTTCCCTTGCCCTGTGTAGAACGAGTACCATAAGTGTATTAGTATTATTCTGTAGATATTTTCATTGTTTATTTGTATGGATTATTGATTCAAGGGAAATGATCATCAATATATTAAAGTTTTAGATTTAAAATCTTCCACCCTAGGTGGTTTTATCCATTCTGTGGAGAAAAACTTTTATTTGAAAAGAATGATGGACACTTGAATAGTAGGCATGTCCCTTAACCAAGTTATGAATGAATATCAAAACCCTTGCTAAGGCTAAATCAGCTTGGCTCATGCCCTTATATTGACACAAATAGCATGATAAGGTGGACATAACATGTAAGTGAAAACTAAATCAGGATGAAAAACAAATAAATGTTTCTAAATTGACAGAAAGTGTGCAAATATTGTTCAAAGTTCCTATTTCTGATATGATATGAATGTTTAAATGTTAGATATCGCAAAGGAGATTCAGGAGTAAAGGCATAGTGGATAGGGCCCTTAACCTAGCCCTGAAGCCCTGTAGACTACAAAGGACTCTAGGAATGCTAGAGAAAGGCCTGCAATGTGTGAACGTTCTCCGCTACTTGTGGGAAACAGCTGCAGGGGCTGTCGGAGCAGTCATATTCGGTAAAACAAGGCAAAAAGGGGGGGCACTCTGTAAAAACAGGGTGAGTGAGTGAGATCGGTTGCTTTACGCCCTTATCAACACATTTAAGATGGTTATATCAAGGGCGGGAGAGCTGAAAGGGAGGTAGTTTATGTTCTTAGCCAGGAAATAGAGATAGAGAAGAAGGGAGAGAGAGAAAAAAAGAGATAGATAGGCCCTTTATGGGATCATTTAAAAAATCAGCGTACAGTTTCTTCTCTAGGCCAAACAAAACTATAGGTGTGTTTCCGATTTACCCCCATCTCCACATCATAGAATCTAATGTTGTCAGTATTAACAGGCTTTAAACAACTTATAGTATTTTAATTTCTATCTTTAAAGTCTACATTAACTATATTTCTATCTTGGATATTATTCTGTTAATGAAGAACTAAAAGGGGTTCATTTAGATGGTAGCTAGTTTATTCTATATAGAGTGGTGCAAGAAAAACTCTCTTAATCATTGGGTGAGCTACAATATTATGAATATATATGTGATGTGTTCCAGGAAAATTAGTCGCAAGTCGCAAAATTGATATTTTTAAAAGTGTTTTTTTCACAAGATCTCTTTTGTGAAATGTTCTGATTTTTAGAGCATTTTGTACTTACACTCTCCCGCGCAACGTATCCGCACGATACGAAAATGAATACGATTTTCTTGTACCCACTTTTGATACGATTTTTTTCGTCTCAGGCGTTTTTCGTACCTGGGAAAGCTAAATCTCCTAATGCCTGGTGTGCGGTGGTGCGTTAAGAGTTGGCGCGCCTGGCCATGTGCGGCAGTGCGTGAAGGGGTGTGCGCTCACCCGTGACGGTGTGAGAAAGCAGAGAAAAAAACCTGCCCATGCTTGGGTTTGATCTAGCAACCTTGTGATTAAGAATCAAGTGCTCTAACCATTACACCACTGAACCAGCTATCAACATGGCCTCAACTAATCAATCTGAATGTTAATAGTGTGTGTGTGAGAGAGAGAGGGAGGAAGAGAGAGAGAAACAGAGAGAGAAAGAGGGGGAGAGGCAGACAGGGAGATTGCAATTGAAAGAAATTAAGAAAGAGATTGGTGGGAAAGGAGAGGAAGAGCAGGGAATATATTTTTTTTTCAGGAATATATATTGAATATATCCAGGTATATGAGTAATTCTCCCAATCATGTGTCATTTGGTTTTCCAACCTAGGTTTGATGATCGGACCTTTATCCTACATGTATTATAGAATATGAATACACTATAAAATGGTTTTAGCTGTACCTCACTTTCCATTCACTTCTTGAAGGTGTTAAAGCATTGCAATAACACCCACTCAAGCGTGGTGCGTCCAAGCATGACCAGACCAACAGACATTGAGGAGCCATGGCCAACATCCATTCTCTAGCTTTGATTTTTCATTTAATTTCAATACGAAAAACGGAGCGCGAATACGGAGCATATCATATTTCGTCTCCGTGATTCAAATGACCGTTTTTCGTATCAGAAGTTCAGGCAATTTCGTCACAACAGTTCACCAGTAGCGTTCGCGGTGCTCGGTAGACAAATATCGTCTCACTGAAGACGAAATAACTTGCCGCTCCGTATCGCGCGGGTACGGCGCGCGGGAGAGTGTATTGTCATATGAATCCATGTAACAAATTTCGGGACATTGTATTAAATATATCCCTGCATTCTGAAGGCCTTCGTATGGAGTATATTTAGTAACTTTACTGGTAATTGCCCACCCAGAAAAATATCAAACTTCTTTTTCAAAAATAAAAATATCAAACTTAAAATATAAAAATACTTATTAGGTGTCCTAGTGTTTACGATCATTGGAATCACCTTCATCTCCCTCTTTTCAAATATGGTGATATCTCAAAATCCATATTTTGCGACTTATGATTCATTCTCCTAAAACAGATCACATATATGACAACAGTTATTAGAGTACCCCCCTCACCTCCCCCATCCCAGACCTCGCATATGCCCTCGGGCTGAGTGTCCGCAGAGAGGTCTATTAATATTAGAGTAGAAGAATTATGGGGGTTACTTCTGTCACCCGCGGCTGAGTCAACCCTCTCTAAAAAAAGGCCTCAGATGGATAAGTCGGTGTGGCTAACCCAAGTGGGCGTGGTCTCTGACCCCTCCGCCAATGGGAAGAGGGCGATCACTCCGCAGAACAAAGTAGTGCCCAAGGGGACAGTCTGGAATGGCCATTATGTGGATCAGATTTTCAGAAAATGTACAATTGGCAGCTCCACACATTTAGGAACTTCTCCTAAATTAGGCTGAAAAATGAAGAATACCGGTGTAACAGTTCTAAACTACCCCCCGATCTAATGTACCCCCCCCCCCCCGGTAATTTAGACCTCAGGTTCAAATGACCCCCTCTAGGTTCAAATTACCCCCCTTTGTGTCTTTGATAATCTTGAATTTTGTGAATTCTATTGATTCTATTACTTGCCTCAAATTAAGATTATGCTACAACCCCACATTTAAAATTGAATTCATATCCTGAATTAAATACTTTTCTCAGATCACAATAATTCATTACTAAAATCTATTCAGTTCTGACTATTAGGCATGTACTATTACTTTTATTGTCATAATTTAAAGAATTAATGTTTCGATCAGTACTTGGTTATTTTCAAATATTTGGGGTATATTAGACCTAGGTTTAGTTTCCCCCTTTGGGGTACTTTGGACCTGGTGGGGGTACATTTGACCTAGGTCTTTTTTACCCCCGGGGGTACATTAAAACTGGAGGGGGTATATCCAACCTAGGTCTAAAGTACCCCCGGGGGTATATTGGACCTAGGTCAAATGTACCCCCGGTACATTAGACCTAGGTTAGTTATACCGGGGGGTACATCTGATGGGGGGTACATTAGAACTGCTACACCTGTAATATCTGAGTATATTTGGTATCGCATTGATTTAAAGTATCAGTTCTGTAATGTTAAACTACATTTTGAAGGTCATTTTTGTCTCAAATGTGGGTTATTTGAAAGGTTTGGTGAAGGCGAATTGTACATTTTCTGAAAATCTGACCCATGTCTCTAAGGTAAATCTGTTACAATTAACACAAATATGCGCATTGTGGGTTAACTGTGTTGACCGGATTCTGCACTTGATTTTGAAGTGAGCGGTTATTGCTTTTGATAATAATGTTTGTTGTTTCATTCTTCCTCCCTTCCGCCCTGAGGTCCCTTATATTTGTAATGTGATATAGGAAAATGAGTCACAAGTCGCAAAAATGATATTTTTCTAAGTGTTATATTCACAAGATTTCTTGGTATGAATGTTCCCAATTTTAGGGTGTTAAGCTCTGGTAGTAGCATAAATTGGTCAGATTTTCTGAAAACGTACAATTCCCCTTCACCGATCCTTTAAAATAACCCAAATTTAAGTGAAAAGTGACGTTCAAAATGCAGTTTAACCCAATGAAAAAGATACTTTTAATCAGCACAATGCCAAAGCTACTCTGATATACCCATTATTTGTCATTTTTCTGTCTAATTTAACAGAAGTTACCAAATTTGTAGAGCGGACGATTGTACATTTTCTGAAAATCTGACCCAAATATAAGTACCAAATCCCAGGATTGAGTGTTGAATATAGCTATGCATATATCTGAGGTCATGCTATAGAGTATAATTAACTACATTACTAGTAATATCCACCCAGAAATATTGCAAACTTTGTTTTCGAAGATAAATATATTAAACTTGAAATATGGAAATAATTAATAGCTGTTCTAGTGTTTACCATCATTGGAATCCGATTGATCTCATCTTTTCAAATATAATGGAATCTCACAATCACAATTATACTCGCTCCGTTCTGACTATAGTTTTCCCTTTTGATATCTGAATGTACCTTGTATGTCTAAATATCTCATTTGTATCACTAATCTCTGAATCATTTCGATTTGTTATAATTATTCTCTAATTTGTATCTCTCATTTTTATCGCTCATTCTTCCCACATTTCCATCTTTCATTCGTTTTCATGTTTATGCTTCTCTCACTGCTCTAACTCATACCATCTCCCCATCACTCACTAACCTTCATTTTCACATCTCATTGACCTTTATTAGCATATTTCATTGTTTATCTGATTTCCATCTCTCGTTCTCTCCCGTTCTCTCTCTATACTTTCTTCTCTCTCCTATTCTACATTTCTCTTGCCATTCTACTGCTACTATCTCCCTTCTCGTTCTACCTAACCATAAAACTGCTCTCTATTTCTCCTCAATTTTTGTTACCCTTCTCGTTATACACGCCCACATTCTTTAATCTTTGCGTTTTCTCACCACTGAAAGAAGACATTTCTCTCTTCTCTTTTTCTCCACCTCTACTATGCCCCATTTCTCTCATTCCAGGTTAAGAGATCGAGGACAATGTATTCCACCTGGATCTGATATAGATTATTATTATACTAATTAGAAGAGTTAACCAGGCTGCAACTTCTTTTTTAAACAAATGTATATGGGTCAGATTTCCAGAAAATGTACAATTGGCAGCTGTACACATTTAGTAAATTCTGCTAAATTAGGCTGCAATTTGGTCAATACTAGGTAAATTCGAGTATATTCGGCATTGCATTGATTTTGGCAATCTGTTTGGTTAGGTTGAACTGTATTTTGAGCTTTATTTTCGTCTGAAATTTGGGTTATTTGAGAAGATTGGTGAAGTTGAATTGTACATTATCTGAAAATCTTACCCATATTCAGGTTAATATGTTGGCCTATACCAGGTGGTTAAAGAGATAAACCACTGTCATGTGCACTGGTGCAGGCGGGAGTTCAAAGAACTAATGCATGAAAAATAAGGAGTCACAATATTTTTTCCAAACTTTGTCTTGAGAAAGAACATGGATAACAAAAGAAATGGATCTCACCATATTTGTCTTCATTTTAGAGACCACCAAAGTTTAGTATTGAAGTCTGAGGGTGAAATGGATATTTGCTCAGTTTTTCAGACGGGTGAATCACATTTTTCTGTTGAAAATTCTTCTAAACATAGCTATTATACAGGTTTGCCCTCATGCATGAAAAAACAAGATATATTTAGCTTTGAAAATCTTCAATATTCCCCTTTTTAACTGATTGGGATGTGAATTCAGCCGAATAACTTTTTTTTAAAAAGCTGGTGACCACTGTTTTTTATTGCTTGTAAAGGGTAAAGCAATATATCAGCTATGCATATAGAGATTTTTAGGAAAAGGTTACTTTCCATTTTTTTTCTACACTGAAAAAACGGAAAAAATTGATCCTTTCCCTTTAGACTTCTATAGTGAACAGGCATCCCTGAAATGAAAACTAAGCTGGTGACATATTGTTTTTATTGGCTTTCTAGCTTCACTAAACCATGTTCTTTCACGAGGCAAAGTTTAAACATAATGTCATTTTCCGTTTTTTTCCCTGTTGAACAGTGGTTTATCTCTTTGAAGAACACTACCTATTATATATTTTATATACATTCTTAGATAATATGTATATTAACGATTAGGTATTATGAAAGGAGTTCTGGTGCACAGTGCAAGGTCTGAAATAGACTAAACCTTTTTCTAATCAATTATATTACAGCAAAGACATTATACAATGAAGGTTCCCTAGTTCATTTTTAGACTCCCAACATACCTCCCCACCCACCCACCCACACTTGTCCCCAATATGCAGAGCATTCCCCACCTCCCACCCCCCACTCCACCTAAAAAAAAATAAAAAAAAAATTTTTTTTATGTATTCAAAACACTACAATTCCCATTAAAACACCCAAAACAAACAAGATAAGCATCACTATCAATAATAAAACACATTATGAAATAATAATGGTCATAACAAAAAATAGTATAGTACCCCCCCCCCCCCCCCTGTCTATACCCCAGACGTATGTACACACCTTGTCCTACCTGTAGTAGTACTGAGCATGTAATGCTACACTAAACTGGTGGAAGGATTGACCCAGTTCTCCTCAATAGGAACACAATGGAGCCTTCCGTCCGTCACGGTCCCGTGCCTCCCTACACAGCCCAGTGTTATGGTGGTGCTCCACTATACAGCCCAGTGTTATGGTGCTGACTAGTCACGCATGGATGACTATACGCATTCCTCTCACCTTCACTTTTACCCACTCGCTTGGCTTGTTTCTCACCCTATATTGGGAGGCGGTGGGGGGGGGGGGTACTCTATGATAGACTGGATATATGGGTCAGATTTTCAGAAAATGTCAGCTATCGTCAGCTCTACAAATTTGGTAACTTCTGGCAAATTAGAGTGGAATATTTCAAATGCTATGCATATCCATGTATCGTTGGCATTGTATTGATGAAAAGTATGTCTTTCTTAGTTTTAAACTGCATTTTGAACGTAATTTGTCTCTTAGATTTGGATTATTTAAGAGGAGTGGGGAAGGTGAATTGTACATTTTCAGAAAATTTGAACCATATGCGCTATATCTCTTATTATTATTGCGCCTATAATCACCAATAAATATCAATATTTATAAGGGAAATTCGATATAGGGTAGAGCTACACTATTTGGGAGTGCTGGAGTAGGAATACATTGGAATCAAATGATAGGATATTTTGGAGATGTCATGGATATTCCTTGCAAATTTGAGTCAGAATATTGCAATTTTATTGAGCTCACCTTACCAATCGCGATATTCTCAGGAGTCAAATATTATTATACAAATATAACATTATATAGGAATTTAGAAATTTACACTCAACATTTGCCTGTTTATTATGGCCGATGTCAGGAAGAGATTATTATTTCCCCAGTTCTCCACACGTCTAGTTTAAGAGGCGTATTCAAGTCAAATGTAGACCTTGTGTTAATGAAGAACAAAATAAATAGGAATGAAAATATGGTATAATATCTGGTCTCTAAAAACTCGAAAAATTTCGAATTTTCTTTTTCCATAGCAAAAAATCCTTTATGATATATGGCTCCCCTTTGTAAATCCCACTTAGGTACGCATGGATAATACTTTGAATTGAATTGAATTTGGGGAGCCCCAGCCCGAAATGCATGAATTCTAGCTCTGAAGAGGCGAGGAATACACATAATAATACCTTTGTATGGAGTACCCTCCCCCCCCCCCCAGCTCCCTGCTCGCAGATGTACTTATATAATTGCTATAGAAGCTATTACCTGCCAGGTATTGTACCTCCCTGCTATTACCATAATGCAACCTGGTATGTATCCAGTTCTACTGAACCCATGCCATATGCCCCCACCTCACCCCAGCTGTAGGCACAACTTGTAACGTTTGCTACATTATAGTTTTTCCTCCCAATGCTTTACACATTTTTTGCCTCCCAACACAACCCTCTCTCCAATCTATACTAAATCATAATGAATTATTATAGCCTTTCTCTGACGTGTAATTTATACTATTATGTTTACAAGTATATGTATAATCAACTACAAAATATACCGGTTGAAAAAAAACCCATAGATCTATATGTGAAAATCTAAGGTATCAGCTTGAATTATCCCCCCCCCCCCCATTTTCAAAATCGAAACCATCCATTCCCCTGTTTGGTTAAATTTTATTTAATAAGGAAAGAATGTTTTGTCACAGCTTTAAAGCAGCATTCTCAGCTATTACGACAAAATAAATTTTATAAAATCTATTCATTGTGTAAAGTTATTGATATTTTCCTGCGGTTATGTTTAGACAAGAATTTAAAGTCGAATCCATATCAAAGGAAACAAAGGCCGGGGGCGATAATAAGTGAAACCAGTGCAAGATTTCCGCGGGCCACCGAAATATAAATGTGGAGATACCATGAAGCCCTGCAGCAAAAACAACAGGACAAAATCCTCCACAATTTCGGTCAAATGCCTATAAGGTTCAGATTTTTTAGAAAATGTACAATTCGCCTTCATCAATCCTTTCAAATAATCCAAATTTCAGACGAAAATAAAGTTCAAAATACAGTTCAACCTAACGAAACAGATTGCTAGAATCAATACAATGCCGAATATACTCGAATTTACCAAGTATTGACCAAATTTCAGCCTAATTTAGCAGAATTTACTAAATGTGTACAACTGCTAATTGTACATTTTCTGAAAATTTGACCCATAAGATGGGTTGGAAGAGACGGAAGTTTTTGATCGCTGTTACCTGAGAATGCAGCTATAGCAAAATTAGAGACCCCCTCCCTTCTCTCTACATTGACCCGGTCACTTTCTCACTCTCTCTTTCCCAGCCTAACCCCACTACAAGAAATACAAAAGGCTGGGGAGGGTAATTAAGGGATTTGACATAATAGAGAGCTAAATATAAGTGCACTAATTTGTAACAACAACAGTTTGACTTTGGGTGGGCTGGGTTATACCTGTAGTGTAATCAGGTATAGCCCTCAGGGGGTGTTTCATGAGAGAAATCGTACGACTTAATCGTAATTATTTTAGGCTTACCGTAGGAGTGTACAAAACAAGTAATGTTATATTTTGTTATGGGCAGTGCCCTCTTAAGTATAATGTTTTTTTGGAAAAAGAGTAGTAATATTTAAGACAATATCTTATACTGTAAGATATATCGTATGATGTATCTTATATCATACGATTTCTTCTTATGTTCATGTCCCCCTCCCCCACCCTTGCTTACCATAAAACATTTATCCATAGAGTGAACAGATATACACACATATAAATATATGTGGGTCAGATTTTTTCAGAAAATGTACAATCGGCAGCTCTACAAATAATTTGATAACTTCTGTTAAATTAGACAGAAAAATGATACATAATGGATATATCAGAGTAGCTTTGGCATTGTGTTGATTAGAAATATCTCTTTTATTGTGTTAAACTGCATTTTGAACGTCACTTTTCGCTTAAATTTGGGTTATTTAAGAGAATTGGTGAGGAGGAATTGTACATTTTCTGACAATCTTATACCCATGTGCAACAATCCGATCACCAGTTGGCACACACCTGAATATCCACACCAGGCCAAAAAAAAAAATAGGTGTGTTTCCGATTTACTCCCCCCCCCCCCCCCCCCCACCTAGAAAAACCTTACCCTACCTAAAGATTTTTTTACCATACCTGATTTTTTTACCATCATATCTTACTTTTTTTGGATTTTTTGACAAAAAAAGCTTATAAAAGCAGGAAAATGGGTTTTCCTAACTCGGAACTGTCAAAAGGCACATTTCCCATGTTCAAAACAACTATTGTTATGAAAAAGACATTTTTTTCAGTTCCTGGGAGGTGGTTTCCAAACAAAAAAAATTAACAAAAAAAAAAGTTACCACCCCCCCCCCCCCCAACCTAGTTTTCAGCCAGATAAATCGGAAACACACCTAATTTTTTTTTGGCCCAAGTTAATACTAGTTGTTTTCTGATTTATTTACACTTCTTGTCAGACAACATTCCTGTTTCATTATTTACCTTAAGGCTCTATCCCTTTCAACAACTAACAACACATTTGTACACAGACGCTAATTGATAGGAAAGCTCGAATGAGCAAGGCAATCGGGAAAATGTACATTCTGCGAAGTTTGTATGTGATGTATTACAGGAAAATGAGTCAGAAGTCGCAAAAATGATATTTTCAAAGTGATTTATTTACAGGATCTCTTTGTTAGAATGTTCTGATTTTTGGAGGATTTAGCACTGTTAGCCATATGAATTCATACACCAAGTTACAGGATATTATATTAAATATATCCTTGTGTTTCTAAGGTCATCCTATGGAGTGCATTTAATTACTTTACTGGTAATTGCCATCCCAGAAATATGCAAACATTTTTTCAAACATAAATATATCAAACATGAAATATAGAAACACTTCTTAGATGCCCTTAATGTTTTACTATCATTGCAGTTTTTTGCGACTTGTGACACATTTCCCTGAAACACATCACATAATATTGTCGGTGTTGTGCGACCGATTGTAAAAATCTGACATACTGACCTGTCATAATAGTTTACCTTTACTCTAAGGTATATATTAGACTGATATTTCTTTGTTTAAATGTTTTATTGGACAATACATTGTACAATAATAACACGTGATAAAAAAGAGGTGTGATAATGACCTATATGTGATAAATAACTGGGTATAAGTTGGACTGATGAGTGTTAACGACCGCATTTCTCGATAACATGATTCTTATTAGATTAGTCATTAATAAAAGAATACCTGAAATTTCCTTGTACGAATGTGTTCAATAATAGATCTCTCAAAAGTCGAATTTTCATTATTTTTAACGTTTTCCAAGTCAGGTAAATGCTATTAATGAAAAGGTATATATTAAAGGACTTTGTATTTTGTTAGTTCACAACCTTGTCACCTTCCAGTTATTCAATTTCTGCGTTTGCCAAAATTAGCTCATGTGTTCCTTTTTTGATGTATGGAATCTTTAGGTAATTGTACCCTGGGTAAGGTCCATATATTTTCTTTAATATGATTAACTCTATTTTGCTCATATGAACATAACGAGGACTAAATATTAAATTAACCTTTAACATACATTGGGAATAAAATTTGTAACCGCTATAAGTAGTATCATATTGAGTATTCTCAGATCAATATTTCCTTGGTTTTATCATATAATTCTCAGTTATAATTCTCGGTTGAAACTTAGTAGTTGAATATTGTTCAGGTGCTTTTCTGCCTATACCGGTATACCTAGTCAAAATACATGAATCAATTGATGAAGTTTTGATCTTGCCAAATTAGATCATTTTTGCAAGTATCAAACCTTTTTTGTCTGCTATCCCATGGGCATACATATGCGGAAGGAATGAGCCAGGGGCTGGCTAATTGAAGGGGAAACACTACTGATGTAAGAGGCTAAATAACAAACAGAATATAACCCAAACAGAGGCAGGGTGTGAGGTGTGAGTAAATACAACCTACAAATACCAGCTCAAGTTAGTGTACCAACCAATAAACCCAAGTACTACAGTACTACAGGTATTCTGACTCCTGTATTTGGGGTAAGAGAGGGAGGAGAGTGTCGGGGAGGACACTCCAGCATTTCCAGTTGACAGATTATTTTGTCTTCCAAATGGAATGAATCTGGGGGATTTAATAAAGATAAATAATAATAATTTGATAATCAGATAAATGTCTGAGTAACCCTTAAAGCTGCACTCCCAGCTAATATCGGTGCAGAACTGAACATTTTCTAATTCTTGTTGATTTGATTTGAAGAATTCTTTTATTTGCAAAGATGGTATATTACAGAAGGTAGTTGCGCCAATCATGATACAATCATTCCATTCTTTTCCAACCCATCTAAAAGTCATTTGATCAGAATTTTGGAGGATTTTGTCCAGCAGTTGTTTTTGCTACAAGGCTTCTAAAACGTCCCCATTTGTATTCGGAGGACCCACCGCAATCCTTCTTGCAAAGACTTCACTTATTATCGCTCATGGACGGCCGTTTCTGCTCGGCTGTTCTTGCCTCAAATTCATACATAAACATATAACAGCAGCAGAATATTGATAAATACACTCCTATAAGTCATAATATGAATTACACTTGTATAAACATATAACAGCAGCAGAATATTGATAGATCCAGTCCTATAAATTATAATATCAGTAAATTTGGTCAAACTTGTTTTGTCGTAAATAACTAATGATGAAGAGTAATGGTAGTACAGGGGATAACCACTTATATTAATATGATAGAAGATAGTCAACAGTTATCACACATTGCCTAAGGACACCATAGGTAATTGTGCAACAATGCAGAATGTACATTGTTCTGAGAGCCCTGTTCATGCCCACTCTAGAGTAATCAGTCTATTTCCTATTCATAATTGGTCACCATCCCGGCAGGAGGTATACTTTTAACCTATTTATATCTATACATTCCTGACACATATACCTAAATACCTAGCATCAGCACTTGACTGAGGTCCAGAAGATGCATGGCCATCAACTGCTAGCGGTTAAAGCTGCATTCTCTGTTATTACGAATCCCTAATATATATATAGAGAATTTTTATTCAGTAAATAAAACGTTTACAGAATTGGACAAGTACATCTACGGATAGATCTTCCAGAAAAGCCCAAACTTAGTGGGAAATGAAATTGTATACAATAAATTGTCATTCTTTTGATAAATAGCAAGGTACAGGCAATATTGACCTGTGGGTTCAATTTAGGGATGCTATTGTACAAATACAATTGGACGTGTTGCCATAATTATTCTAATATTTCTATTTAATTATTCGGATTATCCCCGAGTTTGTCTGCTTATAAACAAAACCAACAAAATGTAATGGTAAACGTCTTAGTCATGGTAAAGACATTATTAGAGGTGTGAGGTGCGATCTGTAGGCATTATTCTTCTATGCCTTGCCTCAGGCTGCCTTGTCAACGAGCTCTGTCAAATATCACTACAATAGGGGACTTGCATGTGCCACTGCGCATGTCTGTTACAGCGCATCCTGGGATGAATTCTGATGAAATCTAACATACAAATATTTGGCAATATTGTTATCGAAATTGCAATTTCACCAATGGCATATCTTTTATAAATTATCTAATAAAACCAAATGCATGATGGGAAAGATGGAGGCTTGTGTTATGGAAACATGCATAACACATGGATATTGACATTAGAACATTGATAAAGATTCCATGCTTAATATGGCATGTTTTCTATACATTTTACACTGTACCATTAGTCGCAGAATTCCATGTGAATCAAGATTCAAAGTGGCGGCTATGCAAATCCCCTATTGGGGAATTGCTTGTCTGCCATCTTGAATCTTGATTCACATTGAATTATGGGAGGTCTGTCAGTGTAAAAGCTAGAAAACATGTTATGTTGTGTTGTTTTGTTTTTTTTTTGGGGGGGGGGGGGACGAATTTGTATTCAGCATGTTCAGCATGGAATAATTAACAGTGATCTCATATAAATAGCCATGAATAAGACTCCATCTTTCCCATCATGCATTTAGTTTTTATAGAACACTTACACAAGCTCAGTTATTCAATCCTTTAATTTTTCGCTAAACAATGTTGCTAAATATTGGTATGTCAAATTTGAAGTGAATCTATCCCAGCATGCAATGTAAAAGACATGCGCAGTGAGACATGCAATTCCCCTATTGAAACAGCACAACTGAACCCCAGGGCAGGTTTAGGTACGCTAGAACTACGGCTGTAAAATGATTGAATATCAAAGTGTTAAAAGGGAAAGTGTAATATTTGTATAACAAACCACCATTGAAGGTATCTAATAGGATTATTAAGCCATGTTGCAATAGAGTCATTTTTTGTTGCATTAGTGACTAGCTAGAATACAAATTAAGTTTCCTTTTTCTGTTATTACTTTATCCAAAATTCCAAACGATGGAAGATTTCACAGTTGTAAATAGAGGAGTTATTAGTATGTTCCACCCTACCCGAGGGTAGGTCTTCCAGCTAACCCTTGAACATAACATGACATACTCAAGTACATAGAAGTCTTTAACAGACAGTTCACAAGGAAAACTAATATAGTCACCACAATAGTCGCATACCAAAATGTTGAAAAAAGAATGGAGCAACTCTTTTAAATCTCATGTTTTGGCCGAAAGTAGATTGGTAAGTGAGTGAGATTGGTTGCTTTACGCCCTTATCAACACATTTAATATGGTTATATCAAGGGCGGAAGAGCTGAGAGGGAGGCAGTTTATGATCATACCCAGGAAATAGAGATAGAGAAGAAGGGAGAGAGACAGAGAAAAGAGACAGAAAGGCACTTTGTGGTCTTACCCAGGAAATAGAGATAGAGAAGAAGGGAGAGAGAGACAGAGAAAAGAGACAGAAAGGCACTTTATGGTCTTACCCAGGAAATAGAGATAGAGAAGAAGGAAGAGAGAGACAGAGAAAAAGAGACAGAAAGGCACTTTATGGTCTTACCCAGGAAATAGAGATAGAGTAGAAGGGAGAGAGAGATAGAGAAAGAGACAGAAAGGCACTTTATGGTCTCACCCAGGAGAGATAGAGAAGAGGGGAGGGAGAGACAGAGAAAAGAAACGGAGAAAGGCACTTTATGGTCTTACCCAGGACCAAGAAAGAAGGTTGGAGTGAAATGATGCATGTCCACTGAAACAAATTGAAATGAATATTTAACTTTGCGACAACGGACTAAAACCACACAGAATACATATATGAGAATGTGAAGGCCACACGAGAGGTAAACATAAAACGCCAAAGTGAATATTGTTATCAAAAAGTAAACAAACAGGATTAAAGTAAATATTGTTACCATACTGAAGCAGTTATCTGTTAAACGTTATCTGGTATCTTAGATAGACAGGGTCAACAGCTATCTGTAACTACACGAGTTTAGACATTGCAAACTTTGGGACTTATTTCTTTTCAATTTATAGCTTCTTATCAAACCTAGCATAATTGCGGATGAATTTATGTCATTACATCCAATGTTAATTTCTGATATTTTAAGATTCATATATACTTATTCCGAATTGGTCATTATCAATTACAGAGCGTAATTAAAAATTGATTCCATGGTATCATGAAATATTGCACATGCAGATATAAAACTTTTTAAAATCTTTTTAATCCTGTTATTAACTAAATATAGGTGGGATGCATCCCCCAGCCCCCTCCAGTCTAGGCCCAAACCCTCAGATCAGATAAGAATGGTATATCAGTGATTGCACGCCTACAGCACTAATGGCCTTTCTGGCCCAGAACTAGACGCTCTAATTGGATTTTAATGGGATTTTGCGGTCCTAATGGGATTATAATGATATTTTGCGGTTTGGAGCGAGGGGCTCTCCCTGAGTTTGAAGGGACTCTCTCAACTTTGAACCTAGACTCCCTCTTTCTGTTGCTGCCAAAAAAGAAAAAATAACACATCAAGAATCATAAGCTATAGTGGCGGGGGGGGGGGGGGGGGGGGAGGGTTACCTCAGAACTGGAAAACTGGTACACCTTCTATTACCATTATTATGACATGTTATTATGATGCCTATTATATTGTATATTGTAAATATTCGTAATACCAATTGTATAATATAAGAAGAACTTATCACAACCATCTCATTCACTACGGCTATAGCACGTATATGACACTAGGCAGTAACTATAATCACCCTCATTTCATCTTCATACCATCTCATTACTTATCATATCATTCATGAGTTATTGAAATAACTCGCCTGGATTTTTCGAGACCATGTATATAATATTATATGGATTAGAAAACTAGGAAACTTATATTTTTTATAAATGAATAATAGGAATCGATTTGAAATGTTGCACCCTACGCCTGTATAGTAGCACGGTCATGACGCCTGCGAAAATCACTCTTCTGAGTGAGAGGGGTCTGGCCACTCATTGAATAAAAACGTTTCCAACAAACATTATTATGGTTTGTAATCATCTCCCATTATCGTCCTTCATCGTCACTATAGGTGATAATTTGCATATCCATCTCCACCACTTTATCCTGAAACCAGAGTGCAGAGGCACTAGAGGCGAGATGTCCTAAAACCAGTACATGTTAGATGGTGTAATTTGTGAATGTAATACCTTGTGTTTATATTACCTAGTATTGTGCCAGCAGCTAAGTACACATATATGTCCTACTGTATAACTGAGCTCCACCGTTATATGGGTCAGATTTTCAGAAAATGTACAATTCGTCTTCCCCAATCCTCTCAAATAACCCACATTTAAGACAAAAATGTGCTTCAAAATGCAGTCTAACATAACAGAACTGATACTTAAAATTAATGCGATACCAAATATACTCAGATATACCCGGTATTCATCATTAACATTTTTTCATTCTAATTTAGCAGAATTTACTAAATGTGTTGATCTGCCAATTGTACATTTTCTGAAAATCTGACCCATATATTATGCCATACTTGGAGTGGATATGGGGCATTCTGTACATGGCTCATATCCCACTGTCAGTCTAGGCCCAAAGTTGAGAGAGTCCCTTCAAACGGAGGGAAAGCCTCTCACCTCCAACCGCAAAGTGCCATTATAATTCCATTAAGGCCGCAAACTTTCATTACATACCCATTAGAACGCCTAGTCCTAGGCGAGGAAACCAATTAGCCCAGTAGGCGTCCAATCACCGACATACGATTCTCCTTTCCTTTCACTTTTCCTGCCTCCCCACCCCTCCACTATTATTTTGTTCTATTTTCTTTCTATTTTCCCAGTCTCTCTCTTCATCTCTCTCCCTGTCTTCCTCTCTATCTCCCTCCCTTTCTATCTATCCCTCCCACAACCCCACCCCCTCCCTCTCTCTCTCTCTTTCGCTCTCTCTTTCAACCAATCTTGTTTCCTCTCTATCTCTTCACGAATAGACATGTGGTATATCCCCCTCCAGCACATTAAATCTAATATATACATGTAACATTAAAGATGTATTTTTCTCTTTCTCTAGAAGTCTTTCCCTTTATTCTATTCACTATTCTACCCTTCAGCAATAGAAGAGGGTGTGGGTTACACAAAGAAGGATCATCATTTCAGGTAAAGGTCTGTTGTGGATTCTGAAAAGTAATTTTTCATTGTATCATGTTTCTCATTTAAGCCATTTCACTAATTAAGGAGCTGAAGAGTAAACCTAATTAGTGCCTGGTTGGGTTACAGTGATGCATTAGTATAGCATGTCCTGCCTGCGATTGGTATACATATGGGTCAGATTTTCAGAAAATGTACAATTCAACTTCACCAATCTTCTCAAATAGCTCAAATTTTAGACAAAAACAAAGTTAAAATTACAGTTCAACCTAACCAAACAGATTGCTAGAATCAATGCAATGCCGAATATACTCGAATTTACCTAGTATTGACCAAATTGCAGCCTAATTTAGCAGAATTTACTTAATGTGTACAGCTGCCAACTGTACATTTTCTGAAAATCCGACCCATATATGTTCACAGTGGTGCTCTTTATTTCAATAAAGAGCATGCATTTCTCTCACTCTCTTATGTTATTACACATTATGTAACATGCATAACCTCATTATATTTATATTAATTATATTTATTATTAAGCATCACCTCTTTATTCTTACTCTCTTAATCTCTCAATCTCTCGCTCTTTCACTCTCTTGCGTTTTCTCTTGCGTTAGCTAGACGAGAACCTAGTTCTCTATCTCTATCTTATTCTCTTACTCTCATTGTTAATCTTCTGCTCTTAAGGGAGTTCAGTAGTATACCGAAAGACCTGAAAGTCCCATTTCAGATGTATGTCTGCTTTTTGTACATTTTTAGGTGCAAATAAATAATATTTTCAATTCAATTCAAATCAATTCTTCCGGTCTGTCGCTCTCTTACTCTCTCGCCTTTGCTTTGCTCTTCCTCTCTCTCTCTCTCTCTCTCTCTGTCCCTTCCCCCCATCTCTCTCCCTGCCTCTCTCTCTCTCGCTCTCTCTCTCTCTCTCTCCCTGCCCCCCTCTCCCCATCTCTCTCCCTGCCTCTCTCTCTCCCCCTGCCGCCATCCCCATCCTCTCTCTCTCTCTCGCTCTCTCTCTCGCAGTCTCTTCCTCGCTCTCTCCTCTCTTTCTCACACTCTTGCTCTCTCTCTCTCTCCTCTCTTTCTCACACTCTTGTGCTCTCTCACTCTCTTGTCTCTCTTGCTCTCTCACTCTATTTACCTACTTCTGTCTCTTTCCTACTCTCTACCTCCCTTTCTTCCTTTATCTCATGCTCTCTTTCCTTCTTTCTGTCCAGGTATGTTGGCTGCCAAACACACAGGCTGCTAAAAGGCCTACGTAGCCATTGACCCTCATAACTAGCCCCGCAGTTAGGCACAGCTATAGGTACCCCTATTACAACAAGTCCTCTTCATGTTAAACCCTTACATTCAATGCTCTACATGGGTCAGATCTTCAGAAAATGTACAATTGGCAGCTGTACACATTTAGTAAATTCTGCTGCAATTTGGCCAATACTATGTACATTCGAGTATATTCGGCATTGCATTGATTCTAGCAATCTGTTTGGTTAGGTTGAACTGTGTTTTAAACTTTATTTTCGTCTGAAATTCGGGTTGTTTGAGAAGATTGGTGAAGTTGAATTGTACATTTTCTGAAATTCTGACCCTATAACTACCCCTATTATATTCTTAAACCCTTACATTCAATGCCTCACTACCACCCACGCACATACTCAGACAACAGACTTAAGTACACAACACTTGACTGTGACATTCAGGTTTCTAGGCTATTCCTTGTGGTACCTTTAGTGACTATACCTGCCCTCCTTCATACCTTTCTACCGGCCCTTATATAGTACTTGAACGGTGCGGTGCTAATAGTGCACTTATTGTACTTATATTGGTTTTATTGTACTGAGTAATGCTGGAATTGTTTAGTACAGCAATACCTTATATTGCACTGAAATGACATTTTGTGTTTATTGTCCTTACAGTAGTGTATATTGTAAATTAACAGAGTTTTTAAAAACCAATTGTACTATTTTTCTTTTTTTTAAATTACGGGGTTAATCCGATATTCTCATGTTGCACAATCAATTTACATTTTACAATACATTTATCAATTTTAATCATCATAGGTGCATGGTTTAATTAAACAATAGTTGGATAGGGTTTCTGCATTCCACTTTTAATATTCTGTACTATACATAGGAAGTGGTATATGAATTGTGTACTTACCTTACACCATACGTTTAATGCTTATTGTTGTTTCATGCCTTATATATTCTACCTGGTATATATTGCACATTTAATGCATTAAATTGTTCATGATTGGTGTTGACTGTATTGGTGTTGACTCCTCTGAGGGCTGTTGTATAAGCTAAGGAAAGGATACTTGTGTGTGGGAATTCCTACATGCACTTCTTCCCCTTCCTTTGGTGGGTAGGAATACAGTGAGAAAGAAATGAGTGATGCATATATGAGTCAGATTTTCAGAAAATGTACAATCTACAGTTCTACACATCTCTTAAATTCTGCTAGATTAGGCTGGAAATTGATAAATACTAAGTATATCTGAATGTATTCTGTATTGTATTCATTCAATAAATCTGACTGCTTATGTTAAACTGTATTTTCGTCTGAAATTTGGGTTATTTGAGGCGATTGTTGAAGTCCAATTGTACATTTTCTGAAAACTTCAACTTGAACTTCTGATATATTGATCGGCCAATGGACAGACAGACAGAGTGACAGACGAAATAGAAATACAGTAAAATTACTGATCGAGAGGGAATTAAGACAGGAGGCAAAACTTGTGATTACAGACGGTGTGAATGGTACAAAAGCCCATGCGATCACTAGTGGGTCAGATTTTCAGAAAATGTACAATTTAACTTTGCCAATCTTCTCGCCAATCTCAAATAACCCGAATTTCAGACAAAAATAAAGTCCAAATACAGCTTAACCTAATCAAACAGATTGCTAGAATCAATGCAATGCCAAATATACTCGAATTTACCTAGTATTGACCAAATTGCAGCCTAATTTAGTAGAATTTATTAAATGTGTACAGCTGCTAATTGTACATTTTCTGAAAATCTGACCCTTCTAGTGAGGCAGTGATTATTATAGATGCCAGGCTAATGGATGGGAGAGCCTAAGGGAAATTATTCACTTTTTAACCGTGGTCTCCGGGTCTTTAGCTCAGCTCATTAACAAGATATATGGTTATCTAATGGTGTGGGGTGGAGTGGGGTAGAGAGGGAGGTGCGGGGAAGGTGTAGGGGGGAGAGTGGGGTAGAGAGGGAGGTGCGGGGAAGGTGTAGGGGGGAGAGTGGGGTAGAGAGGGAGGTGCGGGGAAGGTGTAGGGGGGAGAGTGGGGTAGAGAGGGAGGTAGGGAGAAGGTGTAGGGGGGAGAGTGGGGTAGAGAGGGAGGTAGGGAGAAGGTGTAGGGGGGAGAGTGGGGTAGAGAGGGAGGTAGGGAGAAGGTGTAGGGGGGAGAGTGGGGTAGAGAGGGAGGTGCGGGGAAGGTGTAGGGGGGAGAGTGGGGTAGAGAGGGAGGTAGGGAGAAGGTGTAGGGGGGAGAGTGGGGTAGAGAGGGAGGTAGGGAGAAGGTGTAGGGGGGAGAGTGGGGTAGAGAGGGAGGTGCGGGGAAGGTGTAGGGGGGAGAGTGGGGTAGAGAGGGAGGTGCGGGGAAGGTGTAGGGGGGAGAGTGGGGTAGAGAGGGAGGTAGGGAGAAGGTGTAGGGGGTAGAGTGGGGTAGAGAGGGAGGTGCGGGGAAGGTGTAGGGGGGAGAGTGGGGTAGAGAGGGAGGTAGGGAGAAGGTGTAGGGGGGAGAGTGGGGTAGAGAGGGAGGTAGAGAGAAGGTGTAGGGGGGAGAGTGGGGTAGAGAGGGAGGTGCGGGGAAGGTGTAGGGGGGAGAGTGGGGTAGAGAGGGAGGTGCGGGGAAGGTGTAGGGGGGAGAGTGGGGTAGAGAGGGAGGTGCGGGGAAGGTGTAGGGGGGAGAGTGGGGTAGAGAGGGAGGTGCGGGGAAGGTGTAGGGGGGAGAGTGGGGTAGAGAGGGAGGTGTGGGGAAGGTGTAGGGGGGAGAGTGGGGTAGAGAGGGAGGTGCGGGGAAGGTGTAGGGGGGAGAGTGGGGTAGAGAGGGAGGTAGGGAGAAGGTGTAGGGGGGAGAGTGGGGTAGAGAGGGAGGTAGGGAGAAGGTGTAGGGGGGAGAGTGGGGTAGAGAGGGAGGTGCGGGGAAGGTGTAGGGGGGAGTGCAGGGAAGGAAAGAGGCACACACAACCTGGGGAGGGAGAAGGAAAGGAGGACGTGAAACAGAGAGAGAGAGGGGAAGGTAAGGAGAAAGGGGAAGAGAAAGGAGTAAGGGGAAGGGAGAGAAAGGGGGGAGGAAAGGAGGAAGGGAAAGGGAGAGAGAGAGAAGAGGGGAAGGAAAGGAGGAAGGGAAAGGGAGAGAGAGGGGGAGAAAGAGAGAGAGAGGGAGAGAGAGAGAGGGAGAGAGAGGGGGAGAGAGAGAGAGGGAGAGAGAGGGAGAGAACGGGGAGGGAGAGAGAGACGCAGAGAGAGAGGGGGAGAGAAGAGAGGGAGAGAGCGGGGGTGAGAGAGGGAGAGAGAAAGGGAGAGAGAAAGGGAGAGAGAAAGGGAGAGAGAAAGGGAGAGAGAGGGGGGAGAGAACGGGGAGGGAGTGAGGGAAAGATAAAAAGATAGGAAAGATAGGAATGGGAAAGAGCGGGAGAGGTAGAAAAAGGAGGGAGAGAGATGGAGGGGAAAAAGAGATGGAAGCAAAGCAGGTAATAGAAGATATTTCTAAAAGGGATTTATTCACAATGTGTACAATTGGAATAATGAATGCATGTACCAAATTTCAGGGTATTAAATATATCCATGCATTTCGAAGGTCATCTTATGGAGTTGTATTGAGCTACTCTTATTGAGCTACTTTACTGGTAATTGTCCTCGCTGAAATATGCAAACTTTTTTGTTAAAACTAAATATATCAAATATGAAATAAAAACAATTCTTAGATATCCTTCATGTTTACTATCATTGGAATCCGTTTGATGTCATCTTTTCAAATATGGTGATATCTGAAAATCAATTTTCTTGCGATTTGGGACTCATTTCCCTGCAAAACATCACACATATCTAAACAAACATAATAAACTTTATAATTAATTAGAAGCTGAAAGTTAGTGACTACATAATAACTTACCCATTATCTGGGTCAGATTTTCAGAAAATGTACAATTCAACTTCGCCAATCCTCTCAAATAACCCAAATTTCAGACGAAAATAAAGTTCAAAATAGAGTTCAACCTAACCAAACAGATTGCTAGAATCAATGCAATGACGAATGTGCTCGAATTTACCTAGTATTGACCAAATTGCAGCCTAATTTAGCAGAATTTACTAAATGTGCACAGCTGCCAAATGTACATTTTCTGAAAATCTGACCCATATCCACTGATAACATGGCGTGATGTCCTTCATTAAGTTATGTTCATCCCATTAGTGTAAATCATGATTACCAGTGTTAATCGCTTTCCCTTGAGCTAGAATCTCTCCCGAGGGATTGTCTCTTAGCTTTTTAATAGGGGAATAAACAAAGATTTAAAAAATATGATTTAAACGTCTAACTGTTCTTATATAGGTGGAATAGGGACTTGCATCAGCTACTGCGGAATCAAATGTCCCCTCAAATAACCCACATTTAAGACGAAAATCAGGTTCAGAATACAGTTCAACATAACCAGACAGATTTATTTAATGAATATAATATAGAATACAATCAGACATACTTAGTATTTATCATTTTTCACTCTAATTTAGCAGAATTTGAAAGATGTGTAGAACTGTAGATTGTGCCTTTTCTAAAAATCGGACCCACATATATATATTATTCCCATGTCTTCCTAGTTTCCCCCAAGGAAATTGGTTCTTATTACCTATTCTTTCCCTAAAGGTTGTTGTTATCATATAACTGAGATTTAAAGCCAGATGTTATAGAGAACCTTAGATTAATAACTGAGATGTTAAGCCAGGGCCTATAGATGACTCATTCCTGATTCACTATTGTGTCATCAGTACAAATCACTTATTCTGATTTATCATTGACCTACAGGAATAGATCGATGGTGAGAGCCAAACCATGATTAGGAATTAGTCAATTGCCTTGCATCATTTACTAGCATTTGTGTTGTTTTATGTTATAAGAAAATGAGTCACAAGTCGCAAAATTGATATTTTTCAGTGTGTTTTATTCACAAGATCTCTTTGTAGGAATGTTCTCATCTTTTAGGTATCTACTGCCTTAAGTCGTATGAATACATGTACCACATTTCAGGCCTGTGTATTAAAGAAATACATGCATTTTTAACATCATCCAATTCACCGGAAGACCTGACACGTCAGAGTTGATGTAATAACATCAGCAATAAAGAATCTTTATTTTTTTTAGTATATTTAGCTACTTTACTGGTAATGGTCCAGGCATAGATATTGCAAACTGTTTTTTTAAAGTAATAATATCAAATTCAAAATGCTCAAATGAATTTAGATGGGTTTGAAAAGAATGGAACAAAAAGGAGAAAGTATTTACTTTTTTATCGACATAGTTGAGAGTGCAGCTTTAATTCAGATATTGGGGACAAGCCAAGAAACCAGAGGTCTAGCTAGAACCTAGTGTTCTAAGAGTGTGGGATGACCCCTGAGGTGGCTCTAGAGGTGGCAGACCGTCACGCTACAAGATTGGCTTCTATATTTAGCATGGAGCAGCTCATAACCTACATCATGCTGCTCACACTCCTTACACCTGCAGGTAATAACAGTTGTAGTAGTCGCTACTTGTGGAGTGCAAATGGACATTTTTGACGCGTTTCAGGAAAATGAGTCATAAGTCGCAAAATGGATATCTTTCAAAGTGTTTTATTTACAAGATCTCTTTATTCAAATGTTCTGGTTGTTAGAGGGTTTAGCACTTATAGTCATATGAATCCATGGAACAAATTGCAGGACATTATATCAAATATATCCTTCCGTTTTGAAGGCCTTCATATGGAGTATATTTAGTTACTTTACTGGTAATTGCACATCCAGAAACATTGCTTTTTTTCAAAAATAGAAATTTCAAACTTACAATATAGAACTACTTATTATGTGTCCTAGTGTTTACTATCATTGGAATCACCTTGATCTCCTCTTTTCAAATATGGTGATATCTCAAAATCCATATTTTGCGACTTATGACTGAATGTTTTTCAATGTGATTAATTGCAATATTAATACAGCAATTAATTAGACAAGTAGAAAATAGCCCTTGAATATCAAATGAAATAGCCATGAAACTTCTATTGTTGTATTTTATTGTAAATTTGTTTCGGCAATCACCAACCACCCAGGAACCCACTGGAAAACTTAGAACTTAGGTTTCAAACACGGGCTTCCGTTTTGTAGTTACCATTGATACAAATACAAAATGTTTTGAATTAAATTTAATTGAAATTAATGTTAAATATATATATGATATATTAATATGAGTCATGGGGCTAGAAACCTATTAGACTCATGCCCACATCTATTGGCTTTATCGTGCGACTTTAATTAAGGAGAAAAGGGGAGGAGAGTATGGGGATTGTTTGTTCCAGATATGAAAAGACATGATGTTACACTCTTCTCTTTGCTTTACCCTTTAGAATGGAATTCATAATAATATATTGTAATAAGATGGTGGGTGTTCCACCAAACGGAATAACACCTCAGACTTTTGATTTGATTGATTTTTGTTATTTTAAGAAATCAATTGTAATCCTGATATTACGTCATTGTGTTACTAATTACTAATATGTATTATAATTATTCACCTCTTACCTTTACACTTATTCATCACCTTTTGTGATTTGATCTTATTAGCTTTGTCATCAGACAAACAAGAGGAAATTCCATATCAATTTCAAGAGCTTCCCAACTGCCTGGACAAAATCCTGTCAATTGTTTTTTTGTGCTCACATGAGGTTGAAGTCCACTGAGGTATGTATACATGCTGATCAAGTAACCAAATGAATTTAAAATCCTGTCCCCTGGCAAAGACTGTTGTCCACATGGTCAGAAAAAAACACTGCAATGGTAGTTTTTTTATTTAGTATGTCATTGTTTATACGGCAATCATCATACAATACAAAGATATTGCAACAAGCCATGTACGTTGTACATTGTCAGTTATAATACAGTTGAGATCATTGAGATATGGATTTTGATTTGATTTAGAAAATATTTTATTCAGGACAATGAACATTTTTATACACAGGTACAAATATTCTCAGAGCAGCCTGAATGACAAAAGTCTTGACGATAATAAAGTATTTAAGACGAAAATTTTAAGACGAAAAAAAAAATAGTGAAATAGATTAATAAATTTTAGGTTTTTTGTTACAGTAGTAAGTAAATATTATGTTGGCTTACAGAAAAACATCAGTTTTGTAAAGAAGGTTAAAATATATCTTACAACCCAGTCATTCACAAGTACTATAACAGCATAGTAGAATTTATGGACTCATGGTAGTATATTCAGTGAGGAATATCCATGGTCTTCGTCCACTAGATCACAAGGATTAATCGTTAGCTATTGTTGCTTCCGGGCACCGATTCAATCACCAACATATTAAGTTACATTTTACAATTTGATCGCAAGCTATAGGGCTCCTCTACTAACTAGCATGTACTTGATCAACCTGTGAGCAAGGATCGCTAGCCCTTGCACATAGGGGTCAGATTTTCAGAAAATGAACAATTTAACTTCGCCAATCTTCTCAAATAACCCTGATTTTAGACGGAAATAAAGTTCAAAATACAGTTCAACCTAAGCAAACAGATTGCTAGAATCAATGCAATGCCGAATATACTCAAATTTATCTAGTATTGACCAGCTTGCAGCTTAATTTAGCAGAATTTACTGTGTACAGCTGCCAATTGTACATTTTCTGAGAATCTGACCAATGTAGTCCTATCACTCAGACCGAGCACATCGACGTCTGGGTAATATTTTCAGGAAATGTACAATTGGCAGCTGTGCACATTTAATGAATTCTGCTCATTTAGGCTGCAATTTCGTCAACACTAGGAAAATTCGAGTATATTTGGCATTGCATTGCTTCTAGCAATCTGTTTGGTTAGGTTGAACTGTATTTAGAACTTAATTTCGTTTGAAATTTGGGTTATTTGAGAGAATTAGTGAAGCTGAATTGTACATTTTCTGGTGACTTCACCCACCTGGGTAGAATGATTAATTGGTTTACAAATAATGTCTTGAAATAAGATTAGATTAGATTAGATTAGAAAATTGTTTATTCATCACTGAGGTATACAAGTACAGATCAAATGTGACAAAAGGGTCGACTAGCTTATGGAATGTGAATTCCATGTTTTCCCGCTGTTACCTTTTTGGAAAAGAAAATATATGAAGGTTTTTAAAATGACTAATAGAGAGCTACACAAGAGTTAAAATACAGGGTAATGCTGAGATTAACATATAAATATAAATAATATATAATATATACATAGAACTACCCGGAGGCAGGAGTGAATATTCACCGATGACGGTCAAGGGACGGTAGTCCCGTGACCGTTATCGGTGAATATTCACGACGCCGAGAATCCAAGGGTTGTTCTGTGTTTATTTCACCCCGCACACTAAACTAATGTTAAATTAACATGATCTACAGCGATTTTGATAAATAAATTGTTAAATAATTAGTTCTTTAGGTCGATTCCCTTCGAAAACGTAGCCCCGAATAAGGACCGGAACTGGGGAAGATCACAAAGCACGCATGCGCACAGTGTTAAAAAAACTAGGTCGGCGGTGTATTGCCCGTAAGCAATATCAAATCAGTTACTGACCAGCTAAACAATATCCAGACCCTATGTTATCTCTATGGGCTCAGCATATCGAGGGTGAAATAAAATACTGAATGTGACACAATACATACACTTTTTGTTAGACATTGTGTCCTAGGGTGCAGCACAGTACCGATGAAGCTTGACGTGTTATTCCGTGTGGTGGAACATACCCTTAGAACAATATTATGAATTCCTGTCTCAAGGTCGAAGCAATAAAACAAACTTTTACAGCCCTTTCCGCCTTCTAGAACCTTTGGGAAGCTCGTCTGTGTACTATCAGCAGGAATCTATATGTGACATGTGTTCCAGGACAATGAGTCACATGTCGCAAAAATGATATTTTTCAAAGTGATTTATTCACAAGATCTCTTTGTTGGAGTGTTCTATCCTTTGTAGGGTTTATCACCTTTAGTCATATAAATGTCCCAAATTTCAAGACATTTTTATCAAAGATATTCTTGCGTTTTAAAGGACTTCATAAGTAGTATATATTTAATCACTTTACTAGTAAATGCCCACCCAGAAATATTCCAAACTTATTTTTCAAAAATAAAAATATCAAACTTAAAATATAGAAGTATGTATCAGATAACGTAATGTTTACTATCATTAGAATCGGTTTCATCTCATCTTTCCAAATATAATGATATCTTAAAGTCTATTTTTTGCGATTTGTGGCTCATCTTCCTGTAATACATCACATATTTCCGACAAGGATAAGAGGCCACACTAACGCCTGGATAAGCTGGATTTAGCACACTTATCGCAGCTAGATTGACATGGATTATCCAGGATAAACCACCAGGTGTAGTGCTATGGAGGACAAAGCACTAGGTGTAGTACTATGGATTGACTTCATGGATTGCATAACCAAGGTGGATTATTGTGCCTCCAAATTCTTTCTTTAAAAGATTTTATTTTGGCTGGGTGCACAAGTCCCCTGTATAGTTTTTTTCACTTGGCCCAGTTATTCAAGAGCAAAAACAACTAAATTATAGATTATATAATATGAATAGGATATACATGTATCCAGCTAGGCTTGAAAACCGTCCCAGTGAGTATCATGAGAATGATTAGACTCGCTGACGTGACCTCACTTGGCAAATAAAAGAAACAACAACACTCATTTATGGGTCAGGTTTTCAGAAAATGTACAATTGGCAGCTGTACACATTTAGTAAATTCTGCTAAATTAGGCTGCAATTTGGTCAATACTAGGTACATTCGAGTATATTCGGCCTTGCATTGATTCTAGCAGTCTGTTTGGTTAGGTTGAACTGTATGTTGAACTTTATTTTCGTCTGAAATTTGGGTTATTTGAGAAGATTGATGAAGGTGAATTGTACATTTTCTGACGATTTCACCCTAATTGACCTATAAGTCCATAAAGTCGAATCGGCATGGAGAGAAAACGAGCGATAATAAGTGAAAATCAATGGATTTCAGAGAAAAGAATAAGGACTTTTAAGAAACTCTACATTAAAATCTACAAGGAAAAACTTTCCAAAACTTCATATAAAATCTTGTTCTTTGGACAAATTGCTAAATAGTTCATATACAAGTTGAACTGGGGAGACTTAAATGACAGACTGGGTCACATCCATATTGCTGAATTATTACTGAAACAATGCTTTTTATTCTCTTTGTGTTGAGGTAAATGTAGATTTAATAGCTTGGTAGGCCATGTTGTACATATATATGAGTGCTATATTACTCCAATAAATCCCTGTCAAGAGCAAGGCCAAACATAGTAAAGTTTTGTTTCTAAAGAACTTAAAGTGTCCCAAGGCAAGGACATTTCAGATATTACTATTAGAAGTAGTATTAAACCATTTTTAAACTTATCATGTAAGTAGGTAATGTAAACAATAAAGTTAAAGTTATTTTGATTTATAAGCTATTTAATTATGATAGCATTTTTGTATAAAAACGTTATGTATATAATGTAATTAAGTTAAACAATTATCTGCAATGGGCAGTATGGAAGACCTGGAAAATAATAATGCAGAACACACGCACAATTTTCCGATCTGGTATTTTTTGAAAGATATAAAATTTCAAGATAGTATAAATTGAATTTTGGATACATAACAGAGGACATACCCTGAAAGAAAGAGAAAATTGGGGGAACTGGCCTCGCTGAGAGTAAGGAGGTGAATGAGTGAATGAGTATATAGTGTGGCTGGATGGCCGATGGTCAGATTTGATTTGATTTGATTTTAAAAATATTTTATTCAGGACAAGTAGACATTTTCATAGGGAGCTCCGCCACTACTAATATTAGACACAGTTGAACAACCCGCGAAGTGAACACAATTTTAGTATATAAATCTATCGAGAAACAGGCCCAAAGTTGAGAAAGCCCCTTCAAACGGAGGGAAACTCTCGCCTCAAATCGCAAAGTGCCATCACAATTCCATTGAGACCGCAAAATGTCATTATCTTATGATTCACTTATCAATGTCATAATCCCATTAGAATGCCAAGTCCTAGGTCAGGAAACCGATTAGCGAAGTAGGCGTCCACTCATGTACTGACATACCATTCTTATCTGATGTCAGGGTTTGGGCCTACTGTATAACACAAATATGATTGTGTACTTCAATAAAGTTTTAATGAAAGGAAAATGGTGTATGGCTCTGGTCTCCACGTAAAATACAAATTCATAAACCCTTCAATATAATCCAAAGTATAGATCATATAAAATAGATCATAAATTATTTCATCAATGTATATCTGGTTGTTCCCGTTCATGTGATACCATATATAAATGAATATTCCCTGCATTTCATTTATATATATCTATAGGTCAACTTATATGAATTGTATGCGACTTATATAAATCATATGTAATGTAATGTCCTTAGTCCTGAATAAAAATATTTTTCAAATCAAATCAATATTATATATTACACATGACAGACCCAAACATCTCTTTATAACAATTGCACATAACACAGTCTCCCCACATACTACACCCTTGCTCTAACAAAGTATAATAGCTTTCCATCGCGCTCATGAATAAGTAATGAACACTTCACTCATGAAAATCTCCATAACATGAAACATTTTATTTATGTTTTCTTCTGATAAAAACAACAATAATCCAATGTAAATGAAGAATGAAAACTGCATCAATGCAAATTCAGTTTCTAAATAAACCCACAACTAAGCATTTACTGCCGCATTGGGGCTTAGAAAATTGACGCAGCAACTCATGTTTTGTGTCTTTGTGACACAACATGCATTAGTCCAGAAATAAGGGAATTGCATTAGCCGCTACACATGGGGCAGGTTGTCAGAAAATGTACAATTCGCCCTCACCAATCCTCTCAAATAAGCCACATTTAAGACATAGATGAGTTTCAAAATACAGTACAACATAATCCAACAGATTCTTTCAATCACCACAATACCAAATATAATCAGATATTCCTAGTGTTTATCATTTTTAGCCTAATTTAGTCAATACAACTAAATTTGTAGAGCTGCTGATTGTACATTTTGCGATCCCCTGACCCACATATAGATCTAGGATGAATTTATTAATTCATGTAGTTATTTATTTGTTTTGCATTTATTTATTCATTTATTCATGAACGATGATAAATCAATACAATAATTAATAATACTAATTATGATTTTATAAGGGCCCACATTTAATTAGTGAATAAAATATTAAGGATATTTATTAATCCCGAGGCGAACCTAAGGTATCATGCATAAACAGTGCACCAACAGGCCCGAAATGGGGGTCATTAATCTTTTTAGTCTTTACCTATAAGGTGCTTATTGCCAAAGAACCGTTCAAGTAAGAGATATATTCAAGTTTCATTTCTGATTGCCGATATTCTATATTCGTTTTTGAGTATTATTTGTTAGCATTCTCTATAAACTTGATTAAACTTACTTTGAATTCTTTTGATATTGCATAAAAATACTAAGATATAGTAGATTTGAACAAATGCCTTGGTCTTAACGACTGGCAATGATCTGACTATTTAAAAAAATAAGTGAATAATAATATGCGGTTATAGAGTGAACAGATAACTCAATACCATATTGTGCCTCTCTGTTTCAGGGAATAACTTCTGTTACCGGTCGCAGGTGTGTACTACAGCGTTGAATGAATTAAGTGAATTTTCAATCAATAATGTTGATTTCCAAGATTTCTACATTTCCAAAGATGAAAGATGATAAGATGAAATGGAGGGATATGAATTAAAGTATTATTTCGGTGGAAATAAAAAGAGTTTAAGACTAATGTACTTCATTTAGATGACAATACTGAATATTACGAATATTCCAGATGGCTTTAGATTTATTGTTTGGGTCAGGAAAAGATCAAGAAACAGTGGCATCAGTGCATTTGCTCTATCCTCGTTCTTCTACTCTTCAGACATAAATCCCCAATTATTTATAGGATTCAATAATAACACCGATCCCCAATGACTTCATTTCAAAAGAGGAGGTAAAAAGAACATAAAACTATTGTAATTTATCTTTTTTAATTCCCTAGTTGTGGTTATGACCTCATTTTCACTTTACAACTGCTTTTCAATTACAAAAATCGATTTCCCGCGTGTGGTAGCGAGATGTGGCGAGATGGCGAGAAGTCACACAAAAGTTAATTTGGTTTGGACCAATGGTAAAAGGCTTGAACATGCAACACTCTTATTATTCTCTCGTTTTTTCCTCCTATACTACCTCTCTCTCCCTCTCTCTCCCTCTCGCGCTAGGCTACATATACTCAGTCAGTGACGAATATGTAGCCTCCAGAGCGAACACTTTGGTTTCTAGTATTTTTCTCGCTACCGTGTAGGCCCAAATATGAGAGGGTCCCTTGAAACGGAGGGAAAGCCTCTGGCTTCAAACTGCTAAGTGCCATTATAATTCCAGTAAAACCGCAAAATGATGTTATAATTAGAACGCCTAGTCCTAGGCCAGGAAACCGATCAGTGAAGTAGGGGTCCAATCATTGATATACCATTCTTATCTGATCTGATGGTTGTAAGGACCTAGACTGGCTAACTTTTATTTTTTTCTAACTCTAATTTCTCTCCATTCATCCCTTTTGACCCAAAGAATCAAGTATTAAAGTATGTAACGCAAGAATGGATTATATGAATTCTAAAAGCTTACCATTTGTGATATACTTTGGCTGAATAAATGTATCCTAAACTGAACTAAACTAGCCCCCTCCCCTATTCCTCTCATCACACCCACACACACCCTCGCCCCAACCCACACACCCACACACCCTTTTCCCCCCGGCGCTATACCGACATGCATAATGCATGTACTGAGTGATATAAACTAGTATAAATGTTCAATAAGCCAATAATACAGGCTGCATGTCGTGTCAGGCTACCTGGGGAATAGGCTATCACCCATTACTGCTGAGTCATCCTGCCCCATGCCGTCTCTACGGACCGCCATATTGCATTCTGCGTATGGAGAGATATATGGGAGATGAGAAGAAAATTACTATTGCTTTATGACATTTTTTTTGATGATGTTTCTCTGGCTGTTTGAGTGTTTTCAATGACAGATCGAAAAATGTATTTTGAGTTAAGAGCTGACCAGAGAATAACTTCATGCCGTCTAGGCTCCGAGTTGAGACTTCCTCCAAACTAAGGAAAAACTTCAAACCGCAAAATGTCATTATAATCCCATTAGGACGCCATCTCGAGGGTCAGAAAGTAATTAGCGCAGTAGGCGTCCAATCTTCTCTGAGAGGCTGTGAGCCTATCGACGGTATACATGTGCTGTCAATAAAATGCCCGTGACATATTGTATCTGGTCAAATTATCAAAACACATTATCAATCATCCGATTCAAAGGTTCAACTCAAAATATTTCTGAAATTCTGAAAAAAGAGGAGTACATTTGGTAATTTTTGATTACTTCATTTAATTCTTGTTATTTTATCAAAACAGCCAGACACTTTTAAACCGCAAGAACATATTCCATTTATGAATCAATCTATGGAAAATATTGAAACAGAAGTTTTTCATTCAGTCACTGTGGTTGTTATTTATAAAGGCAAAACTGTGCATCATACTGTGTGTGTAATTGTGCAACTGAGAAGAAAATAGAGTGAAATTAGAGATAAAGGCAGGGAGAGATAAGGAAGATAAAGGAGGATCAGAAAACCCTGGAGAGAAGACCAAAGAGGGCGATAAAAAAAGGCCGGGAGCAAAACTGTTATCTGTTATGACATTGTAATTGTGTTTAAAGAAGTCTATACTAACAATACACTTATATAAGGGTCAGATTGTCAGAAAATGTATAATTCAACTTCGCCAATCTTCTCGAATAACCCATACTTCAGACGAAAATAAAGTTCAAAATACAGTTCAACCTAACCAAACAACAATTCAATACCAAATATAATCGAATTTACCTAGTATTGACCAAATTGCAGCCTAATTTAGCAGAATTTACTAAATGTGTTCAGCTGCCAATTGTACATTTTTCTGAAAATGTGACCCATATCAGTATGTTGGGTTTTCTTTATGAAGAAGATGAGAAGAGATGAGATAGGCAAATTAGATTGGAGTGTTGGCTGACAGTTGGAGATAAAAAGAAAAACAGGGATAAATCCGTTCTAGTATCAATATATAAACAGGATGTAAATTTCCCTAAGAGATCAAATGTGATGTGTTAAAGGATGAGTCGCAAAAATAATATTTTCCAAATTGATTTATTCTCAAGATCTCTGTATTGGAATGTTCTGATGTCTGACATGCCCAGCACATGCAGTTGTTTGAAGATATGTACCAAATTTCAAAAGGGTGTTTCAAATATATCCTTGGGTTTTGAAGGTCATTGTATGGAGTATAGTTAGTTATTTTACTGGTAATTGCCGATCTGGACATTTTGCAAACCTTTTTACAAACATTGATATATCAAACATAAAATATTGAAATACTTCTTGGATACCGTCATGTTTACCACCATTGGAATCGGCTTGATGTCAGCTTCTCAATTATGATTATATCTCAAAATCAATTTTGTGCGACATTGTGACTCATTTTCCTGTGATACATCACAAATAACTTGAATACAACATCAAAAGCACATTTACCTTCTACATTTGGGTCAGATTTTCAGAAAAAGTACAATTGGCAGCTCCACACATTTAGTAAATTCTGCTAAATTTGGCTGAAAAATGAAGAATACCGGATATATCTGAGTATATTTAGTATCGCATTGGTTTAAAGTATCAATTCTATTATGTTAAACTGCATTTTTAAGTTAATTTTTGTCTTAAATGTGGGTTATTTGAGAGGATTGGTGAAGGCAAATTGTACATTTTCTGAAAATCTGACCCATTTACATGAGCGATAAAAGAACAATTTCCCCATATACACCAATCGAGACTTGATATCGGGAAAATCCAGTATTTACATTTCCAGGCTATAAATTTCCCCAGAGTCTCCCGGACCAATATATATATCCCTTAGGCGTAGAATGTGTTACCATGGTGACATTTGCGTTCAGCCAATCAATAAACTGTATACATATAGTGTTTGGCAGGCGGCCTAAATAGAGGGATGGGGTTGTTCGTGGGGGGTCTGGGGAACCGGGCGAGCACCCCGCCAACCACTGGTATTATTGATACTAGGCCAATAGGGCAATTGTAGCGATGTCTTAAAATATCTAAAGCATTATTTATTAATAAATTATAGTTGTTGAGATGGAGAGTGAGTGAGTGAGATTCGTTGCTTTAAGTCCTTATCAACACATTTGATATGCATATGGTTATATCAAGGGCGGGAGAGCTGAGAGGGAGTGAGTGAGATTGGTTGCTTTACGCCCTTATCAACACATTTGATATGGTTATATCAAGGGCGGGAGAGCTGAGAGGGAGGTAGTTTATGATCATACCCAGGAAATAGATAGAGAAGAAGGGAGAGGGAGACAGAGAAAAAGAGACAGAAAGGCACTTTATGGTCTTACCCAGGAAATAGAGATAGAGAAGGAGGGAGAGAGAGACAGAGAAAAGAGACAGAAAGGCACTTTATGGTCTTACCCAGGAAATAGAGATAGAGAAGGAGGGAGAGAGAGACAGAGACAACGAGACAGAAAATCACTTTATGGTCTTACCCAGGAAATAGAGATAGAGAAGGAGGGAGAGAGAGACAGAGACAACGAGACAGAAAATCACTTTATGGTCTTACCCAGGAAATAGAGATAGAGAAGAAGGGAGAGAGAGACAGAGACAACGAGACAGAAAATCACTTTATGGTCTTACCCAGGAAATAGATTTAGAGAGGATATAACTTAAAATTGTTTTAATTCTGACATACAAATCCCATAATTGCTCGTAAATCAAAACTCAATATGGCATATACACACAAATCCCCAATAAGGCACTTGTATAGGGGACTTGCATGACTCACTGCACTTTTTTTTCTTTTTTTTTTTACATCAACTTTATTCAATATGTCAACAAATCTTTCGCTTTACCCGGCATATCGACATCTAGATTTACATATGCCTCTCTTCCTGCTGAGCATGCTCTATTATGATTATTTCGTCTACAACTCTTACTACGGCCTAGTGGGTGTGGCGATAGTTTAGTCCAAGCATGAAGATATGGGTCGACAGATACCGTGACTCCTCCCACTTTTGTATCTAAAATTGCAAGAATATTTTCTCCAGCTTGTCTAAATGATCTATGAAAACCAAATGCATGATGGGAAAGATGAAGTTTTGTGTTATGGAAACATGAATAGCATGGAACCCATGGATATTGATATTAGAGCACCAATGAATATTCCATGCAAAACATGATGTTTTTTGGTTTGAATTGAAAATATTTTTTTTTGTATCTAGGCGACGTCTGAAAACATCCTTGAAGGATAGTGTGTATTTTTGTAATTGTTATGAATATAAATAAAGGAATAAAGAAATAAATGAAGAAATATTGGCCCTAAATGAGTACAAAAGACCCTAATAAACAGGGTGAAGACAAATGTAGATCTCATTAGTGCTGTATATTTTGTCAGCTCCCGCAGACCACCCACCTGTTGTGTTCTTAATTCAGGAGTCATTTTAGATGATTTATAATCTATGAAATAGTTATTACGTCATACGATGTCTGAGTCCTAAAGAGTCGAATAAGGCACTTCTTGGGACCAAGGTTCTTTATTAAGGAAATGGTTAACTTATTACATCTTTTGTACAGTTAATTAGTTTGAAATGGTTTAGAGATATGGATAAATTAAAAGTCCAAACAATCCACTTCGTCACAAATTGCCCAACTATAATTCATCACAAGACGGACGCTGTGACGTATGCAAATCCCCTATTATAGCGTTCTGGAGGAGGAGCACTTTAAATGCAAATATCAGCCATTAAACTCAAGTATTTCAGGGTTTTGCAGCTCGCTATGAATCATAGTAGTCAGGCAGATAGGCCTAGTATAGTGAATAGCGAGTGGGTAGCCTGGGTTGGAGGTGGGGGGTAAGAAATAGAAGGATTCAGCACCCACCTACCCCCCCCCCCCCGCCCCTCATACCCCATAACTATGAAAACCTATCTGCTCAGGAATCTCAATATCAAAACTCAACAATTACTCTATGGTCCCTTTTTTTTTACTTAACATCAACATAAAACTTTAGACAATTCCTCTTCCTTTTGAACGGTTGGTAATGCCTCATTGGCTCTAGTTTACTATTTAAAAATCTCTTGAATCACAATACTGACGTCATACATCTGGTTCTTCTGCAATTAATCTTCTGTATCACATGAGAGCTAGAGACTATAACCCTACTACATGACATAATAAGTAATTCTGATCTAGCATAACCTTTACCTAGAAAGTGCACCTTACTACATTTAGATCTAGCATAAAATATATCTATTTACTTTTGGTCAAATAGTATTCAAATAGTTGCCCATGACAGAATGCTCTCCTACTAAAATAAGGAACTCCTTTTGAAATTCATATTATAAACTCTAATAATAAAAGAAATATGAAATAAGATAACAAATAACAAATAAAAGGGATAAAAAGGAATCGCAATCTCTCTTCTTACCATGATATTGGGTTATCATTTTAAAGAGATAAGTTGTTCAGCAGGGATCAGGCCAAAGGAATTTTTAATGTTGTCTGGAAGGAAGCCTAACGAAAATAATATCAAAATTAATGTGATTTTACTTTATTTACATTGTGTTGATGCATGGGTGTCAGTTATTTAAATAAAAGTTAAGATTTAATAATAATAAGAAATACTTTTTGCCAATAAATGTTTAACATTTATATCTGAAGTTAATCTTGTACTTCTTGATTTTACGATATATTCGTATTCCAAATGATTATTAAGATATTTGGCAAGACAATGTAGACAAAATTATTCGATACTCTCTGTGACTTCGATTCGCCCGAAATCATGATTTCTAAGACTATGAGCTAATAAACTGATTCGCCCCCGTGCCCCCCTGAAATCCTGAACATGTTTTAGTATTCATAAATTGCATAAATTCCCCATCATGCAAAGACTGGTAATATTTCATGACAGAGCTATCCTAGATAAAAATGGTGAGTGTGTGAAGGAGAAGAGTAATTGAGGTTTGATTGCTTAGCAAGCATCCCAATAGGCACATTTATCATGAAATTCTTTTATAGAATTTGGTAATATTATTCTGTTGAATCAAGTTCTTTTTGCACCCAATACTTATGAGAGCTTGCTTGTAAATTGGAGAAATGGAAAATTGGGAAAATGTGCAATGCTGTAGTTTCAATTCTGATTGTCAATCTGGGTTTAGAATATTAATATGTTTAGTGTCAGTGTCGACATTCAAGCCTCGCTGACAGTAGAATGGGGACCAGTGTGTGTTAGTAAAGGGGGTCTCCACTGGCTGCGGCAAACTCTGTGGTAAGCTCTGTAGTAAGCCTTGCGATGTGGTTGTGGTGGTTCTGTTGGTGGAGAGGAGTGATGAGGTGGCCAGTGAACCATATAGAGAAGAACTCAACACTCCTCTCCACATACAGAACCAGCACAACACCATCGTAAGGTTTATCACAGAGCTTACCGCAGCCAGTGGAGACCAACCTTTATACTTTGTCTCAAACCTAGGGAAATTGTATAGGGTCGTATTATATATGTACTCTATAACAAATGATGCTAACAACTGCTAGTACTTCACAAAATGCGATACATATTAGGGTCAGAATTTCAGAAAATGTACAATTGGCAGCTCTACTTATTTAGGAAATTCTCCTAAATTAGGCTGGAAAATGAAGAATACCGGGTATATCTGAGTATATTTGGTATCGCATTAATTTAAAGTATCAGTTCTGTTATGTTAAACTGCATTTTCAAGCTTATTTTTGTCTTAAATGTGGGTTATTTGAGAGGATTGGTGAAGGCGAATTGTACATTTTCTGAAAATCTGACCCGTTAGATGGTACCTTCTGCTAACTATTTCCCTAATTAAGATTTGCTCACGTTAATAACTTATTTCGGGCAGATTAATATCAAACACATAACCCGAAAAGAGAAACGATTCTTGTCTTGCCGGGACAAAAATTAAACAAAACAGAAACAAACACTTCTTGGCCTATTGATGGATCGCGCTCTCATGTAAGGAATAATGATAGGACAATGACATGAGCCCGCAGCCATTGTTCATGATATCTGACTCACCAGGGGCCTGTTGCATAACCAATCCCTACTTAAAATGTTCTTTGCTAAGCTATATTTGGGTCAGATTTTCAGAAAATGTACAATTGGTGAATTTTATTATTGTGTTGATGCATGGGTGTCAGTTATTTAAATAAAAGTTAAGATTTAATAATAATAAGAAATACTTTAGTACATTTAATAGAAATACATTTAGTAAATTCTGCTAAATGAGGCTGTAATTTGGTCAATACTAGGTAAATTCAAGTATATTCGGCATTGCATTGATTCTAGCAGTCTGTTTGGTTAGGTTGAACTGTATTTGGTACTTTATTTTCGCCTGAAATTTGGGTTATTTCAGAGGATTGATGAAGGCGAATTGTACATTTTCTGAAAATCTGACCCAGTTTTCCTTGCTTAGGTAGGACACTCCTACTATACTGAAGGAATCTAAACTAGCATGATCTGTACATTCCTTCCCTAAAGTTTGCTTACCAGCTGCTTAGCAAGAATGATAGGGGATTTGCATGACCGCCATTTTCAATCTTGATTCGCATGGAAATATGGGACTAATTGTTCAGTTTAAAATCTATAGAAAACATGCCATGTTCAGCATGTGATATTTATCAATGCTCTAATGTCAATATCCATGTGTTATACATGTTTCCATACCACAAGCCGCCATCTCTCCCGAGATGCATTTGGTTTTTATAGATCATTTATTCAAGCTGTGATATTCGTGAAAACATTCTTGGAATTTCGATAAAAATGTTGCTGCATATTCGTATATCAGATTTCAACAGAATCCGTCCCAGTATGCACTGTAACAGACATGCGCAGTGGCACAAATCCCCTCTTAGCTATGGGTCCTGGGTAAGACCATAAAGTGCCTTTCTGCCTCTTTCTCTCTGTCTCTCTCTCCCTCCCTATCTCTATTTCCTGGGTAAGATCATAAACTGCCTCGCTCTCAGCTCTCCCGCCCTTGATATAACCTTCAATGTGTTGATAAGGGCGTAAAGCAACCAATCTCACTCACTCACTCACTCACAGCTCTCCCGCCCTTGATATAACCTTCAAGGTGTTGATAAGGGCGTAAAGCAACCAATCTCACTCACTCACTCACAGCTCTCCCGCCCTTGATATAACCTTCAATGTGTTGATAAGGGCATAAAGCAACCAATCTCACTCACTCACTCACAGCTCTCCCGCCCTTGATATAACCTTCAATGTGTTGATAAGGGCGTAAAGCAACCAATCTCACTCACTAACTCACAGCTCTCCCGCCCTTGATATAACCTTCAATGTGTTGATAAGGGCGTAAAGCAACCAATCTCACTCACTCACTCACTCTATTAGCTATAAGGAAGGACATTTGTAAGTAAGAATTCGTTATACACCGTGCACCAGCACTCTGTACTCTGACATGTTCTGGTGACTGTGTGACTATTGTAGAGTACAGTCACGTACACTGTAACCTATATTGGTGGACGCCACTCCAATCAAGAAACAGGGGCCTGTTGTATAAGCTTAAAGAACGGACATTTTGTGCGGGAATTCCTACGCCTTTTCCCCCTTCCTTTGTTGAAAGGAAAACAAATACATTGTGTGTAGGCTATTTCTACAGCAGCTGGGAGTGGAACATAGGAAGGATTAGCCCTCAAATTTATTTTGGCGTACTAATGTAAAATAAAAATGTATTCTATCAGTACCAATTAATCAGGAACCCATTGGAAGACCTGAATTTACTTTCAGATGCGGGTCTCCTTTTTGTACACCTTTCTTGTATGAATAAAAAATAAATTGAAATGAATTTGTTCCGTCCTACAAGTGAAGGAATGCCCACACAACAAATGTCCCTTTCCTTTGCTTGTACAACAGGCCCCAGGGCTCTGAGACACATTATCTAATGACTTTATAATTGCATGAATGGGTACATAAAAGGCATATTTATGCCGAGACTGTGGATTGACATCAATATTCAAATTGGGCAAATTGACTTTATAGGGCATAATAGGCACGGACAGTTGTGATGTGTTTTAGGTGATTTATCCACAAAATTCCTTGCTCAGAATGTTTTCATCCTTGAGGAGTTTAGCCCTTCTTGTAGCCCGAATACATAAACTAAATTTGAAGATTGTGTATTGGATATATCTATGCATATCTGAGGTTATCTTAATGAGTATATTTAACTAAATTGATCTATTTTACTATAGTGAATGACTATTAAGATATATCACTAACCTTTTGTTCATGCATACATAAATATAGAATTCCTTATTTGCTGTCCAACTGTTTACCATCATTAGAATCTTCTTCATCTAATCTTTTCAAACATGATGATATCTCAAATTTCATATTTTAGTGACCTCCTGTTCCCCTCTCTTCGGTGGGAAGGAAAACAAATACATTGTGTTAGGTTATTCCTACCAGCTGGGAAAGGAACCCAAGAAGGATTTGCCCGTCCTAGAAGTGAAGGAATTCAACCAAAACAAATTCCTTTCCTTAGCTTGTACAACAGGCCCCAAGTTTCTGGGACACATTATCTGATGGCTTTATAATTGCATGAATGGGTACATAAAAGGCATATTTGTGCTGAGCCTGTGGGTTCATATCAATATTCAAATTGAATGACTTTGTAGGCACCCTTTTCATGGACCGTGATGAATATAATTTATGGGGGATTTATGCAAATGTAATGGTATAGTAACATATAATGATCCTCACTGAATGGTGAAAGGGGTGATTATTAAATGGGATCTTCAAAATTAATACATCATATAATATAAATAATGTGGTTAGAAGTAATAAAACTAAATGTGATGTGTCGTTTCCAAGGTCATCATACAGTGTGTGTTCGGCTACATTATACAAGTAATCATCCACCCAGAAATATTGCAAACTTTCTTTTTCAAAAATAGAAATATTGAACTTAAAATATAGAAATAAATATTAGGTGTCCTACTGTTTACTATCATTGGAATCTGCTTGATCTCATCTTTTCAAATATGGTGATATCTCAGAATTCATTTTTTGCCACTTGTGACTCATTTTCCTGAAATACATCAACACAAAAGTGTCAATACTAGTGGGACTGTACTGTTCATTCAGCAATATAATTGATACTGCCACACCACCCGTACTCATTACACTAAGTGGTTGCTAGCCATTAAGGTTAATTGCTTCTCCACACACACCCTTTCTGGGTCAGATTTTCAGAAAGTGTACACTTGGCAGCTCTACACATTTAGGAACTTCTCCTAAATTAGGCTGAAAAATGAAGAATACCGGATATATCTGAGTATATTTAGTATCACATTGATTTATAGTATCAGTTCTGTTATGTTAAACTGTATTTTGAAGCTCGTTTTTGTCTTAAATGTGGGATATTTGAGACGATTGGTGAAGGCGAATTGTACATTTTCTGAAAATCTGACCCATATATGCAGACCCCCATTCCTTTCCCCGTCCATATCGTCCCCCATGTTCTTCACCTATAGGGGCCTTCCCTTTCTCTTCGTCTTCCCCATCATTCTCCTTCTCTTGCCCTATTATTCTCCTCCTACACCTGTTCCCTTTCTATCATCTTCTTCCTCCTCTCCCTAGCTGCTCTTCCCCCTCCCCTGTTCTTCCTCCTCCCCTGATCTATCTCTTCCCTTTCCTTCCTCCCTTCCTCTCCTGCTCCTGCTCCTCCGCCCCCAACCCCTGCTCCTCCCTTTCATCTCCCTCCGCCTCCCCCTGATCTTCCTGCTTCCCTGATCTCCCTGGTCCCTTCCCCTCCTCCCTTCCCCATCTGCTCCCTCTCCCAGCCTTCTCCTCCCTTCCACCTCCCTCCTCCTTCCCTGCTTATCCTCCTACCATGATCTTCCTCTTCCCTTCCCTTCCTCCCCCTCCTTTCGCTCCCTCCGCCTCCCTCTCCCCTCCTCCTCCCTTCCACCTCCCCTCCTCCTCCCTCTGCTCTTGCATCTCCCCTTCTACCACCACCTCCTGTTGCTCCCTCCGTCTCCCTCTCCCCTCCTCCTCCCATCCACCTCCCTCCTTCTCCCCCTGCTCTTGGGTCAGATTTTCAGAAAATGTACAATTCAACTTCGCCAATCTCACATAACCAAAATTTCAGACGAAAATAAAGTTTAAAATACAGTTAAACCTAACCAAACAAATTCCTAAAATCAATGCAATGCAGAATATTCTCGAATTTACCTAGTATTGGCCAAATTGCAGCCCAATCTAGCAGAATTTACTAAATATGTAGGCCTACAGCTAACAATTGTACATTTTCTGAAAATCTGACCCTCTTGCACCTCCCCTTCTACCACCACCTCCTCCCCAAGTGCCTCTCTGTCCTCTTCCTCCGCTCATTATAGACTTCACACATTAATGGACCAAGTACTAATTGTTAGTCACACCCCTGGGTCGCACATGATACAGGTCTACGTAGAGCGGAGTATTCATTTTGAAAAACAAATAATATTTACCTATACAGCATCAGACACAAGGGCAGACTTTTCTACTCTTGTAGCTCTAAAGGCCGACGCACACATCGCCGATTTGGCTCCCTATAGCCCCACGATTTGGGGCTCCTGCTCAATCCTAAGATTTCATTTCAAACCATGGTTTATGTTAATTCAAAAACATAAACCAGGATTTGAAATGAAATCCTAAGATTCATCAGAAGACCCTAATCGTGGGGCAATTGGGAGCCAAATCGGCGATGTGTGCGTCAGCCTTTATTGAGAGACCGTTCTTTGAAACTCATCAAAACTTAAATATTAGAGAAATATTTCTTCTAGTCTAAATATTGCCAGACGGTGATATGGCAGAACAAAGTTTATCAGAGTGTATCATTGTAACTTGCTATACTTGCCGTGATATTTTATTTCTCAATTTCCTATTGTTTTCCCCCGTTTTCCCCGTTTTTGTAACTCGCAGTTCCCTGCTGATGAGAAGTGAGGCTTTATGTGGAAGAGACGGTCCTTGCTTTGCTTGAAAACGTTTTTAGAGAGAGGCTGGAATAAGGCAGATCGACGAGAGAGGGAGAGAGAGAGGGGGGGGAGAGAGTGAGAGAGTGAGAGAGAGAGTGAGAGAGGGGAGAGAGGGGAGAGAGAAGGACAGAGAGGGACGGACAGTGGCGAGGGAGATAGACAGAGAAAGTTAGAGTAGGAAAAAGTGAGGAATAATTTGAGGGAGAAGAGACAGAATGTCAGAGAAGAGGGGGAGGCAGAGATATAAAGTTGGAAAGAGAGGGAAAGAGAAAAAGAGCCAGACAGGGGAGAAAACGTGAGAGAGACAGGGAGACATGCAAAGAGGGAATGGGAGAGAGAGAGAGAAAAGAGAGAGAGAGAGCATTCTGCTGCATTGCTGCTACATTGCCGCAGAACTGTGATTCACAAGAAGAATATTTATAAGATTATGGGTCAGATTTTCAGATAATGTACAATTGGCAGCTGTACGCTTTTAGTAAATTCTGCTTTTAGTAAATTTGCTTTTAGTAAATTAGGCTGCAATTTGGTCAATACTAGGTAAATTCGAGAATATTCAGCATTGCATTGATTCTAGCAATCTGTTTGGTTAGGTTGAACTGTATTTTGAACTTTATTTTCGTCTAAAATTTGGGTTATTTGAGAAGGTTGGCGAAGTTATATTGTACATTTTTTGGAAATTTCACCCACATCCTACTTGTGTTATTTCGGTGTAAAGATGGAGTGTATATCATCTGGTCACCTTATATGGGTCAGATTTTCAGAAAATGTACAATTCGCCTTCACCAATCCTTTCAAATAACCCACATTTGAGACAAAAATGAGCTTCAAAATGTAGTTTAATAACATTACAGAACTGATACTTTAAATCAATGTGATACCAAATATACTCAGATATACCCGGTATTTATCATTTTTCAGGCTAATTTAGGAGAAGTTCCTAAATGTGTAGAGCTGCCAATTGTACATTTTCTGAAAATCTGACCCATATAGCACTAGTACTAACCAAGGTCAGACGTCTGCAGAGGGCTGAGTGCACTATCTTGGAGGCCACAGGGTCAGGTTTTCAGAAAATGTACAATTGGCCTTCAACAATCCCCTCAAATAACCCACATTTAAGACGAAAATCATGTTCAAAATACAGTTCAAAATAACCAGACAGATGTATTGAATGAATACAATACAGAATACACTCAGATATACCTAGTATTTATCATTTTTTCACTCTAATTTAGCAGAATTTGAGAGATGTGCAGAATTTGAGAGATGTGCAGAACTGTAGATTGTGCATTTTCTAAGAAGCTGACCCTCCAGATGTTATCCGATGCTCAATGCTGGTACTATATGTACATTGCCAAGAGCAGAGCTGGCAAAAGGGAAAGTAGTTCTGAATGAATTCATCAAAAGAAAATAAAAAGTGCTTACAGATTCTGGCGTGGATGTAATGTTTTCTGGTTTCTGATATCTTGTAAATAAATCACTTAAAAAAATATAACACATCACAAATATGCAGCAGCAAAAGTATTGAAATAGCAATCTGTATAAGCCCATTTTCTAGCTCAAGAGGCAAACTGTACTAATAGGGACATTTAGCAACGCTAACGCTAACGCTAACGCTAACGCTAACGCTAACGCTAACGCTAACGCTAACGCTAACGCTAACGCTAACGCTAACGCTAACGCTAACGCTAGTTTCTCACGATAGGGTGGGCCGTATGTAATGGCAGGATTCAATCAGTTTTAGAGGTGGAGAGGTGTTTTCAGAGGGCAAAAAAACATACAATTTCATGAAGGTGAGCAGTGTGTTACACCTGAATACAAAGAAAAACACCTACGCTCATTTGTACATAAAAATGAAATTACAATTAACCATTATTTTAGCGTGAAATAGACATACGTTGGGAACGTATTGACACACCTCTTAGCGTAATTGACGTCCGTATCTCAGCTAGCATGCTAAGAATAGCACACCTAGTGCTGACGTAGTGCTCATAAAACATATGTTAACGTTAGTGTTAGCGTTAGCGTTGTGGTTGCTAAATCAGCCTAATATGTCAGAAGTCCCTCCGTGTCACATATATACGGGTAAACACTATTGCAACAGTTGTAGAACAGCCCTAAAGAACAGACACAAGGGCCTACAGTCCACTAAGCCGATTCTCATGCAATTCTCACGGCGCAAAATCGCATGAGAATTGGCTTAGTGGATTAGGCCCTACATATTAGATCTTCACCAAGGTGTTTGTCCTTGCGGCAGATATGGTTCTCTAATCCGGCATCATTGGTTTTCTATCAGCCGTAAGGTGTGAAAACCGGATGGGCCGCAACAAATCTTTCTTGGTGAAGTTATACCATAAAGGTATGCAGGAGGCCAAGGGTCTACTACAATAGCAGAGAAGTGTAATAAGTGAGTCAAATCTTCAGATAATGTACAATTGGCAGATCAACACATTTAGTAAGTTCTGCTAAATTAGTATTAAAAAGGATGAATACCGGGTTTATCAGAGAATATTCGGTATTGAGTTGATTTAAAGGATGTGTTCTGTTATGTTAAACTGCATTTTGAAGCACATTTTTGTCTTAAATGTGGGGTGTTTGAGCAGATTGGCGAAGTTGAATTGTACATTTTCTGATAACTTGACCCAAGTATTGTCACGAAGGTGGAATTGGGTTGAGCAGAGAGAGCTGCATGTTGTGGGTGGGGAGCACCTCATTGTTATTGTGGTAAATCACTCGTGGATAATCAATTTAGAATAGTTTGTTGGCTGAACTGTTGTTGTAGGAGCAGGGCGTTGGCCTTGCTTGGTGAAGCTCAATAGGAAACCAAACCACAATAATCTCTGAGTGAGTGAGTGAGATTGGTTGCTTTAGACCCTTATCAACACATTTAATATGGTTATATCAAGGGCGGAAGAGCTGAGAGGGAGGCAGTTTATGATCATACCCAGGAAATAGAGATAGAGAATAATCTCTGAGATAAAGTATGTACGTAGTTATAGAAAGGTATTAATGATTTTCACTCCGGCCCCTACTTTTTCCTTTCTCCATTCATATCTTTCTAACTCTGTTCATTCAGAGATTATTGTGATCTGATTTGGTTTGTTCGTCCATCGTGTATGGTATTTTAGATCAGGCGTCGTATTGCTGAACAATCGTGATGTGTTTCAGGAGAATGAGTCACAAGTCGCAAAAAATGGATTTTGAGATATCAACATATTTGAAAAGATCAGATGAAGCGGATTCCAATGATGGAACATTAGGACAGCTATTAACCATTTCCATATTTTAAGTTTAATATATTTATTTTTGAAAAGAAGGTTTGCTATATTTGGGTGGAAATGATTAGTAATATAATTAAAGATGCATTATCAGTTGTGGAAGATGCTGAAATGAAATGACTAGCTATCATATGTCCTGAAAGATTTTTAGAACGATTCAAATGAAGAAAAACTTTAAATGAAATAGAGGTAATGTTGTTACAAATAAACTTCGGAGACAATTGAAAGCCAGTTTTCCAATTTTTTTATTTGGTTTTCCGAGTAACTATAGTTCTTAGTGTTCATAAAACTCGGTGAAGATAGATGTGATAACAAATTAAATTAGACCTTCAAATGTCGGTTCCCGTATTCCTATAATCATACTGTTCTTTGTTTGTGTAGTTCCCTCTTATATAAATTGGCCCAGATTTACGCATGAACCAAGGCTAGGCAGCTACCAAAACGAGGGTCCATCTCGCACAGTTGAGATCTCGCACAACCCAGTTGGACCCATTACGTCACGTCATGCCTCGCTGGTCAAGTCACGCTGTTACGCAACAATCTCCACCATAGAGCTGTGCCGAATTTTGCCACTCAGTGATGTCCACCACAGGTTGCTCCACTGCACCCATCCTCCCTAGGCAGGCCCCATCCCCGGCAACCAGTTTCTACATACTATAGGCTAGTGGCCTATGTTATTAAATCGGTCCGGCACATTCGGGAAGCTAATGTGTTGTATAGAGTAGTTGTCAAATGGCCAGCCAGGAAAACCTGCGAATGAGCAGAGGGCTATTACCGATTCTGATATTTACTTCAAGACTATACTATGTAACTGTAATAACCTGATTTGAATAAAAGTATTCTCCTAATTTGTCATTCTCATCTCTCCTCTCCCTCTCTTCTCCTCTCCTCCCCTCTCTCTTTCTCTCTCTCTCTCTGTCCCTCGATCCCTACCCCTACCCCTCTCTCTCAGTCCCTCCCTCCCCCTCTCTCTCTTTGTCCCTCCCCCCTCTGTCCCCCATCCCCCCTCTCTCTCTGTCCCTCCCTCCCCCTCCGCTCTCTGTCCCTCCCTCCCCCTCTCTCTCTGTCCCTCCCCCTCTCTCTCTGTCCCTCCCTCTCTCTGTCTCTCTCTCTGTCCCTCGATCCCTACCCCTACCCCTCTCTCTCAGTCCCTCCCTCCCCCTCTCTCTCTCTGTCCCTCCCCCCTCTGTCCCCCATCCCCCCTCTCTCTCTGTCCCTCCCTCCCCCTCCGCTCTCTGTCCCTCCCTCCCCCTCTCTCTCTGTCCCTCCCCCTCTCTCTCTGTCCCTCCCTCTCTCTGTCTTTCTCAGAGAAAGAATGTACCCGTCCACACATTACTCCTCAATGAATTTATAAATTCTTTTTAAAATAATATCAAATCCTCATTTCTCTGTAATGCTGACATGTATGTGATTCATTTGGTATCAAAGACGAGTTTATAGGATGAATTGTCTTTCCTGCATAGATGTTATGGTGTGTGTGTGGGGGGGGGGATGAGGACAGGAAGGTAGGAATGTGGAGGAAGAATTAAGAGGAGAGGTGAAGGAGGTGGGGGGTGGGATAAAAGGGGAGGGAGACCAACTTTTTTACGACAAAACTTTTTTTAGGACCAACTTTTTTTTCGACCAACTTTTTTACGACCAAATTTATTTTTTTCGACCCAACTTTCTTTTACGACCCAACTATTTTTACAACCAACTTTTTTTTACGACCAAATTTTTTTTTTCCAACCCAACTTTTTTTTACCAACTTTTTTACGACCAACTTTTTTTCTCGCCCAACTTATTTTTTCGACCAACTATTTTTTCGACCAACTTTTTTTAAAAGAAAGAATGTACCTGTCCACACATTACTCATTATTATTAAGGAGGGGGAGTAAAAGGGGAGGGAGAGCAAGAGAGGTAGTCGGGAGGGGGAGGAAAAGGAAAATTGATAGATGTATAGGTGTGTGTGTGGGGGGGGGGGCAAATTTTTTTCCCATGAAACCCTCTTATTTCAGTCATTCTCATCTCTCCTCTCCCTCTCTTCTCCCCCTCTCTCTCTCTCCCTCTCTCTCTCTCTCCCTCCTACACCTTGGGCCTACTACCCCCACGTAAGCCCCCTGTGATTTTAGCCATTTTTGGCAATCAAATTGATATCTCAAAATTGAAATAAACGTCCAGTAAATTGTTGGATTCCTATAAGAAGTAGAAACACAACTGCCTCTACAATCCAAGTGCCGAAGGCACTTGTTGATAGAAAAAATGGTGTTCCCACACCGGGAATCGAACCCGGGCCGCCTGCGTGAAAGGCAAGAATCCTAACCACTAGACCATATGGGATATCTATAATCCTATGCACAGAGAGATCATGTGAATATATTATAACACTTTGCAAAATTGCATTTTTGCGACTTGTGACTCATTTTCCTATAACACATCACAATCATCCTTCCCCGGTAGGTTTAATAACCATTATTAAAACCTCGCCCAACTTCGGATATTACTCTTCTGTAGCCTGTGATAATCATGTCCGAAAATAAAGTAAGGATGGATTTTGAGAAATTGTGAGAGAAAATATTTTGCTTAATATGTTACATTAGCCTACGTTTTTCCCGACATGTTTTGCTGAACCTCTTTCTTCCTTTTAATGCATGTTTTTATATCAGAGATATGGATACATTTACGGATAGGTTTGGCTTGCTGAACCTCCCTATTAAGAGACGAAAATGTTGTTTCTACTTGCTTTTAACAGTGAAAGAATGATATCGATTCATTTCCACTACATGCAACGACATCATGCAATGATAATACCGCCTGTTATTCCGGTCATGAATAAGACTTTCTTTTATACACACAAAGAACCAAGACAATCTATCTTTCTCCATCTTTTCTTTTTTAATAGATCATGGGGACGATACTGGAAGCACCTTGTACCTTGAGAAATGCAGCGTCACTTCTCTCACTTCTTTAAATGGATCAGTCTTGACTGGATTTGCATATGGGTCACATGTTCAGAAAATGTACAATTCAACTCCGCCAATCTTCTCAAATAACCCAATTTTCAGAGAAATATAAAGTTCAACCTAACCAAACAGATTGCTTGAATCAATGCAATGTCGAATGTTCTCGAATTTACCTAGTATTGACCAAATTGCAGCCTAACTTTGCAAAATTTACTAAATGTGTACAGCTGCCAATTGTACATTTTCTGAGAATCTGACCCATATTCCAATTTCGTGCATAATTCATTAACTTCCGTGTCAAGTATCTGTGATCATTTACACTAAATATATTGAGAAGTATTCGTGAATATTCATATTGAATATGTTAATTAATCACCTGGAAGTAGGCCATTTTATTTGTGGGAATTTGTTTTGCAACACCTCCCACTTATTTCACATTTTTGTCCCGTCCTGATTCTTTTTTTCCAATATCCATACTTGTGTATTCGTGATGATTTAAACTTTGACTAAGCTTCTTAAAGATAATATTACATATTTCCAATTTCATTATTTTGACTGATATCGTCCTCAATGTCTAATAATAACATTTATTCTCCACAGACATAACCCAGTTTCTACTGGTTCATTCAATACATATCGGGCAATACATTGCACAATTTTACCCTTTCCTGCACATGTCGGTTATATATAAAGGTTTGCGTCGTATTCAATGTTACACATCTCTGAAGAAGGACCAAGGGCACGAAACGCGAAGGGTATTTAATGAGATATTATCAAAACCATACCTGTTACCATAATCTTTAATATGCATAATAATTGTTCGATGAATGTGCGTCCCGAACAAATAATTGCTGATGAATTATTTGTGAAGGTAATTTGATTAATTAAGTATTCTTTACCCATTTTCTTAGTCATTTTAATCCTAAGTCACTTAGGTATTTAGTCTATTTCCTACTAATTATTCCAAATTCTGATAACAGCCGGAAGAAATGGTACCTCGTTGTAATCATAAGGGTATGTCGACCACTTTGTCTTTTTTTACTCACTACTCGACTGTACTCCTTTTGTACTCTTCGAAGATGACAAATAAAAAACTTCTTATCTTATCTTACCTTATCTTATATTAATTCGATTATTGTTATGATCGAATGAGACATATCACAAGCTGTGAAAATTCGTGCAATAAAATTTATTAAAAAAAAAATCCAAATGTTGTCCTCAAGGTTGGACGCATTATTTTAATCCCAAAGGAGCCCACAGGATCAGTTGTCTTCAATATAGATACCTAATTATGAATATACATTACATCAGCTATGGATAGTTCTTCTACAATTCTCTAGTGCACGAAATAATGTTTTTAAATGTGTTACTCCTTTAATTAATTCCAGGGTCAGATTGAACGATTTCTATAGTGTTAAATCCCATTTCTCCATGGCAAGGTCAATAAAAAACGAACACCATTATCTACATGAGTGGGTCATTTCAATAGTTCAGTATTTATTCTATACATGACAGCTGTTTATCATACCGTTTGTTTGCATAGCCTATAGATAATAGTACAGTATCCAGGAATGTATGTCTCACAGTTGTATCACAGAATCAGACAGTCTGCACCTTTAGTTGACTTGAACCAGGAATAAAGAAATTCCTCGACACATTCATGATTTGGGTCAGATGTTCAGAAAATGTACAATTGGCAGTTGTACACATTTAGTAAAATCCGCTAAACTAGGCTGCAATTTGGTCAATACTAGGTAAATCCGAGTATATTCCACATTGTATTGATTCTAGCAATCTGTTTGGTTAAGTTGAACTGTATTTTGAACTTTATTTTCGTCTGAAATTTGGGTTATTTGAGAAGATTGGTGAAGTTGAATTGTACATTTTCTGAAAACCTGATCCATTTAAAACATCACAAGTTTATAAGTTCGGAACTATATATTATAGTGTTCAATGGGACCTTACAAAGACAATATCGATACAACAAGTCAATTCTGGTGGAATTAGGTTTGAAATTGAATTTCCATTGGAATTGCACAGTTATTGATGTGATCCCACGATTTGCGGTGGTTTCAGAGGTAGAGTTGAGGGAGTGGTCAGGCCATTTTCTCAATGTTGTAAGCAGCATCGGGGTTGATGGGGGGAGGGGGCATTTAACGTTGTAAGGGACTGTTTATTTTTAACCACTGGGGGAGGGGGAGTGGGGGGAGAGGAGAATTTTTTGCGCAGACTCTTAAGAAGGGGCTTCTTCTTTTTGCAGACTCTGAGGTGTGGGGGTATCTTTTTTAAGCAGCATCGGGGTTGATGGGAGGGAGGCCATTCAACGTTGTAAGGGACTATTTATTTTTAACCACTGGGGGGAGGAGAATTTTCAGGGAGGGGGCACCTTTTTAGTGCAGACTCTTACGGAGGGGCATCTTTTTTTGCACAGACTCTGAAGTGGGACCACCTTTTTTGCACAGATTAAAAAGTGTGCGGGTATCTTTTTTTACTCAGACTCAGAACTACAATGATGTAGGGGGCCATGAAACTTTGCACAAACTTTCAAGGGGGGAGGGGAAGGGTCATACAATTTTGCGCAAGAATTCTTCGCAAATTCTCCACTCCCCCCCCCCCTCAGTGGTTAATTAAGAACAGTCCCTAAACAGGGAGCTGAGATTGGCGGGAGCTATAGCAGGCCATTCCTAGAATGATATATTTATAAGGTACAGAATAAAGCTTGGCCCACACTGGTCGCGGAATTACACCGAGCGCGATAAAATGGTCAAAATGATTTTGTTTTATTGTGCTCAGAACCAAGTTAGGCTATAACAACCTAAGGTAGAGACTAACGAGATTAATAACCTCCATTGCTGTTGCAATATTTGTGCAAAGTTAGTTGGATAGAAGTTCTTTAACAGATCAGGCGGGCGTTTCATAATCAAGACCAGCGCGCGCTATTGGACATAACAACACCATTTCGTTTCATAATGCTTTAACGCAACAACAAATTTTTACACAGCGCTCGTTAATAAACAACTTTTGTGGTTAGTCAACGCAACGCAGAAATCGTTGCGTTAATATAGCGCGGAATTTTTCATTTACATATTATTAATATAATCGTTGCATTGTGTCATCTCAAATGTTACTAATATTAACTTTAGTAATTTATCTCAGTACCAGAAAGAAAAATAACCATTTATCTGCAAATTTAGTAACTTTTGGGGTTAGAAATAAATCTCTATCAATTAACGGGATATGCTGTGTCATAATCAAAGCAAACATGGCGTTAGGTCAATAGACAGAAAGGTCTACAGAGCAAGGATCAATCCATCAATTGACTAATTAATCAAGTAATTGACTGCTGAATTCCAAGACTTTACTGTTATACATGTATCCGTGTATACAGATATCAATAGTTCATAATCAATTGTTCGGAACCAAGCACTAGTATCTCTGAAACCTCTCAACTAACTTGTCGCACGACCACTACACAGGGGAGCGTGGCTGTGGCGTGGAGATGAAAGGATCACCGGGAATATCTCCATCGATGGCTCGATTATATAAATTAAAGTATTTCCCGTTTTTGCCATTACCAGCTCTTGTCATTGATATTTCATTAATTAGCAGTCATAGATCTATAGAACAGTTAAATATTCGTTAGATCTCTACGTACATATAGCAGGGAATATCAGCATAATACAGACGGAGTTTGGGGAGGCTGCTCTAAAAGATCAAGACCCCGGGATCAAGACTTATTGAGAGGGACACTGTCTCTTGTAGTGAAGGTAGAAATATGCTATGCTAATTTGGTTCCCACACTATAGGTAGAACGCTCGCTGGCTAAAATTAGCGGGCGCTAAAATTGGTTGTTAGCTTAACGAACGACACCTTGATTAACGCATGGTTAACGCAGGCTTTATGAAACGGGACTAACGAACGCGCGCTATTTTGGTCGTTACCAGACCATCGCTGCGTTCCGTTTTTTACCGAGCGCTGCGTTAATTATGAAACGCCCGCCAGTCGTGCCTCCGAGATCTTTATTTCTTTATTAAAACAATCAAAGACCTTAATAATACAAAAGCTTTTGATATTTCTGCATGGTCTAAGCATTATATTTAGGCAATTTGGGCTAGTGAAATTCCGCGTCCAGTGTGGGCCAGTCTTAAGACAGAGTGCATTTTATACTATTTATATAAGCAGTGAGAGTGATCAGACAATTCAATCAATACTTCAAGGTTTGCCTCGCTGCAGATACATTTGAAATGACTCCGACTTCCCATGGTATTACCATATCAACTGATGTTAAAACTGTTACATATTAAAACACATGCTTCATACCCTCATATCATAACGCTACAAGCTGAGGAGGTTTCACTGTTTATAAATAGTTCTAGACTTTTCTTGGTTCCCGTATCAGCTCCCGACAATTTGACTGATAGCTTATCAACCTTACAAAGTAATCTATATTTTCTTGTATGTCAACTGCGCACATGCGGATTGTATAAAACGATATATTTAAAGTCACAGTCTCAGCTAATCATGACCCAGACAATATCTTTTCTGGGTCTTTCCCAGCCCCATTGAAAGCCATGGCAGTATGAAACAGACTATGCTCAAAGCCTCTAAGATCAGATAATAATGGTATGTCAGTGAATGGACGCATACTGCTCTAATGACTTTGATAAACCACTGTATTTTGCGACCGCGAGGAAAAGTTTTAAAAGAATTACGCTGCTATCCCAGGGAAAATAACCACCAAATACTTTCCTTTTTTATAATCATTAGAACCACCACATATATACCTTGGAATGGCAAACCTAAGCTTACCCTTTTGTGAATGCACATGTATACATGCATTAGATTTCTTCTGGCGTACTATTAGGAACACAATTTGGTAATCACTTAAAATAGACCGCATATATTTTGTATTCAGGAATAACTTCTACACTTTGGCATTAATTCTATGACTGGTGCAACACTGATTGGTGTAAGGATTTAAGAATGGGAAAGTTGGAAAACACACGTTTGGAAAAAGGGGGCACAGAATCGCGACATTTAACCATGATGATATCTCTGGATGCAGCAGACCTTTTGTAACGAACCGATGTACAATGTGTTACCACGTTTATAAGACAGTGCCCCAATATGTGGACTGTTTGTCAATATAATGATACAGAGACAGAGGTTTTTATGAGGTTTTAGAGAGTGAGCCCCAAAATGCATAATAGTGCTCCCATTGCAGATAGTTTATCGACATGCTTTCCGGGGTAGATCTATAAAAGAGCAATATAGTGAAGGGGATATTACCCAGAAACATTTCCAGGCACCATCAAGCCTTAATAGATCGATATCCCATATCCACCCCCGGAACCCATATCTTTTATATAGGCACGTTTGGAGCATGAAGCCTATAAATAGCTCTATAGGGGAACTGCATTTACCGCTGCATTATGGGATACATTCACGCTAGCAAAGCTTTTATGTAAGGTACACGAGAAAAGGCATTTCTACAGTAAAATCTATCTATGACAGGGTACTGTAAACGCATTTATTTTCACGCAGATACATTTTTGCACACTAATTACTTTGACACCTTTTCGCGGGGATTTAAATTCACGCAGCAAGGAAGTCTCGTACATTGTTTATGCAATAATTATACCTTTCGCGCAGGATTTATTTTCGCGCACAAAGGTGGGTGCGCGAAAATAAATACTGCGCGAACATTAATACGTTTACAGTATTTGATTATGGCTCAAATGCCAACAGTTGCGAGGTCGATTATTAATTGGAAATTGTCAGAATCCGTGTTCTTTTATAAAGGAATAAATAGAAAATAAAATGATAGGAACTATATCAGATGGATCTGGCAGTACACTCAGCTGTCTTTAGATTTAGATTAAAGAATATATTATACATAAATGTTCTATTATAATAAGATATAAATAAATGTAAAAACTCATTAATATTGTCGTTTTGTAAAGAATAGCTCAGCTGTGGTATCATCCTCCCCATACAATCTAGTATAATTATCACATTGTATAGAATAAAATGAAGGATGATCACTGAAAACTATTTATATCATATATACATGTACATTCAGTTTGTTTCAATTATTGATCCCAGAGGTTTTTACCCTATTTTTGGACTGACCAACACGGTAGGGGAATAGGGGAGTTGCATAGCCGCCATTTTAAATCTTGATTCGCATGCAATTATGGGAGTAATGGTACAGTATGAAATCTATGGAAAACATGCTATCTTTAGCTTGGAATATTTATCAGTGATCCAATATCAATATCCATATGTTTTAGGTGTTTCTATAACACACAACTTCATCTTTCCCATCATGCATTAGGTTTTTATATATCATTTACACAACCAATGATAATGTTGAAAACATTCTTGCAATTTTCCATAAAATTGTTGCTAAATATTTGTATGTCAGATTTGAACTGAATCTATCCCAGCATGCACTGTCATAGACATGGGCAGTGAGACATGCAAATCCCCTATCGTCAAAAATTCGTGCAAAATAGCAGAGATATTTAGCAAATTTCATGGATCCTAATTAGTTTAAATGTATGAGGTTTAAAGCTCATATAATTATGTGCTATTCACTTTGTTCAGTAAACTCAGATACCTGCAATCCTTTCAGGGTATTATATATGGACTGTTTATTTCCAATGAGACATAGTTATTTGTGCATTGAACAACAGCTAGCATGATAACCCACCCATTCAGATACATCGTAAAAATACCCAAGATATTTACCATCATACGACACATTCATACTTAGACACCTTAGAGATAACATACACTTTCCTAAATCTTTGGTACAAAGATCATCATATTTATTAATTAAGTCATCAATTAATTATCTATAATCAATTAATTATGTATATAAATAATTAGGTTAAACTCATAAGACACTGTCTAAGGGGGAGAAGGCAGATTGGTTGCTGTCTGGTTCGTCATGTTGTAATAGAGGTGCACAGACATTGGGCTCACATGTAACATTATAAGGTCCTTCACCGTGAGCTATATTTCCCCTCGTTGTGCTATTATTAGAATGTGAGCTGCTCATTTGGCTTGAGGAATGCCTCCAGTGTGACCTACACCCCCCATGGTGCCCCCTCCCACTACTATTACCACTGATACCACTATTTGCCCCTTCTATGCTTTGATCTTTGGTATCTTTACTACCACTGTTACTACAGTTTAGCTGGTCTCTGTGCCGGTTATCACGCGATGATCGATGACCTCCTGAGTCACGCGTTCTCTCATCGTGATCTCGGGAGGAACGAGATGAACGCGCTGGTCGGCTGTGATGTCGCGACGACGAAGCCCGGCTGCTTGCTGGTCTTGAATGAGCACCGACTTGTGTCCCGACTGATTGTCTTTGATTTGGGTTTTGGGGTTGTTCACTGGAGCCCACTCCTCCTCCCCCAGTCATTCTACTAGATGATTCAGAGTGTCTTTGTAGATTACTGGAGCTGTTTATATCCCCCCGCACTTCCACTGAGGAATGTCTGTAGTTCTCAGTGTGTCGCTGGGTGCGCTGAGAGCGATGGGACGCTGAGGAGGGCAGTCCAGCAACCCCTCCTACCCCTCCTCCTCCTGCAGAACCACCTCCTCCTCCAGTGTTGAGAGGTGTTTGAGTACTACTAGACCGTGAGCTGTAAGAGTTAGGTCTCTGTTGGTTTGACCTGTGGGATCTGAGAGGCACAGGTCGGGAGATATTGAGAGGTAGTAGTCTATCAAATGGGGGTAGTTCTGCCACTGGAGGTGGAGGAGGGGTGGAGCTGGAGTTATTGGAGGAGTTGTTGTGGTAGTCAGGGTTGGGAGTGGAGCACTCTAGGGGGCCGGTATTGAATGTGGCTATTGATGTATTGTCTGTGTCCTGACTACTAATAGGAGTCTGGCTCATCCTACTCCCACCGCCACTGTTCTCTGCCGGGTGGTATGGAGGGAGGCTGTTGCTGCCCAGTTCAGACCCTCTCCGGGCTTGCTCTTGGGTTGAAGCAGCAGTGGCCGCTGCTGCGGAGGTCCCAGGAGAAGGATCCAGCCCAACCTGTGTAAGGTTGATTTGACTGTATGATGGGGGTGGGGTCCCAGGGGGTTCTAGAGCACTGACCAGTGGGTTGCCTGGTTGAGGACAAGGCCCTGTATTGGGCATGATATACATGACCTGACTGACAGAGCTGGACTGGTCCGAAGCCTGCATCATGCCATAAACACTTCCATCTGCGGCCGGGGCCAGAATAGCGATCTGTTGGGCTCCTGAGACAGGGGTGGGAAACTCGTAAGTCGTAAGCGGGCAGTTTGTCGGTCCAGCGTGACCGTTACCCCCTTCACTGGTCAACCCCAAAGGGCTCATGAGTGGTTGATTTAAACTGCCGCTTGGCCGCAAGTCAGGGTCTATTAAATATTGAAGATTTGAATTCTGTCTGTATCCACTGAATTCACTAGAGGTTGGGGTATGGAGGTCGGCACTGAGATAAGGGTTATCTGGGAGGTACCACACTCCACATACAGCTCTACAGCCCACAATAGAAGCAGCGGTCCCACACACTGATTCTATCACTGAGACCACAATAATTAAACTATGCACAACTAATGCTCCCTGAGATACATTGTAATCCTTGGGCGCTCCCTGAAAGAGCATGTTATCCGAGGCGACCCCTATAGCGGACAGAGCCATCATGACCAGGGCCAGGATGGCAGATATGGTGGATAGAATCATGAATCCCACTATTGTACAGTTACTTTTCCTGCGGGCAGCAGCCAGACCAAAAATACCAGAAGAGATGAAAAAAGCACCGCTCCAAAAGCCTGAGCCATAGTAATAGCCCCAGGACTTAGTGGAGATGGACACTACCCCGAGGACAATAGCAGCAATGCCTCCTAGCAGTTGAATGACTCCGAATATTAGAGCTTTTTCATGGGAAAATCCTGGCCGGGAAGTTGATCTTCTATGGTGGTGGCTATGACTATCATGCCTCCTTCCTCCTCCACCTCCTCCTCCTCCTGCTCCCCCACTCCCAGACCCTCCTCCTCCTCTTTGCCTCCCTCTTTGGTCTTCCCTCGATGATCCATTCCGCGCAGCTGCCATGATGCTATTTCACCTAAATAACACTAATTTCAGACACTGATTTCTACTTATAGCGTCTTCCCATAGACGGATTGACTTTGTTACTTTTGCAATCATTACCATCGAGGCTAATTTCGAGTACCTAGATCCGGCATTGATTGAAACAATTAGTTGTCACAAACGGATGTTCCTGCGATGGAACAACAACAATAATCCATTGTTTGCTCTAACATCCATACTTTTTCTCCGGTAATAGTAATAGCCTTCAGGGCATTAGGCGTAGAAAACACTTAGTTTTATCCATGGTTAGAAAAGCAGAAAAATGCCGAGTACATGAGGGTGCATTGTCTCTCTATAACAATACACATTTAACACCCTGCTTATCCTTAACATCATCGTAATCTGTGCGTTTCAAACACTTATGCACAGCTTCAAAACACTCACAAGTCACAAAGGCTTTAATATAATGAACTCCGCATCGGTTGTAGGTTAAACATTAAAAGGTTTTCACAAATCCATCACTCAAATTCGATATAATTCGGTATACAATAAGTGCTTTTCCATGCACAATTGTATGAAATGGTCCCGTATAGAATGTGGAATGTCCGTGTGTGGATGTATTGAGGAGGTCCTGCCAGTATGCGTAATATCCAGGGGTATTTCTAACTCACAACGTTAGGAATGCTCTACTGCAAACGATGTGGGTTCATTCAAGCGATCACAATGTTATTTGTCAAAGGCTTGCTTTTAGTGCTTGCTCATTCACTTCAACTCACACACCCACTCTACACATCCGATGCTTAAGCGCTTGCATTTGTTCTGCCTCCACTACTACAGTAGTACCAACAGAGATGCCTCCCCCTCCTATCCGTACGTACTCCGCCCGGTACTCCGCCTCCCACTCGCCCAGTCTCTGACTCAGTTATAAGGGTAACGCTATCCCTTCACACAACAAGTCCTGTAAAAACCTTTTATTTTACACAGACTCCGACCACAAAACGTCCCGCGAATGCTACCAATTATCCGCCCACTTGTAGACTCCATGCCTGAGAATGTTTGGGTAAATCCAGTGTGTTTTGGCAAAGAGAAGTTAGTATAAAGACATGTCCTTAGGAAGAGCTCTCTTCCAACGCCCGTGGCGTTTCAAACACAGAAGCAGTCCGCACCTGCCGACCCCAACCTTTAACCCGGCCCGTTGCGATTGTGTAACAGTTAATTTGATTGGCTCTTGCTTCTGTGCGGAGAGCCAATTGGCGTTGCTTTTATGCGGAGCGATTGCTTGCGCTGCTACTGCTGCAGTCTGGTGTTAATCTTGTGAACTACGTAAAAACCTGACCACTGGCAACTTTGGCATCAGCTTTTTGTGCGTTCATTGATGAAGGATTTGGTTTTTAATTAGATCAATCTGTAGAAAACCAGTTGAACCGTGGCCACTTTTAATTTTTTATAAATAAAGCTGGTACCCTGAAGATAAGTGTCAGTATATTTTATTGAAATTGTCATTGATACCATATACTTATAATCATAACATTATATATGCCGATTGAAGGCCGAATAGAAGTCTATTGTTTTTATTTTCGATTACTTCATTTGTAATTGAATATTTACTTAAGTCTAATATATAAGTACACACTTCGAGCATATCTAAATTCTAATTAGGTCATTAATCAATATTATATTATATAATTCCTGTCCCACATGGGATATAACTGCAGGTAGGAGATAATGATATCTCAGTCATCAGGTGTCATCTTTCTCACACCTCAAGTTTGAGACAGTCTGAGTGGAGATGGATCAGTTGGAAAGGTTCAATCGGCAGCTCGCCACTTTTAACAAATTAATTATGTTAAATAAGGCTGAAAAAAGATGAATACTATAGGTATAGTGTAACTGGCATTGCGTTAATTTGTATTGTGTTAATTGATTCAATATATTATGTTCAAGTATTACACATCACTTATCGAGCTTCTAAATACCGCTCAACATAACGAAACGGAATGCCAGTTTATCATGCGATTCTTTTACATGTGCCAAGGCTGTGCTTGAAAAAATAAGTGAATAACGCTGAAATCAGAAACCATTTTTTTTAAAGAAATATCAATAATCCCCCCCCCCCCCCGCTGACATTGAGGTCTGACATTTTGAGATAGTCCCCAGTCAGACATGCGACTGGACAGAGTTGGTTGTGGGTCTGATTCTCAGAAAATGTACAATTGGCAGCTGTACACATTTAGTAAATTCTGCTAAATTAGGCTGCAATTTGGTCAATACTAGGTAAATACGAGTATATTTGGCATTGCATTGATTCTAGCAATCTGTTTGGTTAGGTTGAACTGTATTTTGAACTTTATTTTAGTCTACAATTTGGGTTATATAAGAGCATTGGCGAAGTTGAATTGTACATTTTCGGAAAATCTGACCCCTGTATGAGGTACGAGAGTATAAAAGGCAGGTCCAACAGAGTGGACTGGTCCTTATTCTCAGATATATTATCTGTTCACATCACTGGCCATACGCTAAGCATCAGTACCACCATGAAGGCTGTATTCGTCCTACTTGTAAGTAATACTACTTATTCACATATTTTATATGTGATACGTTTTGGGAAAATGAGTCACAAGTCGCAAACTTGATATTTTCAATGTGTTTTATTTACAAGATCTCTTTGTAGAAATGTTCTCATCTTTGGGATATGTACCGTTGGAAGTCGTACGAATGCATTTACCAAATGTCAAGATTGTGTATTAAATATATCCTTGTATTTCTAAGGTCATCCTACAGAGTATATTTAGCTACTTTACTAGTAAAGGTCCATCCAGAAATATTGCACAACTTTTTTTTTCAAATGTAAAAATATTAAACATAAAATATGGAAATACTTATCAAAATTGTCCTTCATGTTTACCATCATTGAAATCAGCTTGATCACATCTTTACAAATAAGATATCAAAATCCATTTCTTGCGACTTGTGACTCATTTTCCTCAAACACATCACATATAATGTGAAATATAAATCAATTCTTCCAAGGGATGTTTTCCTATAGGAATAATAACGAGTATAAATCGATATTTCATAACACAGTAAGATGCTTACATCTACATCTATACCTATCTTTATATATATATATAGTAGTTTTTATTTCCATAAATTCTCAACATACAGAAATAAGGCTGACACCCTCTGTAACACAGGTCTTCCAGGCGGGCCAGAACATATATATAGATTCATAGTACCTGTGATTATCATTACTTAAGAGTAACATTAACAAATGTTGTATCGAGTAACACATACTGTGTGCTTAGTTAGCTTTGTGTAGCATGAAAGATCATGGCAGAGGCTTTATACGCCGTAAGATGTGAAATAAATACATAGTATACAAAAATAACATTGACATGGTACATACATACATGGCATAGAATGACGAGATATAACAATCATGGAAATCTCCTTGGAGATGACTAGTACACAGTTTATAGTTAATACAGTATTTGTACGCCATGGTGATTATTTTAGGCCGTCCCAGACCTCCTGGAGAAAAACAGTTCTCAGGTAGGTTCGGAAGGCCTTTCGGTCTTTACATTGGTGGGCACTTGGATCAAGGTTGTTCCAAGCTTCCGGGACTTTATAAATGATGGATTTTTTTATTTTGTCAGTGCGAGGCGTGAGAGATTTTAACAATCTTTTGCCCTTATGATTTCTTAGCTTGAAACTCTTGGTCTCAATCATTTCCCTCTTTAAACTCAGCGGGTACGCCAGATCTAATAGGTGTGACTCACGTCGTATATGGAGGGGGGCTAGTCTCAGCTCTCGTTGCTGTTTATCTACGTTAGTATATTTGCTCAGCCTTAGGATTATCCTGACCGCTGAGTTCTGAAGCGTTTGTATCTTTTTTAATAATTCATCAGAAGCCACCATGTAAATTACGTCACCATATTCTATAATGGGGCGTATAGCAACCTTATATACCATTATAATAGTATCCTTACTTGTGCAGTGACTCAGCCTCGCAAGGGCTTTGAGTTTGCTTTTTGCGAGATTAATCTTCGATTTTATATGACTTGTAAAACTTAAACCATCGTCAATTTTTAAACCAAGAAAAGTGTATGAACTGGTCCTTTCAAGGATTTGGTCGCCTATTTTCAGGTCACATTCCAATGGCGTTTGTTTTTGGGTGATTATCATGGTTATATAATATTGTTTCTGTCCTGCCTTTTATCTATGTTTCTCTCTGGTTGATTCTCGATGTGTAACGTTAGACCAGTTGTCAGAAACCATGACACAGTGTTTACGTTTAACATTCGTCACATTGGACCATATATTATTCTTTTAATTTATACTCCTTAGAATAAAACTTTGAACAAAAACACCAAACTGAGGTCTACTTTAAATTGAAGATTCTTAACGCAGGTCTGGTTATTTTATTTAATTCATCAGTATTTTTTAAGTATTTTTATTTCCTTTGAAGCCAATACAATGTTTTAAAAGATTAAAAGAAAAACGCAGTAATCATAATGGATATTTTCATGCGCCGCTATATGCTAAAATAAAAAGACAATATTACTAACATCAACCAGCTACTTATTTTCCCAAAAGGTCTAGGCCCAAACCCTCAGATTAGATAAGAATGGTATGTCAGTGATTGGACGCCTACTTCGCTAATCGGTTTCCTGGCCTAGGACTAGGCGTTCTAATGGGATTACAATGACATGTTGCGGTCTTAATGGAATTATAATGGCACTTTGCGGTTTGAGGCTAGAGGCTATCCCTCAGTTTGAAGGGACTCACTCATCTTTGGGCCTAGATTGTAAATACAACAATATATAAGTACCAATCCCCGCCACACACAGACACACAATATATCAACGGTTACCACATTTATTACCAAGAAAACTAAAGTTCATCAGTATTGTTTTAGGCAATCTCAGCAGCAGCTCTCGCACAGGAGTGTCCTGAAGTCAACCCAGTCGCTACCTTCAAATTCTCAGAGTTCCAGGGACAATGGTAAGTATACTGTCAGTAGGGAGGCATGCAGGGGTTCCACACATTATCTGAGGGCCATACTGGTTGCGATGGTAGTGACCTAAGGTCAAGGTCCATCAGGGACCTTTTTTTAAAACAGATTTTTATTCAAGCTGGTTTTGCAATCACCGAAGCACTCTCGTTCAGGGAACGGTTTTCGTTGTGTCCTGTAATAATCTTTCACATTTCTAATGATATTAGATATAATAAATTGAAACTTTATTTTTCCAAATTCTTTTTTTTACATATGGCCTACTCGGAAAAACGGGTTACATATCTCTGCCTTGACAGTTCTTCCGACAGAACCCTCTAATTCACTACAAGAACATACTTGTGTTTCTATAAAACATACAAGAGAAATATATATAAAATAAATCGAAATTAACATATCATGTTACCACATTTATTGTGGGGGCTATGTAGCCTTGCAGTAGGTTTTAAACAATTTTAAAGATAATAATAGCACATGCATGTTCTCTTCCAAAGGTTTGAGATTGGACATTACCGTAATGCAGGAGCGTCCATTTGGAATGATGAATGTTTCTGCAGCTACTCTAATGTAACTGAAGATCCTCTTGGCATTGATGAAGGAGACTCCTTCTACAACTATGTCTGCAACTTGGAAGAAACCAATGGGGACTTTCAGATCTTTGAGAGTATGCCGACATGTTTCTGTTTCTTTTTCCTTGAAGTATAGTATAAGAACAGATTTCTAATAGTAACAAGTTTGTGAGTTACACTTCCCCCAAGTTGTTATCATAGTCTTTCTATTTCTTTTACTTTGAGATAATTATAAAAACAAATATCTAATGATTTATTAATTGCAATAATAAGGCAATGTTAATCTTGACAACTGGATGTCAGGGTTTCCTAGCGCTGCATTTTGGAAACAGCACTAAGATGTTACAACGTGTGTAGTTTTGGTTGTTTATGATTTCATGATTTTATCTAAAGCAATCATACTGACTGGGATAACCATAACCACATTCATTTACCCTTAATTTCATTATCGATGTCTTTGTTGGCGGCATGTTTGATAGTACCAATAGCAGCAGTCACTTTTTATAGCAGGAGTCACTTTTTGTCCTCTATGTCCAGATCGCCTACCTATATCTGTTTAATGCATTGAGATATACTGGTGGGTTTATAAATGTTTTATCGTAAATAGATCTTATCATTATTCTTATTGGTTTCATTACATTCCTTCATAAAATTATCAGGACAATAGGGGATTTGCATAGCCGCCATTTTGAATGGTGATTCGCATGGAATTATGGGACTAATGGTACAGTGTAAAATCTATAGAAAACATGCCTTGTTCAGCATGGAATATTTATCAATGCTCTAATGTCAATATACATATCTTATACATGTTTACACAAGTCGCCATCTGTCCCATCATGCATTTGGTTAATATAGATCATTTATGCAAGCTAAGATATTGGTAAAACCATTCTTGCAAATTTCGGTAAAAATATTGCAAAATATGTGTATACATGTCAGATTTCAACAGAATCCATCCCAGGATGCATTGTACAGGCATGCGCAGTGACACATGCAACTCCTCTATTGACATTACTGTAACGCTTTCAGCGCCCCTTTATGACATGAGGCCACCAGGCAAGTTTGTGCAGGATGTCATCGCAATATTTGAGCCACATACACTGACTGTGGTTGAGATGACTCAGGATTACGCCCTGGTCTACAGATGTGGATACTATGAAAGGGCTGTTTCATACTCTGCCCAGGTAACTCACCCAAAATGTTACATCATATGGGTCAGATTTTAAGAAAATGTACAATTGGCAGCTCTACACAATTTTAGTAAATTAGGCTAAATTAGGCTGAAAAATGAAGAATATCAGGTATATCCGAGTATATTTGGTACTGCATTTATTTACAGTATCAGTTCTATTATATTAAACTGCATTTTGAAGCTCATTCTTGTCTTAAATGTGGGTTATTTGAGAGGATTTGTGCAGGTAAATTGTACATTTTCTGAAAATCTGACCAACATATTTGATGAAAACATGACCCTTTGTACCTTCAATCTCAAAATTGGAAATGACACTTCTAGTTATTCCAGCTGAACTGGAATTTCTTTTCCTCCTTGGACAAGCCAAATGGGGAAATTTAGACTGACTTAGCTCTAGGGAATTTGGGCTAATTATTAGAAAATTTGTTGTGTCACAGTATGAGTTCTAAGACTTTCAAGGAATACATTCGTGCTTTGGCTTAATGAGTGCCATATGTAGGTAGACAACATCTTCTCCCTTATAAAAACTAACCATCTTCTTCCTTATGAAAACTAACCACTGAATTAATTGACTTTTTATCTTTCAGTTCCTGTCCCGCAAGCCTACCTTGGATGACACCGTTGTTGATAAACTCAAGGCTAAAGTTACTGAACTCAAACTCAACTCAGAGAATGCTAAATATGTCAAGGTTCCCCATGGCAACTGCACATACTCTATTGACTTTTAAACCAAGAGTCACAATGAGAACAGTAGAAACCTCCCGGTGTATATATAGTAGAGCAGATATGGGCTCAAAAAGCCATTATTTTAGGAGTTAGCTCGCATGAAATAATAACACCACCATATTATACCAAATTAAAGCTGAGACTCTCCCCGATTAAGATCTGACATTGAAATTTGGTGATTTGGTGTGACTTTGGAGATATCTGCTGATATTTGAGGTAACCTTGGAAACCAATATTCTTTGTAAACAATGATGATTTCTCAAAAGATGAAAATGCATATGTATGTAATTAACTAAATAATTGCTATGTTCTTTTGATATGGTTGAACAATAAAATAAATCAGAATCAGAAAAATAACAGAGTTTTCTGCAAATAGTTTTATATTTCCTTTTTCTTATAACCTGTTGGCACTAATAGATATACAATATGATCCTTCTAATAAAAAAAGCTACTTATGTCTGTACCAACTGCGATAACATTAAAATATGTTTTTTAAAAATAAATTGTATTGAACTATCTTTTTCGTGATATTTTCCAGCTAAAATGATATATTAGTGAAAGTAGATACAATTCACTTATATATATACAGATTCATAATTACATTTTAAAGATAGTCTAGGGGCAACACCACAAAGTGTGAGAACGAGATGCAAAACTAATTTGGGGTAATTTGTTTACCGCAATAAAAATTAATTATCTGCATGGCTGATCAACCCAATTTTTGCTTTTTTTTCTGTTTTTTATTAAAGGGTCAGTAAACCCAAAAATATTGTGAGCAAATCCATTTCCTTGCTATTATTGAAATGTAACCACCCCGGTTTTACTTAATTCAACTTATTATTTAGTGAGTTTTATCCATTTAAAGGAGGGAAAAAGTAGTTCCACAGTTTAACACTGCATTCAAGGCGCCACTGTTTGGCTACGTCATAAAGGTGCGCCAATCCTGAAATGAACATGCAATGAACATAATAAACAACTCTTATAATTGCTGCTAGAAAGAAGGAGGGTGGGGTGGGTGGAAGCAGTGACAGTGAACGGGGAACATAGCTTTGTTTCCTCTAGTGACTATGATGAGTTCAGTGGAGTAAGTTGCTCTTCCATATTTGAACTCCATTAGGATGATAACCCCAGTTATAGATACGAACCCTATGTATATATGTATAATGATTTACACACCGTGTGTACACACGTCTACCACTCCTTAATTGGTAATTTTGATTAACAAGTCCGGAATCTTCATTACTTTCATCAATCATTCATCTTTCTTTTTTCTTCTGTAATGAAGTCTGTAATGTTTGTTCCCTTTATAACAATTGCTACCACCTCTAAGGAATTGTATTTCAGGACATCACGAAAATCACTATTATTGTGAGCGTGTTTTGTTGATCAGCCTTTCCTGAATAAAGATTTTGTGTGCAAAAAAAACCCCCAATGCTGATAGCTCAGATGACAGCCCTAATGAATCAACCAAATGAATTTACCAAAACATTCATTTCATTTCAAGAATTCTTTATTTGCATTGATGGAAAATTACAATATATAGGTAGTTCAGCCAATAATGATAATAATATCATGTCTTCCTGAGAATGCCTAAATTACGAATTCCGATTTGACAGCGTAAGGTTTTAAATTATGTATGTACAATAAGACAGACTTCAGTGCAGTACAGCACCAGGGTGTAGTCAATAGGGGTGAAGTTCCACCTCAACAAAGAATAGCTAACAGTTACATACAATTGAAACAGATTTTGGTACAGTACATTGACATGTGTACCGACCCAATTATTGACCTCTCATGACTGGTTCTTGAAATACCTGTATTGCATAACTGTTTCAATTGCTGGGAGATTGGGGGGGGAAGGTAGAGATATTATGTTCATTTCTGGCACACCTTTGTGACGTCACACAGCACTCTCAGTGCCCTCTTGTGCTAAACAGACTTTTTCAACTAGGACTTCTCAATTTATGCCTGTAAGTGACTATAAGTTAGACATAAATGGAAGTAAAAAAATCGAGACTTGGGTGTTGTATTTATGGTTCCATGAAGTTTGTTGTCCTAAAAGGGACCATGAACCCGTTAACTGACCCTTTAAGTATTTATACCCAGCAAACCTTCAGCAGGTGACACTTCCAATTGAATTATAAACAGGCATGCACAGTGTACATTGAGGTTAATAACCAATAGAGGCCATTTACATATCAAGATAATGGGCTCACAGGCATTGTGTCTCTGTTAGTATAGTTCACTTTTCTACTACCAGGTGGCGACTGGGAGACCTGGATGTTATCCAGAAGGCGAGTTCACCCATTTGTCTAATCTCCTTATGTATCATTATGTATAACCCTAGACAAATAAAGTATTTTTCAATTCAATTCAATACAGAATAACCATGGTTTTCCACCCACTGCTGTGTCTAATTACTCCTGGCACTAATTGGTTAAAAACTGTGGAAACTAATGTTCACAATTACTGGATGAAAGGATCATCCAGAATTCCATGTCAGGCCTGCTGGGATTATACACCAAACAGTGCACCAGCAACCAAGCTATTAATCATTTATTGGACCCCAGGAGGTATGGCTAGAATATGGTCTAATGGGAAGTTTGTGGGAGTTTAAATAAAAGTTTAAACAATGTGCTTCATGGGAAATCACATATAGTAGTTGCTGGAAATGATATTTTAGTATGTATACATATTATCAACTTCTAAAGCAGGAACAGGAACATTATTTCGCAGTAACAGTGTTTTCCGAGATAAATTGCAGCCTTTCCTATATCTCAGGTATGCAGAGTTATTTCAATTCTAGTCATAATAAACAAACAAAATACTTTTCTGTAGGACAAAAAATTTGAAAAATATTTAATTTCTGAGAATAGTTGCCAATGATCATCAGGCATAGAAGTATAAGTATGTATTAGGTACCTTATATATAATGTATAACTAATATATATAGGTATATAAAATCTTCATTTGTCAGCTTCGACTGTTAACAATGTATTGCACAAAGTTCTGTTTGCCAAATAACACTTTTAATTCAGTCTACCATTATCATTTTGATATATGGAGTTCCTTTGTCTTAGACTATGTAATAATTGGTTTGTATATTGCATAATCATTATTACAAGTGTCCGAATCTCAGCTAACTAAAATAAGTTACCTTTTGTCATTCGACATATAAAGTAACCAAATTAAGGAGACAATATAGGTTAAATGAACAACCATTTACATGTTTGATTTTGATCTTTTATTGTTTAAATAAATTACACTTAAAATGTGATGAGTATGCATGTACACCGGTAGACATCAATAGCTCTCTCTCTATTGATCATTGCATCTTAGTTTGCAAAAGATCCTAGTTTAGAAGTCGGTGTATGTGCAGTTGCCGTGGGGAATCATGACATATTCAGCATTCTCAGGGTTGAGTTTGAGTTCTGTAACCTTAGCCTTGAGTTTTTCAACAGTGGCGTCATCCAGGGTGTTTTTACGGGAGAGGATCTGCAAGATATCAGTGAATACATAGTTTGAAGTGAAATTTGCTTATATCACTGTTTTTGGGGTTTTGTATGCAGAGTACCTTATTTATTCATTGTTGAAGACACATGAATAAAGCATTAAGCTTACTTGAAATAAAGGTAGAGAGATTTGGATTAATTGATATGAAGTCACCATAGACCTTTTGTCCTGATTCCAAATATTTTAACGAAAATGAAGTTTCTATAATGCAAATTGTGAAAAATATTGCAAAACATTATTTTGTCTTTCAAAAAGGGTAGCACCCGATTTTCCCATGGTGTATTTAAAGTTTACATTATTGAGTTTATTGACCACCATAGGGAATACCTAGATGTCACAGACACATTATATTTCATTAAATCTTTGATTATGTGCCTCCTGCCAGGGAGATCTATAAAACAATCCCAAAATGAACATGTCAGACGTAACTATGTAAAGCGGCAAGTGCAACTCAGGTGTAAAAGTGAGGATACCCCAGAATGTTATGGATTCCAATTCTGATGCAGCTGCTATTTTACCTCCCTACCCAACTAGTCAAAAGCTGATAAGGAGCAAGTAAGGCTCGAAAGCTAGTTGTAAACAAAACAAAAAACAAAATTTAGGAATTATTTCTTCCTCAATTTAACCCTTCCATGACCAACCCAGGACGTTCAAAATAAAAGCGATTTCCTACCTTTGCAACTTCTTTAAAAAGAAAGAAAAGGAAAATATTACCTGAGCTGAGTATGAGATGGCCTCGATATAGTATCCACATCTGTAGACCAGGGCATAATCCTGAGTCATCTCAATAACGGTCATTGTCTGTGCCTCAAAGATTGGGATGACATCCTGCTGGAACTTGCCTGGTGGCCTCATGTTGTACAAATTGGCTTAAATAAAAAATAATGTAAATAATAAAATTTCTAACAATGAAGAGACTATTGAAATGATGATCATGAAAGGTGTTCTATTGACATTGAAAACAGGAATTATATGGATGATAATGATGCAAGTGACAGGATCAATTAGCTGCATGTAATAAATATATATTTAATAACGTCTACATGTATAGGCCACATAGAGGATTACAAATATTGCCTTTATCTATTTGGAGTTAATCAAATCAGAAGTGAAACATGTTCAAGAATGCCATGAATTAAATAATTACTTTTGTCAATTTCTTAATGATAATAAAAGAACAATTGAAGAAATAGGAGCTGAATCCTTACTCTCAAAGAGCTGAATGTCCCCATTTTCATCTTCCAAGTTGCAGACATAGTTGTAGACAGAGTCTCCTTCATCAATGCCAAGAGGATCTTCAGTTACATTAGAGTAGCTGCAGTAACATTCGTCATTCCAAACAGCTGATCCAGCATTACGATAATGTCCGATCTCAAACCTTATAGTTGTCACCACTTGAGCCCAGATTGAATGAATACTTAGTCAATGGTCATTGCTGGAATATTATGTATGATACTTTCTTTTAAAACATGTGTAAAATGTCCTAAATGAAGGCTATCTACTAGTCTAGTTATGTTTCATAATGATATAGGGATGGTTGCTCCAGATTCTATAGAATAACTGACAGCATTAGTACCATTTTGAGTCAGTATTTAGATACTACAGAGTATTAGTTATATCTATAATTACCATCTTCCCTGGAACTCTGGATATTTGAAGGTACGGATAGGGTTGACATCAGGACATTCAAAGTCCTCCTGAGCCAGCACTGCTGCGCAGAGAGCCTGCAAAAATATAGATTGATAATTGATATAAAAGTTTTTATAGTTAATTATCAATTCTCTTAGTGTCAACCTAAAGAGTTTATAGCCCCAAGACTACTCACAGCAGTGACTAAAACTATGTATTAATTCTGAAATGTTGATAGCAATACCTAAGATATGCTACAATAACCTTCAACAATGAACTGTATTTAATGATGTATTTTGCTTAGGAAATAAAAAACTACTTCAGTTCAGGCAACATACCTGCCATGGTATATGTATTAAAGGATGTGTGAATATGTCAATACTTACAAGTAGGATGAATGCGGCCTTCATTATGATAGTTGAGGTTACTGTATGACCAGTGATGTGAATCAGTTGAGACTATCTAATGCCACTCGGGTTCTGGCTTTTATACTCTGCTCCCTGATACTCAGGTTTGGTCCAGTCTCATTTCTGACTGGGGACTATCTCATAATACCAGATCAGGCCAGTATATACTTCGTGGACAGTGTTATACTCAGACATACTAGTGACAATAATATATTTAAGGACAAATGATCAGGCATTTTAACATATTCTGTGTCACTATGGCAGTTTACTTAATAGTAAACATTTCTCATCATGATCGAAATCATATGATTATATAATGTAATTTTCAGTTGTAAATTAAGCAGTTTATATATAGATGAATATAGGATATGTTTTTAAAACACATTGAATTCAAATCAGCAAATGGAAGAAATTTTGTTTATGAATGTTGCTGAAGAGAATAACAAGCTTCTGATGAGGCATTTTAGTCATCTATTCTGTTATTTAAAGATTTAGATAAATAAATAATAAACTTCAAACTAAGCTAAATTAAGATGCATAAAGTCTCATTAAATAGCATTTATTAGGTTAAAATGGAAATGTATGCTTATTAGATAGTCATAACATATGGATAATTCAGATATGTCATTATTTCTACATCAGAAAAATGTAAGTAAAGACCAAAGCGGCTGAAAACCTCCAACAATTCTGGAGAGATCTCCTTTGATTTGCAATCATTCTATGCAATGAAAAGTTTTCAATATCAATAACAATTATCTTTATGTTATTAATGGTAATAGGTATATTCAGTCATTGTCATTTTTATTTTTGAGATGACCTGCAGGAAGTTAGATAAGAAGATAAGAAGATCTCCAAGGCCATAGGTCTTGGAAAGATGACAGCTGATGATCTAACACAACATCACATCCCAGGAAACAGTCCTATGTTCTATGAAACGAAGCGTCACATCACATACACAAGAAATGCCTATAATATGTAAACACAAAAAACGCATCCACTGGATGATCTGTTCTCATGTTCTAATGCCTAGTCAGGCCTTGTGGGTAAGTGGTGTGGGTGTTCTGCGGTGACGCAGTGTTAGTTTCCATAAGTTTGTTGGTCCTGGCGTCAATGCCAAGAACGGTTTGGCTTAAACATGCCATGAACGATGGTGGCCATCGACTTCCCTGCCTTAAAAGCTGCTGTGGATTATTATATACTGTGTTATACTGAAGTATAAACTTGTATTGCTAATCGGTAATGAAATAGAGAGAGAGAATCTTTGGAACGTGTGTGATGGACGTTCTTGTCCGCCCATTTTATTAACAAAACAAAATTTTTTCTCTTTTAACAGGTAGAAGGCAAGGTAGAGAATGGAAGCAGGTACCCGTGAGCGTGCTTGTGGCCCCACCTGAGGTCACCTGATCAAACAAAACTTATGTATACAAATATACATTACACATGTATTAGGTAACTTATATGTAATGTATAACTAATATAGGTATATATTATGGGATTAATTTCCAGAGATTTGGTGTCTCAGGCATTTGTTTGAAAATAAACCCCAAGGCCTGTCTAATGTCGCGCGCCCAACAGACTTCCGGTTTACAAATGCCGTGTTCCCTGTGTCTAGGGACTTAAAAACGAAATAAATAAAAAATCTGAATCAGTAGAAATGATTTTAATATAGTTTTACCCCCCGATAGCGAAGTTTTAGTCCAGTGTCGATTTCAGAAGCCATAGGCTACGTATTTACGTGAGAGTGAACAAGGCAGACCGGAAAAGATGTGGAGACTTACGGCATAGCCACTCTGTGCACAGAGCACATTGCGTTGCATTGTGTACGGTAGTCTATATAGCGCACGGACGATTTCATTCGAAAGTGCCCACTAGTCAACAAACTGAGGCTTGCACAATGTCTACTGTTGTCACGTTATGGCAAGGCCCAAGCTGTAATTACTTGAATTATTCCCTAATTCGTTGCTCACCACCATTCAGCAAGTGGATCATGCTAAGTCACAAGGATATTTAGAACATTATCGGTGATTTTGGACCTAGTGGTAGTAATATTTTGCAGTTTTACAGAGCCTGTCATGTTTCGTCTGATGTCACTGGGAGGCAGCCATTGTATCGCATCATGGCTTGCACAATGTCTATCGTCGTCACGTTATGGCGAGCCCTATGCCCTAAAAACTTAAAAATGGCTAATATTTCCATCGAAAACAGTGGAGAAAAGACTTTTGGGTGACCAGGACTTTATACATGTTCCAAACTGAATGCGGAACCAACGACAAACAACTAGTTGATGAGGTAAGTGAATGAGCAGCAACGCGGGAACCATTAAATTTACTACATCCGAAAAATAATTTACTATATCCGAAAAATTATTTACTACATCCGCTATCCTAATTGACAACATCCTGTCAAAACAGTAATTTATCACTATCCAAAACCCCAGCAGAATCCAAAGATCAGCTATTCAAAATCTTTATTTGTCAGCTTCGACTATAAACAATGTATTGCACAAAACTCTGTTTGCCAAATGACACTTTTAAATCAAATTCCACAGTCTACCATTATCATTTTGATATATGGAGTTCCTTTGTCTTAGAGAATGTAATAATTGGTTTGTACATTGCATAATTATTATTACAAGTGTCAGAATCTCAGCTAAAAAAATAAGTTACCGTTTCTCATTTGACATATAAAGTAACCAAATTAAGGAGACAAAATTGGTTAAAGGAACAATCATTTACATGTTTGATTTTGATCTTTTATTGTTCAAATAAATTACACTTAAAATGTGATGAGTATGCATGTACACCGGTAGACATCAATAGGTCTCTCTCTATTGATCATTGCATCTTAGTTTGCAAAAGATCCTAGTTTAGAAGTCAGTGTATGTGCAGTTGCCATGGGGAATCATGACATATTCAGCATTCTCAGGGTTGAGTTTGAGTTCTGTAACCTTAGCCTTGAGTTTTTCAACAACGGCGTCATCCAGGGTGTTTTTGCGGGAGAGGATCTGCAAGATATCAATGAATACATAGTTTGAAGTGAAATTTGCTTATATCAGTATTTTTGTATTTTTGTATGCAGAGTACCTTATTCATTCATTGTTGAAGACACATGAATAAAGCATTAAGCTTACTTGAAAAGTGTCAAAATTGTTCTTATAAAGGTAGAGAGATTTGGATTAATTGATATGAAGTCACCATAGACCTTTTGTCCTGATTGAAAATATTTTAACGAAAATGAAGTTTCTATAATGCAAATTGTGAAAAATATTGCAAAACATTATTTTGTCTTTCAAAAAGGGTAGCACCCAATTTTCCCATGGTGTATTTAAAGTTTACATTATTGAAATTATTGACCACCATAGGGAATACCTAGATGTCACAGACACATTATATTTCAATAAATCTTTGATTATGTGCCTCCTGCCAGGGAGATCTATAAAACAATCCCAAAATGAACATGCCAGACGTAACTATGTGAAGCGGCAAGTGCAACTCAGGTATAAAAGTGAAGATACCCCAGAATGTTATGGTTTCCAATTCTGATGCAGCTGCTATTTTACCTCCCTACCCAACTAGTCAAAAGCTGATGAGGAGCAAGTAAGGCTCGAAAGCTAGTTGTAAACAAAACAAAAACAAAATTTAGGAATTATTTCTTCCTCAATTTACCCTTTCCATGACCAACACAGGACGTTCAAAATAAAAGCAATTTCCTACCTTTGCAACTTCGTCGAAACAAATGAAAAGGAAAATTTTACCTGAGCTGAGTATGAGATGGCCTCGATATAGTATCCACATCTGTATACCAGGGCGTAATCCTGAGTCATCTCAATAACAGTCATTGTCTGTGCCTCAAAGATTGGGATGACATCCTGCTGGAACTTGCCTGGTGGCCTCATGTTGTACAAATTGGCTTTAATAAAGAATTTTTTTTTAATAAATTTTATTGACAAAGTTTCACAGAGTGATAGTTCTCATTCATCGAAAAAGTGGTTGATGATATAATAAGTTCCATTTAAGTCATTATTCCTCTTTCTTATTTCTTCTATAGCAATTAATGAACAGGTTATACTCTTAGATAGTCTAGATGATAATAATGTAAATAATTTAGATATTAACAATGATGATCATGCAAGTGTCAGGATCAATTAAATGCATATATATTAATAACCTCTACATGTATAGGCCATGCAGAGGATTACTAATATTGCCTTTATTTAGTTGGAGTTAATCAAATCAGAAGTGAAACATGTTCAAGAATACCATGAATTAAATAATTAATTTTGTCAATTTCTTAATGATAATAAAAGAACAATTGAAGAAACAGGAGTTGAATCCTTACTCTCAAAGAGCTGAATGTCCCCATTTTCATCTTCCAAGTTGCAGACATAGTTGTAGACAGAGTCTCCTTCATCAATGCCAAGAGGATCTTCAGTTACATTAGAGTAGCTGCAGTAACATTCGTCATTCCAAACAGCTGATCCAGCATTACGATAATGTCCGATCTCAAACCTTATAGGAAGGAAAACATGTGTTTGTACATTTATCATCATCAGAGTCGCCACTTGAGCCCAGATTGAAAGAATATTTATTGAAAAAACAATGGTCATTGCTGGAATACTATGTATGATACTTTCTATTAACACATGTGTAAAAGTAATGGAGGTTATTAATCCTTTTAATTACTGCCTAAAGTGGCCATAGCCCCAAGACCATTCAAGGGAGTGACCAAAGATCAGTAGTAATACATAGTAGTGATACCTACCACTATAGCCAGTTTCATAAAGATAGAGGGATGGCTGCTCTAGATTCTATAGAATAATTGATAGCATTAGTACCATTTTGAGTCAGTATTTAGATACTACAGAGTATTAGTTATATCTATAATTACCATCTTCCCTGGAACTCTGGATATTTGAAGGTACGGATAGGGTTGACATCAGGACATTCAAAGTCCTCCTGAGCCAGCACTGCTGCGCAGAGAGCCTGCAAAAATATAGATTGATAATTGATATAAAAGTTTTTACAGTTAATGATAAAGACTTTGATATCCAATCGTATGTTTTTTATGTTCTACACGTCTAACATAAGTCGTATCAACCCTCTAATGGAGGCTATGATTCTTCATATAATTATCCAGTATATGATTATTGTGATGCTCTTACCTCACCAGAAAATAAATTATCAGTATATAAGGTGAAAAGAGTAAGTCAAAGTTTGATGGACTGGATTGTTTTATTTTCTTTTATTATTTTCTTTACCGACTTAGTCACATTTCGGTGATTGTAAAACTTGTTCGACCCCTATGGTCTCCTAAGGCAATGCACTAAGACACCCGGGTAGGGCTCACTTGCGTCTTTTCTTTATAGATACATCTTATTTCAATTTAATGTAACTGGCCTTCCAAATGAAAAAAAAAAATTATCAATTCTCTTAGTGTCAACCTAAAGAGTCTATAGCCCCAAGACTGCTCACAGCAGTGACTAAAACTATGTATTAATTCTGAAATGTAGATAGCAATACCTAAGATATGCTACAATAACCTTCCACAATGAACTGTATTTTATTGTATTATAATAGGAGAAAAGTTTATACTAAGACCTCCAATAGCTATTATGTCCGTTTTCCACAATGATGTATTTTGCTTAGGAAATAAAAAACTACTTCAGTTCAGGCAACAGACCTGCCATGGTATATGTATTAAAGGATGTGTGAATATGTCAATACTTACAAGTAGGATGAATGCGGCCTTCATTATGATAGTTGAGGTTACTGTATGACCAGTGATGTGAATCAGTTGAGACTATCTAATGCCACTTGGGTTCTGCCTTTTATACTCTGCTCCCTGATACTCAGGTTTGGTCCAGTCTCATTTCTGACTGGGGACTATCTCAAAATACCAGATCCAGCCAGTACATGATAATTGGTGGACAGTGTTATACTCAGACATAGTGAAAATATATTTAAGGACAAACAATCAGTTTACTTTGTAATAATATATTTCCAATGATAAAATTATTGAGTATATAATGTAATTTTCTTTAAATAAAGCAGCTTATATATAATTGAATATAGAATATGTTCTAAAAACACATTAAATTTAAATCACCAAATTGTGTTTATGAATGTTGCTGAAGAGAATAATTAGCTTCTAAAGAGGCATTTCAGTCATTTATTCTGTTATCTAAATATTTGGATAAATGAACAACAAACTGCAAACTAGGCAAAAAGAAAATGCTTAAAGCCTCATCAGCATTTATCAGGTTTAAACGCATTTTTTCTTATTAGATAGTCATAACATCTGGATAATTCAGATATTATTTCCTTAATTATCTTCATGCTAATAATGGATAATATGGTTTATATTACATCGTCGTACAATATTTTCAATTTAATTTGCATATTATTAATATTTTATATTACATTGTATTAATATGTTTTATTAATATATCTGTTATACTACATTGTTAAATACCATTACCATTAAATACCATTGTTCTCAAAACATAATAGCTTCTTTGGAATGTTTGGCTTTTTTTCATTTTTGAGATGACCAGCAGGAAGTCAGATAAGAAGATAAGAACCAACATCTCCAAGGCCATAGGTGTGGGAAAGATGACAGCTGATGATCTAACACAACATCACATCCCAGGAAACAGTCCCATGTTCTATGAAACAAGGCGTCACATCACATACACAAGAAATGCTTATAATATGTAAACACAAAAGCGCATCCACTGAATAAACTGTTCTCATGATTAAGTATAAAAAACCAGAAATACCACTCAATCAGGCCCTGATTATACATCTATAAGAAAGAAACAAATGCTCCTCTATTTAGAATTTAAACAACTCAAGAACACAAACTCCACTAAACATTGATGGAGCAGGAAAATCATTGTAGATATTTAAATGAGTTTGATATTCAAATACATATAAAATATAGTTTCTTTTAAAAGATAGAGATAATACCTACTGGAAGTTACTAAAGTTAATTAGATAATATTCATAGTATCTATTAAGATCAACAAACGGAAGGCCATTGCTGAAGCATGCAAAAGAACACATCCTTGTAGTAACTGGGCTTATCATAACTAGTCCTCACCAGATAACAGTTAATATGAGGCTAATTCTCTCTACTCTTGTGGCAAGTAAACACATTTAGTCTTCCCCTGTCCCACAGTGTAATCATGAGCATCAGCTTACAACCCCCAAATAAACAGTTATCCAACAGTGACATAGTTAATTTGAAAATGTATTATTTTTACATCATCACCATTGTTTTTGTTCCATTATAATCCAACATATCTAAAGGTCATTTGACCAAAAGTTTGGAGGATTTTGTCCAGTTTTTCTTGCCACAGGACTTTAGTCTCAAATTTTTGAGATTTGGTGGTATGCTATGGATGGGTGGTGTAACGTGGTCGTCACGCACTGGTAAACACGAGCGGGAGCATGCGCTGAGTGTGTGTGGGTTTAGCCTGATAGTGAATTGTTATTGTTGTGTGTTAAATTGGAAGTGATGGAGGATCCCAACAATTCAAGACTAAAGCAATTAGAACCTTCAGTTGTAGCGGGGGTTCGTTGTCTGTTTGCCCGGGACCCACCTCGGCTATCGCTTCGGTGGGGTCCCTAAGCAAACAGACAACGAACCCCCGCTACAACTACAGGTTCTAATCGCCCAGTAGAAACATCCTCATGTGTATTTCGACCCTTCCTATGGTGAGTTCACTTATTATCGCTCACCGGCTCTCAGCGTTTACACTTCAAATGCATGTATAAACTGGAAAGCTGAGAATGCATGAAGTAAAATTTAAAGGACTGGATGTATGAAGGATAATGCAAGGATATACACGATGCAAGGTAAAGGATATAATATAACCATGTGGGGTAGGTCGGGTTTTAGCAGTGTAGAACTTTACCATTTCCAGGAAGGTATTTTTAAGCATAGTAAGGAATCTTACTTGCAGAATCGATTTAAATCAGGGGAGTAAATCAAGTGGGGACGAGTGACATCTTTATGCTTATATTTATCTCTATGTATTCTCTCTGTATATATCAAACTTGGCTGGCCCATGACTTATCACACCCATGAATGACTATCTCACAGCCCTCAACCATCAGAGAAAGTTGTGTAATTGTATTCCTTGAGTAAAGTAAACTCCGAAACGTCGGTATCCTATTGAATAAACCATCCTTAAGCATAATCTTATCCTCCACTTGTCTTTATTGTTTTTCATTCTAACGTTGAAAGTTGTGTACTGTTGGTTAATTAAAGCTGAATTCTCAGCTATAACAACAAAACTAATTCACTCAAATTATGACATACTATTGAATTTATCAATTGTTTGCTGTTATTAAATGTTCATACAAAATTTGAAGTCTAATCACCAAGAGAAAACTGTCGCCGGTGAGCGATAATAAGTAAAGTCATCACATGAAATGATTTTGCCGGGTCCTCCAGATTGAAAGTACACTTTCAAGCTACAAACTTCTCACGAGGTTGATTCTAGCCTCATATTCATTTATTATTTTGTTATGATTGGATCCTGGATCTATTAGGGCAGACAATTGGTCAAGCCAGGACAAACCAATCAGTCTTATCTTTTTGTGATCAACTGGGTATGAATACTCTGAATAGATTTGATTCAGTCTGTTTTATCCTGCTCAGTTCTGAACTCAAAAACATAACCCTGGTGTAAATAGGTGTGTTTCCGATTTATCTGGCTAAAAACTAGATAGGGGGGTAGTAATTTTTTTTTTTGTTATTTTTTTTTGTTTGGAAACCACCTCCCAGGAACTGAGAAAAATGTCTTTTTCATAACAATAGTTGTTTTAAACATGTGCTTTTGGGGAAATGTGCTTTTTGACAGTTTCGGGTTAGGAAAACCTGTGTTCCTGATTTTATAAGCTTTTTTTGTCAAAAAATCCAAAAAAACTAAGATATGATGGGGGGAAAAATCAGGTATGGTAACAAATTTTTTAGGTAGGGTAAGGTTTTTCTAGGTTGGGGGGGGGGGAGGGTAAATCGGAAACACACCTATTTTTTTTTTGCCTAATCAAAGGAAGACAGACATTTCTTCAACCTTATATGGATCACTGATGTTGGAGCCTGTTCCTGCTGCTAGAGGCCTTTTTTGCATCAAAACTATTAATCTAAGCTATTTGATTATGTTAAACCATTTGTAGAAGGGATTTTGTTTCGTTTGATGTATATTTAAAAAATAGTAGCAACTTGGATAACAATTCATATTTTGTTGATAAATTCTATATTGATATTGGATGGTTGGGAGATTCAGATATTCACAATTCAGATATCCTATATATTATATATTTATAGTAAAACCACGGATTTTGCAGAAACTCTTTGTATATAATTATCAAACATAATTAACTTTCCTATGAATTTTTGAATGATAGATTAATAAAATAGACATATTTACTGGGTACTAATGTCAATTTGTGAGCAACAGGACAATTTCTAGTTGTGATTGTGATTGTATAGCATAGTCCTGGGTGTTAATGTAACATAATCAAACAACAAACACTTCAAAATTCTGCGTTAAAAATAATACTTCATCTACCAAAACTATCTAGTACAAAAGAAACTCATACCAAATTGAATATCCCTTCCTTGGAAACAAGGAGGGACACTCATATTCTGGATAGAGCATTCTTACATTCTAGAGTTGAGGAAGATATAGATAAAAGGAAGGTCCATCTGCGGGGACTCTCAAAGGGGAAAAAACGTTTATTCCCTCACCCTAGAAATGAGATCTTTAAGAAATCTTACCTTTTTACTTTACCAACATTGTGCAATAGACTTGAGCCTGATGTACAAATGACACCGTCAAGAAAGGAATTCAAGAGTTACTTGAAAAAGAAATACCATATGCAATTTGATCCTTTATTCAAAAAAGGCACTCATCAGTCTCTGACTCAGGATTCATTGCTAGGGGAAATTATTATTTAGTGGGGTTAATCTGGGTGTTGTAGAACCCAGGAAAAGTTCAAATTGATATAGCGATATACATTGTATAGGGAGGGGGGCCCTCATTGACTATTTAGTCAATCTGATAATAAGGAAACACTGTGTACTGTATGTATAACTGGTGGGCTTGGAAGGGCTCTGCAATATAATGATTGCAAGAGTTTATGTTAATTTGAGCATAATTATTATTAAATGCGGAATGTTTTAATTTACCTTTTGAGAGTTTTCCTCTCTAGATACTTTATTTCAAAATATGTGCGATCTTATATATTGTGAAATGTTCTAAATATTAATAATCTCTATTAATACACCAAATGAGAGATAAACTGGTAGCAGTACAGCTATCAAATCATAATGCATGTTAACTGGCCTGTTAAGTGATATTCATACTTGTAATACTCTTCTCTGTTTGTAAAAGTTTGCCGGTGGTTGATATTCACACTAGTATATTCAACTGTCTCAACTGTCTATCTTCATTAAATATAAGGATGTGCAAGTCGGATGATTAGGACTATATATAAGAATAGAATGGAACTACAGATACAAGTCAAATCAACATATTACAAGACAGCTAACAACCAAGGTTTACGACACAACATAATGAATAAAAACATGAACTTATAGCAAAAGCTATGGACAGTAGTCATCAAATAGACATTTTAATAATCTCTTAGGACATTTATTCATACTTTATTTATACCTCATTTTCATTTATTTGCGTGATCTGGAAGACCTGATTTACAGATGGTTGTTAATGCCCATTTCCTGATTTTTTTCTGATTCAATATGTATGATGATGTCAAATGTTATATGTATGATCAAAAATCAGAATAAAAATGTTATATATATATATATAACAGTATGAATGATACATGATATTATATTAATATTTTTAGGACAGTTGATATATTGTTCTCGTTTGCTATATAAAAACTAACCAAATTAAGTTGAAGTCAAAGTGTGCATGTTTTGAATTTGATTTTTTATTGTTGAAATAAATTAGCTTAGCTAAATACATAAACATGACAAGCGTATATATATATATACAACGGGATATGTCAACAGATATTTCTATTGATCCTCGTGTCTTGGTTCACAACACATCTTGGTTTAGAAGTCAGTGTATGTGCAGTTTCCATGGGAGATCTGTACGTATTCAGCATTCTCAGGGTTGAGTTTGAGTTCTGTAACCTTAGCCTTGAGTTTTTCAACAGTGGCGTCATCCAGGGTGTTTTTGCGGGACAGTACCTGTAACATATGAGTGAATACATAGTTAGAAGTGGTATTCTGTTGCATCAGGCAATATGATATAATGGGTGAGATTTTCAGAAAATGTACAATTTAAATGTCAGATGAAATTAAAGTTCAAAATACAGTTCAATCTAACCAAACAGATTGCTAGAATCAGTGCAATGCAATGCAGAATATACTCGAATTTACCTAGTATTGACCAAATGACAGCCTAATTTAGCAGAATTTACTAAATGTGTACAGCTGCCATTTGTACATTTCTGAAAATCTGACCCATATATTGGTCAGGATACATTAATAAAGTATTATATTAGTTGAAAAATGTCAAAATATAACAGTTCTACTGACAAAAGTACAAAAAATAACATTATTTCAATATTTTGAAAAGGACAGCAACTAATATTTCCACATTTTCAGTGATAGAAATAATGTAGCTAGAAAGAGTTTCCATGTCCCTCCCTGCAGAAATAGGTAGTAATAGCAAATGTAGCTTGAAAGCATCTCGATATCCCTCTTTCAGACAAAGGTAGTGGCGAATGTAACCCAGCTTAGAATTAGGATCAGTTACCTGTGCGGAGTATGAGATTTCCTCATCATAGTTTCCACATCTGTAGACAAGGGCATAATCCTGAGTCATCTCAATAACAGTCAGTGTGTGTGGATCAAAGATTGGGATGACTTCCTGCTCAAACTGGCCTGGTGGTCTCATGTTGGACAAACGGGCTTAAAAAAGTAATGATGATAAAAATTATGTTGCAACTATTGAATATGATGATTATGAAAGTTATTACATTAACATTGACAATAATAATTACAATAACCAGTTCTGGAAAGAAAGTGCAAAAAAGGCTGTGCATCGTGAGCATAAATATTCACTCTTTTCATCACCGCATCAAAGGTTTAATGTTTCTGATGGTCATAAGGGTCAGATTTGCAGAAAATGTACAATTCGCCTTCACCAAATCCTCTAAAATAACCACTTTTAAGACAGAAATGAGGTTCAAAATACAGTTTGACATAACAGAACTGAATCAATGCGAATCAATGCGAAAATGCAGTATTCATCATTTTTCAGCCTAATTTAGCAGAATTTCCTAAATGTATAGAGATGCCAATTGTACATTTTCTGAATATCTGACCCATTAGTGAAATATTCTGGCGCTATAGAAGGATATCTAGTCACCAGCATACTTCTGATCACTTGGAGTGATGAGAAAACAGTGAATAATTCTGCTTGCAATGCTGAGCCTATGGCACTTTTTTCCTCTTTCGGTCCAGAACTGGGAGGAGTGCATGCCTTACTCACTCATGGTGGCCATGACACTTACACACCCTATAATCATACTAAAATTGTGCCTCATCATCATACTGAATTATTAGACTCATTCTGAATATGATTAGAATACATAATCACATCAGGCATGAACTATTTAAAACTTTATTTTGATACAATATTTTATATAACTCTGAAAACTAATGAAACAACAATTCTGCTGAACCCAGTTAGCCAGATATTGTGCAAATTTAACACCTGTGGCGCTGAAGGCTGCTATATCTCCCCGTAGGCTGAGAAAGAAGCTTCTTCTGCCACTAACAAACAACCACATGGCAAACTTTTCGATTCATTTTCGGTTCCTAGAAGTTTGATATTTGGGTAATTTAACCCATATTACATTTGCCATGAAAGGATATTTACTAGGCTTCTTTTGCAAGTACTAGATCAACACTCAGCTGCCTGATAAAAATAAACCATGTTTAGGCCTCCTCTGTTTCGTTGGTTGGGTGTCATAACCGGAAGCCCGTACCTTAGCTTTATCGCCGCCAAAAGAAAAGCTAGGATATCAAGGATAGGGAGAATTAAAGGCACACAAAATGGCTGCTTACTGTCAAAGACCTGAAGATCTCCATTTTCATCTTCCAAGTTGCAGACATAGTTGTAGACGGAGTCTCCTTCATCCTCACCAAAAGGATCTTCAGTTACATTAGAGTAGCTGCAGAAACATTCATCATTCCAAATAGCTGATCCAGCATTACGATAATGTCCAATCTCAAACCTTAGAGAAAAAGTATGTGTTAGAATCTGATGAGGCAGTAACTAAGAGACCTCAGATTTAAAAAAAATATTTGTGGAAGAAACATGGTCATTGTCAGAAAACCTCATTGCAGTAGTATTCTTACACCATAATATGGGTCAGATTTACAGAAAATCTAATGTACAGTTCACTTTCACCAATCCTCTCAAATAACCCAAATTTCAGATGAAAACAAAGTTCAAAATACAGTTCAAGCTAACCAAACAGACTGCTAGAATCAATGCAATGCCGAATATACTCGAATTTACCTAGTATTGGCCAAATTGCAGAATAATTTAGCAGAATTGACTAAATGTGTACAGCGGCCAATTGTACATTTTCTGAAAATCTGATCCATATGTTTATGCAAAAAATGTCCCTTTTGATATTTCCTGGAACCTTCAGACTGTTGTTTATCCGAAAACACAAAATTATGTAAAGTTGTATATGATTGTTTAGCAGTGTAACTGAAGTTATATTACTGGAAAACACAAAGTTACTGGGAAAAAAAATAAAATTACCTCATCGGACAGAGTGTGGGTTTACAGAGTAATTCACTCCCTGCTAAGAAGTGCGTAGTCTATGTAGTAGGAAATGGTGTAAAAAAGGTTGAAGGTAGAGAAGGATGGGTTGGAAAATAATTTACCCTAATTGTGTTATAGTTTTAAACAAAGCAATATTTCCAGCATATATAGGGGCCTAAATCAGAATCTCCTAACTTGATCTCAGCAGGATTTGGATCCTCAAGATCTACAGGTTGGTTGTATGCATGGGAGCTTGTGTCAGTCTTTAGATGCAAAATCTATGGACAGTAGTCATCGAACAGACATACACTTTAATAATCGCTTAAGACATTTATTCATACTTCATTCATAGTTAATTTTCATTTATTTGGGTGATCCGGAAGACCTGATTTACAGATAGTTGCTAATGCCCATTTCCTGATTTTTTCTGATTCAATATTTATGATAATGTCAAATGTTATATTTATCATCAAAAATCAGAATAAAAATCTTTATATATAACAGTATGAATGATATATATATATTATATTTTATTATACCTCTGGGAGGGATGGTATGGTAAGCCATAGGCTACAGCATTGGAAAGCTGTATTACCCTCTGGGCGGTATTTTGTTGAAAAAATAGTCCCATGTTCGCATCCTTATTTTCTGTATGAAAATAATTATTATCGCAGAAAAAAGACTCGTAATACATCGTATGTAATGATATATTTATAATTATAATGATAAACAACTGTAAAATTCTGAATTGATTGCGTATTTAAATAGAAAAATAGTCCCGAAAATGAGTGAGGTGGACCGGAAGTGAAGCTAAGTGTGAGCGTAAACAAAACAAGTGGCGAGGAGAGTTTGTTGTCTGACACTTATTTCCATCGAATTTTCACTATTTTTTCACACAAAAACATTGGGAGAGGTATAATAAATACAAAATTGACTTGTGGGCGTGTGGGAGGTGGTTATCTCCCTTGGGCTACGCAAATCGTCCAGGTGCTACGCACCCCTTACGATATTGCTACACCCGCGGGAGATAACCACCTCCCACACGCCCACCAGTCAATTTTGTCTATATATTAATAATAACGGTTGACTTTATACCATGTCATGATGATATTGCTTGCATCCATGGGAGCTTGTGTCAGTGTTTAGATGCTACTGTGGAGTATTGGTTAAATAATTACCATTGTCCCTGGAACTCTGGGAATTTGAAGGTGCGGATTGGTCTGACATCGGGACATTCAAGGTCTTCCTGAGCCAGCACTGCTGCGGAGAGAGCCTGCAAAAATATAGATTATAATTCTAAAATCTTGTTAGGAAAACTTGCAACAATTTGAGGAGTTTTGTCCGTTTTCCACAATGACTTTGTATTTTGTTGGGGCAATGAATCTACTTCAGCCATAATATATATATGGGTCAGATTTTCAGAAAATGTACAATTCGCCTTCACCAACCCTCTCAAATAACCCACATTTAAAACAATAAAGAGCTTCAAAATGTAGTTTAACATAACAGAACTGGTACTTCAAATCAATGTGAAACTAAATGTACTTAGATATACCCAGTATTCTTCATTTTGCAGCCCAGTTTAGCAGAATTTCATCAATGTGTAGAGCTGCCAATTCTACATTTTCTGAAAATCTGACCCATATGTAGGATGTGAATAATATGTCAATACTTACAAGGAGGATGAATGCGGCCTTCATTATGATAGTTGAGGTTACTGTATGACCAGTGATGTGAATCAGTTGAGACTACCTAATGTCACTCAGGTTCTGCCTTTTATACTCTACTCCCTCATACTCAGGTCTCATTTCTGACTGGGGACCATCTCAAAATGTCTTTAGTAATCTATTCTTAATTCTAATCTAGTCTTTAGTAAATCTTTAGTAAACTATTGGTGGATTTGTTTGATGACAAATTATTAAATAGCAAATCTATATCTAACCAAGTATCATGTTTTAAGAAAATTGTGGAAATGTACCTTGAAAAGAAAAAAAAATGTCAAAAAAAAATATAAATAAATATTGGTGGAGAATCAGGAATGTGTGATGGTAGCGGTACCAAATGTGATGTGTTCTAGGACAATGAGTCATAAGTCGCAAAAATGATATTTTTCAAAGTCATTTATTTACAAAATCTCTTTATTGAAATGTTCTGACCTTTAGAGGGTTTAGCACTTATAGTCATATAGGTCCATGTAACAAATTTCAGGACATTGTATCAAATATATCTTTGCGTTTTGAAGGCCTTCATATGGGGTATATTTAGTTAGTTACTGGTAATTACCCATCCAGAAACATTGCAAACCTTTTTTTTCAAACATAAAAATATCAAACTTAAAATATAGAAATTCATATAAGGTGTCCTAGTGTTTACTATCATTGGAATCAGCTTGATCTCTTTTCAAATATGGTGATATCTCAAAATCCATATTTTGCGACTTATGACTCATTTTCCTAAAACGGATCACAAATAGTTTAAAAAAAATATAAGGATGTTTTGCTAAAATGAACAACAGGTATTTAAAGTACAAATGGTCAAATATTTTAACCCTGAAACAATATTTATCTGTAACTGTTTACTTTGTAATCTATTTCCAATGATAATAATTTCATATGATTTTCATCAGATTAAACAGTTTATTTACAAGTTATGCAATTTAATCAAATAGAGAAGATGAAACAGTATGTGGGAGTTATTTTACAGTAAATGATGTTGGAACACCAGCTTCTAACAATTTGTTTCAAACACATTTACATTCCTTAAGGCCGCCATAAACTCAACCAAATGGATAAATAAAACGTTATCATTATTTGTATGTTATTATTAGTTATTTTTGTATAAATTATTACAATATTGTATAAGATTATCCCCATCAAATATGTATATTGTTAATATTACTATATGGGATGTGTTTCAGGAAAATGAGTCATAAGTCGCAAAATGGATATTTTCCAAAGTGATTTATTTGTAAGATATCTTTGTTGGAATATTCTAATATTTAGGATGTTTAATGCTGCCAGTGACATTGATACATGAACAAAATTACAAGGCAATGTATTAAATACATCTATGCATTTCTAAGGTCATCTTATGAAGTATATTTAGGTACTTTATTATGTGATTAATTTCTCGAGATTTTGTGTCTGAGGCATTTGCTTGAAAATAAACCCCAAGGCCCGAAGGGCCGAGGGGTTTATTTTCAAGCAAAAGCCGAAGACACAAAATCGAGGGAATTAATCACTTTAATAGCCGATTTTTGGATTCAATAACACTGTTTAAACACATATTAACAAATATTAGGCTCAAAAAAAGGTTTTAGATGTACTTACAGCATGAAGAACTCCAATAATTTAACTCCTTAACTCCAATACATAGGTTACTATTTTACATCTGACATGGAAAGGACCGAGTCAAATGCAGCCTTTATAACATCCAAATCAGGATGTTTCACACATTTTAACCCATCACATCCTAATATTTAGATTATTTTACCTATTTCTAACCAATATCACATATGTACACGTAATCATAACTTCAGAATGTCGTTTACGTCAGCCGCACTCTCCGTTCCAGAAACAAACGAAGCTTCCACTTTTTGCATGCAGCCAAACATCAGACTTCCGGTTTACGAATGCCGTATCCGTGTGTCTAGGGACAATAAAAGGTTTTGTACGGTAGAAATGTTTTAAATGTTGTTTTAGCCCGATAGCAAAGTTTTCCTTTATGGAAATCAAGTAATAAATGAATGGCGAGTTCAGAAACCATGTGTTTACACGCCCGCAAGTTTGCACGCTTTAGTCGGAACCTACATGATAATGCGACGGCTGGCCGAATGAAGCTCCAGCTACAACAGCCAATCAGAGGTGCGTATTTACTTATGTTTATGTTCAGCGAGCCGGCCTGTTTTTATAAGGATCCGCTGCTTGCTATCCAAAGCAGAGGAGACTTCCGGTTTTCGAATGCCGTGTTGCGTGTGTCTAGGGACTTAAAAAAGAAATAAATAAAAGATTTGAATTGGTAGAAATGTTTTAAATGTTGTTTTAGCCCGATAGTGAAGATTTAGTCTACGGAAATCAAGTATTCAATGAATGGCGATTTCAGAAGCCATACGTGCCTGCCAAGGTAAACCGGAAAAGATGTGAAACTTTCGGCATAGCCACTCATGTGCACCGTGCACTTGGCGTTGCATTGTGTATGGTAGTCTATATAGCGCACAGAGGATTTCATTCGAAAGTGACCCACACGTCAACAAACTGAGGCTTGCACGATGTCCGGCACGATATCTACTGTGGCGGAATTGACAAATGGATTATTCCCTATTTCGTTGCTTACCACCATTCAGCAAGCAGATCATGCTAAGTACAAGGATATTTGGAACATTATCGGTGATTTTGGAGATATTGTGTAGAGTTTTACATAGCCTGGGCTTGTTTCGTCTGATTGTCACTGACAGTGACACTGGGAGTCAGCCATTGCTTGCACGATGTCTACTGTCGTCACCTTATGGCGAACCCTATGCCCTAAAAACTTAAAAATGGCTTATATTTCCATCGGAAACAGTGGAGGAATGACTTTAATGTGACCAGGACTTTATACACGTTCAAAAATGAACGCGGAATCGACGACAAACAACTAGTTGATGAGGTAAGTGATTGAGCGGAAACGCCGACTGGGGTTTATTTTAACTACATCCGCAAAATAATTCTACATCCGAAAAATAAACCCCTGAATCCGAAAAATAAATTACTGCATCCGTTTTCCGGTGTGACGACTTCCTGTCCAAACAGTAATTTATAACTATCCAAAACCCCAGCAGAATCCAAAGATCTGCTATTAATAGTAATTATCCACCCAAAGATATTAATAACCTTTTTTTCAAAAATAAAGATATCAAACTTAAATCATTTTTGCGACGTATGACTCATTTTCCTGTAACGCAACACATATTATTATTTATTATCAACATGAGGTTGTTATATTATTCTGATACATCATTTTTTCTCAAAACATAGCTTCCCATGTTTGGATAGTTTTCATTTTTGAGATGACCCCTTGTGTAGTGGAGTAGGAAGTCACATGCAGGAGACACACCACTACAAACCAGTAGGTGTGGGAGAGATGACAGCTGATGATGTAATACCGCCTCATAATACCAGGAAACTGTCCCAAACATAGATATCTAAGCACCTCACCTTATCCTATTATCTCTTGTTATCATCTATAGATGGATGAAATCGTCAGAAAATCTACAATTCGCCTTCACCAATCCTCTTCACCAATTCACCGAGAGGCCTGCAATGCAGAAGCCCTCGGCCTAGCGCCTCTCGAGATATCCCCACAGCGGTAGTAATGTACAAATATTTAGTGGATGCGTTAGTGTTGTGTTGGTGCGTTGTGGTTGCTAAATCTCCCTAATATCAATTGAAATTCCCCCTGTTTTTATCCTTAAACATACTGACTGCTATTCTGTAGACTAGTGTACGTCTATTATTGTTTAAAAGTCCGAAAATTATTGAAGTCCGAAAATTATTCTGACTATTTTCCCTACATTACAGGTACAAAATTACTAACTTCAAAGATAAGACACTTGTCTATAATTTGCCTCTTCATTTGCAATGGTAAAATATGTGCTCTTATATGTAAACCTAAGATTCTAATTCCGTCTAATAGGGGAGTTGCATAGCCGCCATTTTGAATCTTGATTCGCATTGAATTATGGGACTAATGGTACAGTGAAAAAACTACAGAAAACATGCCATGTTCAGCATGGACTATTTATTGATGTTCTAATGTCAATATACATGTGTTATACATGTTTCCATGACACAAGTCCCCATCTTTCCCATCATGCTTTTGGTTTTCATAGATCATTTATAAAAGCTATGATATAGGTGAAAACATTCTTGCAATTTTCGATAAAAATGTTGCCAAATATCTATATGTCAGATTTTATCAGAATCCATCCCAGCATGCACTGCAGTAGACATGCGCAGTGACACATGTAAGTCCCCTATTGCGTGTAGAAACTTGTGTCTATAAACTGCATTCAGAGCATTATTCTCGTGCTTTGTAACGTCATGCATGCATTTTTAGTGCAGATATCAGAAAAATAAATATCAACTATTTGCATGATTAGATTGTTTTGAATATTGTCACCGAATTGTCAATCGATTTTCTGTCTAATTATACATACATTTTGTGCTGACATACACAGTTTATATGGGTAAGATTTTCAGAAAATGTACAATTGGCACCTCTGCATATTTAGTAATTTCTCCTAAATTCTGCTAAAAAATGATGAATACCGGGTATATCTGAGTATATTTGGTATCGGATCGATTTTAAAGTATCAAGTCTGTTATGTTATACTGCATTTTGAAGTTCATTTTTGCATCAGTCAAAAAGTCTTCGCATGATTATTACCCTTTATCACTGATTCAAGGTGGAGGGGAGCACTGAACATTGTCGGTTTACTTGCCACCCTTGATCGAATTCATACGCATAACCAGTTAGTGTGATTGTTTTTCATGCGATGCCATCGATGAAAATACAAGTATCAATAATACTCAAGTTATATGAGATATCAAGACATCAATTATCATAGATCAAAAATAAACTTAGCAGATATAGTTTATGGCAGGGTAATTATAGAGCGGGGATTTTTCTCTGATGTCGGGGTGTGGAAGAAGGCAAATATCCATTAGTTCCTCTTGATCAGTTCACATCCCCATAAAAAACAGCTGGGCTCGCCTCCCTCGGCCCAATTTGGGGGAAGTTCCTCCTGTCTTAGATGTAATCCTCTCCCATCTAAGCCAGGTCATGATAGCACATATCAAGTAGGCGACCTTTAATGGCACTTAAAATCATAAAATGACGCCTAAATGACCAATGGATATATGGCCTTCCCTCCCCTTCCACCTACCCCTTCCCACTTCCCTCTAAAGGAAAGGGGCGCTAAACTATACTATCATTCTCCTGTACAAATCCCGATTAAATCTATAGATGGAAAACTCAAACTCGAATTCAAATCGACAAGTTATATCAAATAGAATATCTCACCCACATTACATAATTTCAACACCACTCAAACTCTTTCAATGGTCACATAGTTTTAGACATAGTCCTTTCAGACGCATATATACAAATCATCCAGTTCACAGTAGCTATCATCACCGCAATTAATAAGCGATAAAATTCAGGCATTTAAAAACAAACAATCAATTCTAACCTCTTATATATTCTATGTACATAAAACCAGACAGACAGGGCTGGGCTTGGTCTCGCCAGTGTCATGTAGCAATTATATTTCGGGGTCAAGGTCAATGTCGACATGGGTTAATTCACATAACATTACACCATCGACCTTTACTAATCCTCTCAAAATACCACAATTCAAGACTGAAAATCTGAATTATATAGTTAGAATTAAAAGAGATTCAAAATAAACCTATTACCAAATATACTCTGATACTCCAATTATTTTCATTACTCAGCTAACTTTAGTAGGTAGACTTTAATAAATGTGTAACGGCAGGATAGAAACTGAATACTAAGTAAAACCTTTTAAAAAAAAAGTGTAAAGGTGGCGAATAAGATTAGGATTAAGATACTTTTATTTTCGACATTGTCGCAAAAGAAAAGAGCATCCCCGACTGCGGGAGGTCTGCCAGCTTTCCTGATACAAATATTACTCTGAATTTCGGCAAGGAACAAATTTACAGTCGTCGTTGACGAAGGTATAGTACGTTGCTAAAGTTTGATTCAAATATAATTGAACATTTTTTGTTTATACATCTGAGTATGGAGCAGTAATATATCAATGAAACCTATCACGAATGTGAAATTTGTCAATGAAACCGTTTTTAAATATATAAAATAAAATATATGATGTTTTGGTTATTTGTTCTCTCTCATTTGGTTAATAAATTCATACTACTAGGTAACAATATCTTGTCTGATAGGATCTAAATCAACACAATTCAGGTCTGTCTATTTTTTGTAATTCGTTTTTATTCAGGTTAGGGCACTACATCGGGATCAATCAAATTAGTTTAACAGTATGGCTCATCGGTTCACCTACAGGGCCCTGTTGTATAAGCTAAGCAAGGAATTTTTTCTGTAGGAATTTTTCCCTCCCTACATTCATTCCTACATAAAATTCCCAGCTCGTAGGAATATTCCTTGCAGTATAGGTGTGGGTCAGCAAAGTAGATAGGATGCATAAATAGGATGCATAAGATTCACTCATTTCTTGGGTTTATAGATTAATATAACACATTTCCTTCAATTTGAAGTCGTAAAGTGGGTAAAATATTAGATACTTTGATTCTTATGCCTTTAAATCTGATGCAGATTGTCCAGAATGGATTAGAATCTAGATCCACAGGCATGACCTAAAAACTGACCCATTTAGCTGTGGTGGTCTTCCTTCCGAACCCTGAGCCGGCAGAAGGTGGACAATTTTTTAAATTTTAGTTTAAATCACATTCAAATCATTGGACAAGAAGTCCAGAAGGATAAAAAAAACAATATAACACACAAAGGCTATGTTAAGTTAAATAAAATCAATGATAATCTACTACAGAAAATCAAACAGATATTTTCAATAGTTACACCTGAAATGGCAGAAGAGGTGATTTTATAGAGTCCATATAGAGATATTCATTGCATGTGCTGTAAAGGCTGTTGTCTCATTCATCCCGTGGACCACTGTCGTGAACCTGTTCCAAAAATATGGGATCCGGTATAACTTTATTGATCTTCTTAGTTGCTCTGTTTGGGGGCGATTTGTTTTAATGTTTTCCTGTCTGAAGTGAAATTTCTTGTATGTGGGTCGGATCGTCAGAAAATGTACAATCGGCAGATCTACACACTTCGTAAATTCTGCCAAAGTACACTGGCAAATGGTCAATATTAGGTAATGTTTTTGCAATTTTGATTTAGCCTTGTTTAAAAGAATCTGTTTGGTTATGTTGAACTGTATTTGGAACCTAAATTCTCTCTTATATTTGGGTTATTTGAGATGATTTGTGTAGGAGAATTGTATATTTTCTGACGATTTCACCCATACATGTATATTACGAGGGTCTAGATATCTTGGGGTTTTGGGCTGGACAGTGACCCGCCTGCAGAAGATGTAATCGTCTTCTAGAAGCTGCCAAGGTTAGGCGCCAGGAGGCAGCACCCAGTGAAACGTGACGTGTCAGTAGTATAAAAAAGGGGCCGTTGTGTCGATTGTAATTCTTACCGGTGTCAGATCGAAAAGTAACCCCCATCGAAAGGTGACCCATGTGTAGATTTTCAGCAACCAGAAATTGACCCACCCCATCGGAAATTGACCCCATCGGAATGTTATTATACCGTTCATGGGTAAGATTTTCAGAAAATGTACAATTAGCACCTCTATATATTTAGTAATTTCTCCTAAATTCTGCTAAAAAATGATGAAGATTGTATTTTCATTTTTGAAGTGTAGTAAATTCTACTGATTCGTCATGATATGTGTTAAATTAAAAATGTAAATACCTTTGTAGGACATGAGACCTACCACATAAAATTGTTTTTAAAAAAATGAATACCGGGTATATCTGAGTATATTTGGTATCGCATTGATTTAAAGTATCAGTTCTGTTATGTTGAACTGTATTTTGAAGCTCATTTGTGTCTTAAATGTGGGTTATTTGAGAGAATTGGTGAAGGCGAATTGTACATTTTCTGAAAATTTGACCCATATAATGGTATGAACTAATGGTGTCGCGAAAGGAGGGGGTCACTTTTCGATGACACACCATTAACTGTAATGACACCACATAATTATATTAATTAAATTTAATATTATAAATTAACGACATCTTGGAAGAAGGGAGTCATTCTCCGATAATATACTAAATAGATATGAGACCACATGAGGTATTAGAGAATGCTATAATACCAAAGGTATGAAGTGATGATATTATGGATGTAGGAGGTCAATTGGACAAATTGTGTGTAACTTAAACCTGGCCGTTAATGGAAATAAAAAGTAATAACAATTTCCTAACAATCTCCTAATTGTCATTTCTACCATTACAAGCTGAGCTTGATTACTGCTACATGATAGGGGGATATCCTCCTGCTTATCTCCAACAACACATATAAATGGGTCAGATTTTCAGAAAATGTACAATTGGCAGCTCTACACATTTAGTGAATTCTGTTAAATTAAGCTGAAATTTGGTGAATACCGGGTAAATTCCAGTATATTTGGCATTGCATTGATTCTAGCAATCCGTTTGGTCAGGTTGAACTGTATTTTGATCTTTATTTTCGTCTGAAATTTGGGGTTTTTGAGAAGATTGGCGAAGTTGAATTGTACATTTTCTGAAAATCTGACCCACAGTTTACAGGGCTCTTAGCACGTGCTTGGGCTTGTGTTTGTACAGGAGCTACTAGTACATGTATCAGTGCTACTGTCCGTAATGGGTGCATGTAATAATACCCGGTAAAGATTTATCACGCAGAGAGGAAACTTGTTCCTGCAATAACTCGTTACCTAATTCGTGTATCGCCACATCCTTCTCGCATAATTATTGACTCTAGAACCATTTGGATCATTTGGGTCGGATTTTCAGAAAATGTACAATTGGCAGCTGTACACATTTGGCTAATGGTGTTGCCAATAGAGTGACCAATAAATTATCGCCCAATGACCAGCAAGTAGAGGCGAATAGAAAATCTATTGGTAACACTAGTGGTAATGAGCTGTTCCACTGTGGTAAATAGCAGCCAATAGTGGCCAATTGCAGTCTATTGGCCGAAGAAATCATAATGTTTTGATTCTTCGGCCAATGACAGCAAGTTGCCGCCAATGACTTGCGACTCATTTGTAATGACTTGCCACTCATTTGCAATGACTTGCCACTCATTTGCAATGACTTGCCACTCATTTGCAATGACTTGCCACTCATTTGCACCACCTCCTCCACTACTTCAGTAGCAAGGCCAATCGAGCGGCCCACCCTATTGGTAACACAAACATGCCGCTACCTGCCGATAGTGGAGGCCCCCTATTAGACTACATCCTCTATAGTCTGTCCGAAAAGTAGTTGACATGTGATTCCTTTGTTCCTTTAAGATAAAGGAACATTTTTTTACTTCTATTTATGACAAGGACCGGTCAACCCTTTGCCCAGCGAGTATACGCACATTGCAATCTACCATGGAGAAACAGGGCCAGTATAACCAGCTCTTCCTTCTATCTAAGCAAAACAACAGCTACTGCACATGGAACAAAGGCAGCACAATACAATACAGCTCTTTGCGACCGACCATGGCCAGTTGCAATCGGCGATTCAGGGGGCAATAGTTTGAAGTCAAAATCCCCCACTTTTCCCTCCTCTTAAAGGAACAAAGGAATCACGTGTCAACTACTTTTCGGACAGACTATAATAAAGTTAAAACCCTTTATAACGGACAATGTAATACGTTTACCATAAAAAAGTGTCCTTAGAATGCCTCGATCTGCACCCCCCCCCCCCCCCCCCCATTCTTACCCCTATCCCAACAAGAGCATATCGGTTTACTTTGACCCTTTGAAGTGGTGACTTCCTTACCCCCCTCTATGTATTGTATGTTCAATACGATCTAAACCAGGGCCATTAAGAGCAGTTAATTACAGTTTTCATAAGCTGCGTGGTTCAAATTACCATGGTATGAGGTGTACTAAAAAGCGCAAGCACAAGTTAGAAGTGCAAAGACTAGAAAAAGACAAAAAAAAATCTCAAAATAAATTCCAAAAATGACATGTGTTAGCATTGTTTGAGCCTCGAAGGCAGGATACCATGGATAAATCTTGTTATTTAAAAAAAGAAGTAGATATCAATTAAAGTTTATGTTCAAAATACTTCTTTCCAAAGGGCATATAATAAGTTGTGACTGGAACATTATTATGACGTTACGGGTGACTTGGGTTTCAGCAATTGAACTACGAAATCTCGTCTATTAAATTATCCCTTATCACACACGTCGTTCCAGTTTCTCTATACATGTGGGTCAGATTTTTAGAAAATGTACAATCTACAGTTCTGCACATCTCTCAAATTCTGCTAAATTAGAGTGAAAAGGGATAAATACTGAGTATATCTGAGCATATTCTATATTGTATTCATTCAATAAAGGTGTCTGCTTATGCTGAACTGTATTTTGAACCTGATTTTCGTCTTAAATTTGGGTTATTTGAGGGGATTGGTGAAGGCCAATTGTACATTTTCTATAAACTTGATCTATATCAATGAACATCACACGTGTGTCCGGACTTCACAGCTCACACCGACCCGGGCTAGACGCAAAGAGCAACTCTCCAACTTACGTGCTCAGGAAATAGTTTTTACTTGGGATAATTTACCACCGTTTTCGAGCCGCATATTTATGAACGTGTAAGGATATTGAATAGGAACTTTTTGGTTGACCATATATTTATAGGAATAATTTAGTACCCCAGGAATTCGGACACACTTCTCATCCCTTCATAGTATATTGGACTCCAATAAGGGTACGGTAGTGCATAGGTAAGACCATATATATAGGACGCATATTAAACATGATTAAACCGAGCTCTGATATTAAACGCATGGTGTATTATTAGCTGTACATACAACCCATTCAAGTGCCTATTCACGTGTACACAGTAGCACGGTATAGGGTTGATGGTTCGGCTAGGTGTATTATATGTAATGTGTTGCAGGAAAATGAGTCACAAGTCGCAAAAAATGGATTTTGAGATATTATCATATTTGAAAAGATGGGATGAAGCCGATTCTAATGAGTATTCTAATACATTAAGACAGCTAAGAAGTCTTTCTATATTTTAAGTTTGATACATTTTTTTTTTTTTTTTTTTTTTTTAAAACCGCAATATTTCTGGATGGACAATTGCTAGTAAAGTAGCTAAATATACTATGTTATCACCTTATATAGGGCGACTCAGCTAGAGGGAAAACGGCGGCGACAAATTTTGTTGTTGCCCACTAACATCAGTCCATTTCATGTTTGCAATGAATACACAAATGGAGGAGTGTCAGATGTGCTACCACTTTCTCTGGAAACAGTTGTTTCTGTATGGATATATGTTGCAACAAATTAGTGGGCAACAACAACATTTGTCGGCGCCGTGTTCTCTCTAGTGGAGTCGCCCTATTAGAAATGGATAGATATATTTAATACGTTATCTTGAAATTTAGTACATATTCAAAAGACCTCAAGGACTAGCTATCCCAAATATAAAAACGTTACAACAAGGAGATCTTGTGAATATTAAAACACTTTAAAAAATATTAATTTTGCGACTTGTGACTCATTCTCCTGTAACACATGACATATATGTGGCTAATGTCATGAAAATTAATGTGTTCTACTGATAAGATATGAATAACACCTTTGAAAACTTATTGTTTTATATTTTTTGTATTTGATATTTTCTATTCAGCCAAAACATTATGTAACACATATATGTACACAAGTTGAGAGATATAAAGTTTTTTTTTAAAGTTTTTATCTTACAAAATTTCAGGAAGTATTAGTATTCTCATTTAGTACAAGAAGGATTATTAAAAAGAATACAATTATATAATAGAAAATACGTAGCATGGCATTGAATTTTTACAAATTTCTAACATTTAAGCATATTAACCTTTTTTAAACATACACATAGTTTAAGAGTGTTCGACACAGACACAATAGCGCAAATTTAATGTACAAGGAAGGGGTTTCCCTTTTTTGTGAATTTTGACATATCACATGCAGCAAACATGGAGAAATTGCACCCTTGTCTATGTCTAGACTGTACGAGGAGCATCCATGGCCCTGTTTCATAATCGTGTCCGACTATCTTGGAGCGTTTCCTAAAGGCTGACGCACACATTGCCGATTTGGCCCCGATTGCCCCACGATTTGGGGCTCCCGATGAATCTTAGGATTTCCTTTCATAACCTGATTTATGTTTTTGAAATAACATAAACCATGGTTTGAAATGAAATCTTAGGATTCATCAGGAGCCCCGAATCGTGGGGCAATCGGGGGCCAAATCGGCAATGTGTGCGTCAGCCTTTATGGGGCGACTCCACTAGAGAGAAAAACGGCGCCGACAAATTTTGAGTTCAAGTGAAATCATGACAGAAAAGGATTCCGGTGGTCCTCTATTGGCAGCTGTACACATTTAGTAAATTCTGCTAAATTAGGCTGCAATTTGCCCAATACTAGGTAAATTCGAGTATATTCGGCATTGCATTGATTCTAGCAATCTGTTTGGTTAGGTTGAACTGTATTTTGAACCTTATTTTCTTCTTAAATCTGGGTTATTTGAGAGAATTCGTGATGGTGAATTTTACCTTTTCTGATGATTTCACCCACATGTAATCAGCTATAAAAGGCTTCAATATGTTGGGGCTACATACTGGCCAACTGTAACAGAGGAACAGAAACATGTTTTGGTGATTAACCAATATATATATCGGTAAAAACACTTAACGGCATTTGAGCAGAAATTAAAATGAATCAAGGCGAACGATCTTAATGCTGCATTCTCAGCTATAAAGACAAAGATAACCTTATCAAATCTACTCATAATATGACTTGTAGGACTGTATTCTGATTCATCAATACTGCTGTTGCGTGTTTATACACGAATTAAAAGGAAAATCGACCGAGCGAAAACAGCCGCTGATGAGCGATAATAAGTAAATTCCTCATAGAAAAGGATTCGGGCGGTCCTCTATACAAGTAAGGACGTTTTAGAAACCCTGTAGAAACCAGACAGAACCCTCCAAATTTCGGTCAAATAATATTTAGATGGGTTGGGAAAGTATGGAACAAACTGTAGAAAATATTTACTTTTTTATTGACGTTATTAACTGAGAGTGCAGCTTTAACGGCGTTGCCTAATACATAGTTTTTCCTAAAGCTTACTGAATAATTAGACAAGTTCAAGATTCCATTCAAGGGTTACATTCGTCATTTCACATTTAATACATTTAATGTATTAGTAAAGTGTATGCCATTGCGTTGCTTAATGCTGCATTGTCATCTATTACAACAACAAAACAAATCTTACCCATATCATGACTTATATTAGAACTTATATTAGAACTGAATGCATCGATATTCTTTGGCTGTTGTATGTTTATACAAGAATAGTAGATTCGGTCTAGGGAAAACAGCCACCGATGAGCAATAGGAAGGGATTCAGACTTTAGAAACCCTGTATGGGTCAGATTTTCAGAAAATGTACAATTGGCAGCTGTACACATTTAAGAAATTCTCCTAAAATAGGCTGAAAAATGAAGTACATTTGGTATCGCATTGATTGGTATCGCATTGATAAAGTATCAGTTCTGTTATGTTAAACTGCATTTTGAAGCTCAATATTGTGAAAATATGGCCCATATATATGTATATATAATAATCTATATAGCAAGAACTACCAGACAGAATCCTCCAAAACTTTGGTCAAATGACTTTTAGATGCAGATGCAGATGCAGGAAAAGAATGGAAGAAATTGTAGAAGACATTTTGTTTTTAACCGATATTAACTGAGAGTGGAGCCTTAATGTGTTTGACAATGAAGGATTTCATTTCCCCATTTGACCCGAATAAAATATTTTTAAATCTAAAATTTGGGCGTGTTGGTTGGGAAATGTCCATATGTGATGTGTTATAGGAAAATGAGTCACAAATAAGTCGTAAAATCTATATTTTTCAAAGTGTTTTATTCACAAGATGTCTTTGTTGGAATGTTTCCATTATTAGGATACTCAAAGCTGTTCGTAGCATGAATACACTAACCAAATGTCAAGACAATGTATTAAATATATCCATTCATTTCTAAGGGTCATCTTATAGAGCATATTTAGTAACTTTACTGGTAATTGTCTACCCAGAAATATTGCAAAATTGTTTTCGAAACTAAAACTAAAATATAATTAAAAATAGAAATTTCGAAACTTAGAATAAAGAAATATTTATTAGCTGTTCTAATATTTACTATCATTGGAATCGACTTGATCTCATCTTTTTAAATATGATACTATCTCAGAATCCAATGTTTGCAACTTGTGACATATTTTTCTGTAACGCATCACATGTGGGCCGGTTTGGTGAGAAAGACTCATATGGGCCAGATCGCCTAGGAATGTACAATCACCATCTGTACACATTTATGAAATTCTGATAAATTTGACTAAGAAATGAAATTGAAAAACAACAGGTATATCTAGGTATATCAGATACTGCGTTGATTCAGTCAATCTGTTCGGTTAGATTGAACTGTTTTTTAAACTTCATTTTTGTCTTAAATTTGGGTTATTTGAGAGGATTGGTGAAGGCGAATTGTACATATCCTGGCAACCTAATCCATATGGGTAAGATTTTCAGAAAATGTACAATTCGACTTCACCAATCCTCTCGAATAACACATATTAAAGACAGAAATGAGCTTCAAAATGCAGTTTAACATAACAGAACTGATACTTTAAATCAATGTGATACCAGATATACCCGGTATTCTTCATTTTTCAGCCTAATTTAGCCGAATTTTCTAAATTTGTTCAACTGCCAATTGTACATTTTCTGAAAATCTGACCATTTACAAGGTCATCTTGTTGCCCCTACAGTTGCTATGCACATGGTACCCAAACAAGGGCGTAGTCTAACAATACATGTAAGTCTAGTGGGCCGACATAGACCAGCCATTGAGACTGGCGGTGCTCTCCCCTTTATTAGGTTAAGTAGATGGGCGATTACTTTTTTGTTTTAATTGTGTTATGTAACCAGGATATGGTATACAGCTGTGCCAACTGTCTCTACGCGGATCCGTCTACGCCCTGTGCCTTGTGTTATGGGTTAGATTTTCAGAAAATGTACGATTCAACTTCGCCCATCTTCTCAAATAACCCCAATTTTACACGAAAATACAGTTCAAAATACAGTTCAACCTAACCAAATAGATTGCCAGAATCAATACAATGCCGAATATCCTCAAATATACCTAGTATTGACCAAATTGCAGCCTAATTTAGCAGAATTTACTAAATGTGTACAGCTGCCAATTGTACATTTTCTGAAAATCTGACCCATTTAATTAGGGTGATTTAATTAGGGTGATTAGGGTATTTCTAGGAATCTATTACAGCTCCAGGCCATGAGGCTAATTTGTCACACGTTAATTTTTTAATTTCTTTTTAAGATTTTCTTTACACTGGGTTAGCATTATCCCAGTTGCCCAGACTCTTCTAATAAATAAGGCTTAAAACGAATGCAAGGATCGACATAGCAATAAATATAAAGGTGGGACGAAGTCAGACCCTTAAAAAATATTAGCAATAATCAAAGTCTTAGATAAATATATATACGATAAATGACTATAATTAGTATATACAATGACACTTGGATAATATTTGGATTTGATGTTTTGTCTGGGTTTAATAAAGGTTTATTTGATTCAAGATTTCAAAAAAATATTTGAAATAATGTATTTACAAATATAAGAGAATTAACATTATGACAATCCCATGTTTCAGTTATATCGACACATTGTCATTTAAATATCATGTAGAAAGTAAGGCCAAAACAAAATAGGTGTGTTTCCGAATTATCTTCATCTGGCTGAAAACTAGGGGGGGGAGACTTTATTTTTTTATAATTTCTTTTAGCAAACTACCTCCCAGGAACTGAATAGAATTATAATATGCATTTGTGATCCGTTTTAGGAAAATGAGTCATAAGTCGCAAAATATGGATTTTGAGATATCATTATATTTGAAACAATGAGATCAAGCCGATTTCAATGATAGTAAACATTAAGGACATTTGATAAATATTTCTATATTTTTAATTTAAAAAAAAAAAAAGAGTTTGCAATATTTTTGGGGTGGACAATTACTAGTAATGAAGCTAAATGTACTCTATAAGATGACCTTAGTCATGTAAGATATTTTTATTACAATGTCTTGAAATTTGGTACCTGTATTTATGTTACTAGCAGCTCCGAGAACTCCAAAAATGAAAACCTACTTGGAAATTTTGCGACTTGTAACTCATTTTCCTGAAACACACCACATTTGTACCCTTGAGGAAGGTCACCACAGACCGAAACGTTGGGTAAATACAAATATAAAAGCAACTCACCGAGAGATGGACGTTTGAACGTTTATTCTACACTTTTTCATAACTGAATAAAATGTCTATTTTTATAACAAAAGTTGTTTTAAACAAAGGAAATGTGCTTTTTGACAGTTCCGGGTGAGGAACACCTGTTTTCCTGCTTTTATTAGCTTTTTTTCTAAAAAAAAAATCAGGTATGGTCAAAACATTATTTATGTAGGGGAAGGTTTTTCTAAATAGGGACGGGCGGGTGGTTAGATCGGAAACACACCTATTTTGGCGGGGGGGGGGGGGCTAAGATATAGACGGCAATGGGTGGACATCAGATTTTTTTTACTCAAATGTGTACTATAATGTGTGCAAAATTATATTTATACATTTTGACCTCTGTAATCCCATATAGCTTCAGATAATTGGCACATTCTGGGAAACTACTCCCAGCAAAGTTGATAAGAAATTAATGAATGAGCTTGTAAATTATTAGCAATTAATAAATCCCAAATTTTGAAGCTTTTACCAGCATCATCCAAAAGTGTCTAATCTGACTAATAGAATTTGCTTTTTACTTACAGGTTATTACCCTTGGAACATGGAATATAAATATTTACTTATTGGAACCCTGTGCATAGGGAGTATCCTAATTAATAGTTATTTTTTAACTACTAGAAATAAAATGGCTGCTCGCGTACCATATCATATTGTCTTGGCTCCCAAGAAAGTCAATGAAAATGGATATGTTGGATTAGGATTAAAAATGAAAAAGAAGTCTGATGCTACCAAGTCCTTGTTAGGTCCAAATGAAATGGCTGTTGTTGCTCACTTACCATCCAATATTGCCATGGCTCCCAAGAAAGTCAACAAAAATTGGTATCTCGGATCAGGTTTAAAAATGAAAAATAAGTTTGATACTGGCAAGTACTTGTTAGGTCCAAGAAATAAAATGTCTCTTGTTGCTCACTTACAATCCCATGTTGTCTTGGCTCCCAAGAAAGTCAACACAAATGGATATCCTCGATCAGGTATAAAATTCAAAAGGAAGTCTTCAATTGATGCTTCCAAGTACTTGTTAGGTACAAGAAATAAAATGTCTGTTGTTGCACACTTACAATCGCATGTTGTAATGGCTCCTGAGAAAGTCAACACAAATGGATATCTTGGATCAGGTTTAAAAATGAAAAAGAAGTATTCAGGTTTAAGAGGGGAAAAGAAGTATACCAGTGTTACTGCCAACTATGTCTTAGCGGCAATAAATAAAACAGATGTTGGTGCTCACTTACCATCCCATATTGTAATGGCTCCCAAGAAAGTCAATGAGAATGCCAATTTTGGATCAGATTTAACAAGGAAAAAGAACAATATCACTCTCATTGCCAGGAATTTGTTAGATCAAAGAAATAAAACAGATGTTGTTGGTTACTTACCATCCCATGTTGTCATGACTCTGAAAAAAGGCAAGAAATATAGATATCCTGGACCAAGTATAAAAATGAAAATGAAGAATACCCCTGTATCTGCCAAATATGTGTTAGCAACAAGAAATAAAACAGATATTGTTGCTCACTTACCATCCCATGTTGTCATGACTCCCAAGAAAGCCAACAGAAATGGATATCTTGGATCGGGTTTAAAAATGAAAAAGAACTTTTCAATTGATGCTGCCAAGTATTTATCAGCCACCCAAGTTCCCGAGAAAGTCAATGAAAATGGCTCAGTTTTAAGAATGAAAAAGAATACTACTGTTACTCCCAGGTACTTGATAACTCAAAAAAATAAAACAGATGTTGCTCACTTACCAACCCATGTTTTCATGGCTCCCAAGAAAGGCAACAGAAATGGATATCTTGGATCAGGTTTAACAACGAAAAAGAAAAATACCACTGTTACTGCGAAGTATTTGTTAGATCCAAAACCTAAAACAGATATTAGTGCCCAGTTACCATCCCATGTTGTCATGGATCCCAAAAAACTCAAGAAAAATAGATATCCTGGATCAAGTATAAAAATGAAAACAAAGAATACCCCTGTTACTGCCAAATATGTGTTAGCACCAAGAAATAAAACAGATATTGTTGCTCACTCACCATCGCATGTTGTCATGGATGCCAAGAAAGGCAATAGATATCAAGCCGGTTTTAAAATGAAAAAGAACTTTTCAATTGATTCTCCCAAGTATTTGTTAGCTCCAAGAAAAACAACACATATTAGTGATCACTTACAATCCCATGTTGTCATAGCTCCCAAGAAAGTCAAGAAAAACGAATTTCTCGGATCAAGTATGAAAACGAAAACAAAGAATACCACTGTTACTGCCAAGTCTGTGTTAGCACCAAGAAATAAAACAGATATTAGTGCTCACTCACCATCGCATGTTGCCATGACTCCCAAGAAAGTCAACAAAAATGGATATCTTGGATCAGGTTTAAAACTGAAAAAGAAGAATTCAGGTTTAAAAGGGGAAAAGAGGGTTTCAATCGATACTGCCAAGATTGTGTTTTCAGACAAACAATACCAACAGTATGTTGCAAACACAAAACAATTTGTTCATGCAATGGCTGACCTAGGAGATCACAAAGTTTTGTTATTTAGCAGAGGAATTCGCAACAGGGAACACAAAATTTCAGGCAATGTAAAAAGCTGTACAGTGAACAATGTCACTGGATATGCTGTAATTGAAGAAGATGGTGATATGCACACATGCTTATTTAATACAAAACTGAAGGATAGTGATAAACTCTCAATTGAAATGACAAAGAGTGGCATAATTCCAACACGTGTAACTTGGAGTAGACGGTTTGAGTACAGGAATTCCATCAGTCCTCGATACACACTTTGTATTGCTACTGCAGTTAAGAATGTAGAGGATGAACTAGCTGACTGGCTGGATTACTACATTTATCAAGGAGTGAAGTTGTTTGTTATATATGGGAACAACAATACTGATCGGACTAGAGAAGTTGCGGCAAGATATGACTCAGTTCTGTGGATTGATTGGCCATGGCGTAAACCACAAAGTGAAACAATGAAGCATGGTTTACTTGTAACAGAGAATAAGTGCATGTGGACATTGTTTAATGATGTAGATGAATACTTGTTCCCACTTGTTAAAAATGGATCATACACTCTAGATCAATTGATCCCTCGGGCCCACCTGTTTCCAAGACTACCAGAGAACAAACTCCCATCAAATAACATTTCTCAAGTATGTTTTGAGTTAAAGGAAATGGGATCTTCCAACCACATAGAACACCCCAATAAACCTGTTTGGGAAGCTTATCTCACGTTTCACGATTGGTCAAATCAGAAGTGTGCAGTGCAGGCTGGGCACAGTGTAGGGCTGGAACAATCAATCCATGAGTTTAATGTTAAGGGATGGACCATAAAACTCAAGTCAAATGTTGCTCATCTGGTTCACTATAAGCACAAGTGTTGGAAATGCTTCTTCAAGAAATATGTCATTGGTCGGGTTTCTTCTGCTGTTGGTGACTGGGAGATGCACAATATAAATAAGCCAACCGCTCTCTTCACAAACGATACAGGACCTATAGATACAAGCTTCCGAGATTACATGAGGACAATTATTGTGCATTAAATCATACTGTTATACCACCAGGTGGCATGGCAGTCAGCCGGCCACCATGCATGTCATGCTTATGGGTCAGATTTTCAGAAAATGTACAACAATTCCACTTCGCCAATCTTCTCAAATAACCCAAATTTTAGACGAAAATAAAGTTCAAAACACAGTTCAATCTAACCAAACAGATTGCTAGAATCAATACAATGCCGAATATACTCGAATGTACCTATTATTGACCGAATTTCAGCCTAATTCTGAAAAATTTCCTAAATGTGTACAGCTGCCAATTGTACATTTTCTGAAAATCTGACCCTTATACAGGTTTACCTAGACAGGAGGCAACCACACCGCAAGACAGGTGAAAGTCTGCCAAGTCAACATTAATGAATACGATGTTCAATCTGTAGTGAAGTTACCCGCCACTATGGGGCGCCAACTGTCAAACTCACACTTTTGTTCGTTAACAATTTCATGAACAAAATGGTCGTTTAAAAACGAAATCGTAGGCCTAATTTATAAATAAATTTCATCAACGGCTTCAAGGTTCCTATCATGTCCTATAACATAATGACTTCCGTTGAATTTTGCTAACGAAATGGTGTGTTAAGATTTTGTACTGTATTCTATTGATGAAATGGTCGGGGAATGACTGACAGACTGACATATGAATGAAATGGTTATTGTGTTCAACTTTTACCGAATAATGCCAATGAAAGGCTCAGTTTCGTTGCTATTTTTAACATAATTCATTGACGAAATGGTCTGTTTGAGACAGAATTGATAGGCCTATTTCGTTTATGTTGTAACATAGTATTATCGTAGGCTACGTGCATGGGATCGCTGTGCACAACATTCAAAATGGACATTGGGACCGTCAATGCATGACATTTAAATTGCCATTTTTAAATGAACGAAGTAACAATTACACATCGATTCGTCAATGGAAGAATTCGTCAACAGAATAAGCTATTTATGAATAACGGAGATCCAAGAGATAAGATAGTTCACCCATATTGTGAAATTTACATCCCCCTTATCATAAGATATGGCTAGGGTATTTCTCCCCAAGAAATGCATCCATAATATAGGTGTTTACAAAGATTATTGTACGTATTATAATCTTTGGTGTTTATTCAAATGTAAGGTTACCAATTTATCCATGTTTTGAAAAGATCCGTGACTAGCAACATACCTATATTTGTTTTTATTTCATTTTGAGGCCAGGTTAATCATATAACACCAGATGAACAATCTTTTTAGGTAGATGAATATTATATCCTAACAATATATTCGATGGACCCTTAGAGTAAGAGGAACGGAAGAGAGCAAGCAATTCGGTGGATGGGTAAGCTGGATCCCGTATGTTGCGTCATACGCCATCCAATTCCAAGTTTCACTGCACGAAAAATATTCCTCCCCGACGGGGAATTGAACCCCGGTCTCCCGCGTGACAGGCGGGGATACTCACCACTATACTATCGAGGACGGTTGGGAAAGTGGACTGGCGATTGCAAAGAGTTTAAATAGTACTCAGTACAACAGTACTCAAGACAAATAAAAGTTTGTGTATGCTTTGTCTTTGCTTGATAGATCCTTTTAGATTCTAATTACTCTGGTTTAAACCAAAGAAGGCATTGTTGTTTAAATCGCATAGTCTGACAGGGCATTAGTTAAATATTTTGTGGACTTTATTTTCTAAATACTAGGCCTACGTTGAAAAGCAAACAAAAATGATTTCGATATGATAAAAGTAAGTTATTTGGTTCTTTTTTAAGGGTTAGCTTTGCACCTCTTTATGTATTTCATATATTTCAGCAGAACAGTGCTTTTCAAGGTAAAGCTAAGTCATCAAGTCTCAGTAGTTCGAATGTTTCTGTAATAAAATACTTTATACCTTATTTCATACTTTTCATAAATTTTGCTTACTGTGATAACTGGGACTATTTTATGTAATATTTTTCTCAGAATACAAACATACAATAAAGTATCTTATGAGTCAGATTTTTAGAAAATGTACAATCTACAGTTCTGCACATCTCTCAAATCCTGCTAAATTGCAGTGAAAAATGATAAATACTGAGTATATCTGAGTGTATTCTGTATTTTATTCAATGAATAAATCTGTTTGGTTGTGTTGAGCTGTATTTTGAACCTGATTTTCGTCTAAAATGTGGATTATTTGTGGGGATTGGTGAAGGTCAATTGTACATTTTCTGAAAACTTGACTCATAAAGGAAGCGTCATGAGGTGAATGTACGAATCTTAAACTTGTAAACTCCTCAAAGCCATGTCGAAATTAGAGCTAGATATTTAAGATGCATAACTATTAATTAATCTAAATGTACCATATATTTTTCTATTTCTATGTTATCGCAATATTGTGGACATTCTTCAGACACTTCAAATAAAGGATGTGAATTTTCAATGTCAGCTTATTTTATTAGCAACATAATGGGCGATCGAATTTATATGTCTGAATTTACAATATACTTGTAAAAGCATAATATGTTTTATTTCAATTTCCATTGATAATGATGAGAGAAAGGCTCATAGAAAAGACTGTATATAACCAATTGATGATCAATCGATGACTACATTCTGCCAGCATTCTCAAATATACTCATAAATTGAGGCTTGAGGCTTTGGCTGACGGGAGGGTCATTATTATTATAGAATTTTTATTCAGGTTTGGCGTCAGAATACAAGAATAGGACATGTTATTCTACTACTAGATCTTCCATTCAGCCCTAGTTTGCTACTGACATCAATTAGATTACAAATAAATTGGTTATTTTTACATTTAATGTAACAGTTGTTCAGTTGAAATAAACTTATAGTACATTGACTATATTGACTATATTGACTATATTGACTACATTGACTATATTAACATTTACATTTATGACAATGAATTTTCGTTAGAATTTTCATTAGAATTTTCATTGCTGACACCTTCAGGATACTTCCTTAACTACTCTCCTCTACGTCACTTCCTCTTCTCCCATAACCCTCTCCTCCTCCTGCAGCCTTCCTCTCCCTCACTTCTTCACTGACAGCTCCACTGGACACTCCTGTCCACTCCTGTCTGACCCCCTGACCCCCACCACCACGCACCCAACCCCCGGCCCCCTCACTCAGCATATTAAACAGACACCAACGCCAACCAACCAGGATTTTGATGGCATTGTTTTCGTTTTTCTACCCTTTATTTCCATTAATTGCATGCAAGATGACAGGGTGGGGACGTTATTTCGAGCCTCGATATTGGTGACCTACAATGTCTAATAAAGTTATTGGTTAGTTTTAAACGCCCTTTTTAAGAATATCTCCGGGCTAGATAATGAAGTACCCTTTTTCTGTTTTCTCCGGCCCCCTTTTTTTAGGATACTCTGACCGGAGATAGCTAGCCAAAATGTACCCCTTTCCGGAGAATTCGGGAACACGGGTGCGATCCATATCTACCTCTAAGTTCTATAATATTAATAATCATATTTCATAATTAGATTCGATTAACTTGATCAATTACGTCAGCTTATTAATTAATCTATCAATATTTAGTAGTTTTATCTAATTAAAATTTCAATGATATATAATTATCATTTTGATTTAAATAAAATTCATATTCTCCAGTCGCCTCTTCTCTTTTGTATCGGCAATGATATGCCAATTTAGCAAAACAGAAACAGAATTATCATCTTTATACAAACATAAGATTAGAAGTAAATTAAGAAGTAAAGAATCCTTTATTTTGTCGATGAGGAGTTACAATTAATTACAGACAAAATTGGGGAGTTAGACTTCTGGTTTTAAACCAGGTCTTCCATCCAACACTCTTACATCTTTACGACTATAAGAACACAATTCACAGTGGTGACACCTAAATTTCGATCTGATACAGATTGGTTGGGATATAAATAATTACATCAGAATTAAATAGATGATATCTCGGATTAAATAAGGAATGATAATACCTCCATAAATTCTTATATAAAAACTGGTTTTGAAATCAGGTTATATGGATATTGATAATAGGAATATCTTGAGCAATCATAAACAATGATCATACTAAACAATGAAATCGTGCTCACTTATTACGTGAGTCAGATTTTCAGAAAATATACAATTGGCAGCTGTACACATTTAGTAAATTCTGCTGAATTAGGCTGCAATTTGGTCAATACTAGGTAAATCCGAGTATATTCGACACTGCATTGATCCTAGCAATCTCTTTGGTTAGGTTGAACTGTATTTTGAAGTTTATTTTCGTCTAAAATTTGGGTTATTTGAGAAGATTGGCGAAGTTGAATTGTACATTTTATGAAAATCTGCCCCACATACATATTTGCAGAATAGCTCCTACAACTATAATGTACAATATGGGGAAACAAATTATGGGGAAATGAGTCACAAGTCGCTAAAATTATATTTTGAGATATCACCAAATTTGAACAGATGAGATCAAGCCGGTTCCAATGATAGTAAACAGTAGGACATCTAATAAGTATTTTTAGGTTCTGGGTTTGATATTTTACTTTTGAAAAAAATGTTTTCAATATCTCTGGGTAGTCATTTACTAGTGAAGTATAGCTAAATATACATTATAGGATGACTTCCAAAACGCAAGAATATATTTAATACACTGTCTTGAAATTCCGTGCATCTATTAATATGACTGTGAGCATTGAACTCCCCAAGAATCAAAACATTTCAATAAAGAGATCTTGTGAATAAATCCTTTAGTAAAATATCAATTTTGCGACTTGTGACTCATTTTCCTGAAACACATCACATATGTGTTGTGTTCTAGGAAAATGAGTCACAAGTCGCAAAATTAATATTTTTCAAATTGTTTTATTTACAGATCTCTTGGTTGGAATATTTTCACTTTTGGAGTGTCGAGTCCTTGTGTTCGTATGGATACATGTACCAAATTTCAAGACAGTTCATTAATTATATCAGTGCATTTCGAGATCATGATATGGGACTATATTTAACTACTTTACTACTAAATGTCCACCCAGAAATATTGCAAACTTTTTTTTTCAAAAATAAAAATACCCAACTGAAAAGATAGAAAAACTTTCCTCATGCCCTTAATGTTTACATTCATTGGAATCGGTTTGATCTCATCTTTTCAAATATGATGATATCTCAAAATCCATATTTTGCGACTTGTGACTCATTTTCCTGAAACACATCACATTATGGTATATTGAAATACATGTTGAAGGCACATAAATATCTACAAGGCCTGCCTTCAATACCAGACAATGGTACGGAGACCCATATTCACCCATTCAGACCGTTATCCTCAAAATATACATCCACATTTACTGGGTCAGATTTTCAAAAAATGTACAATTGGCAGCTCTACACATTTAGTAGATTCTGCTAAATAAGGCTGCAATCTGGTCAGTACTATGTAAATTTGAGAATATTCTGCATTACATTGATTCTAGCAACCTGTTTGGTTAGGTTGAGCTGTATTTTGAACTTTATTTTCGTCTAAAATTTGGGTTATTTGAGAAGATTGGCGAAGTTGAATTGTACATTTTCTGAAAATCTGACCCTATTGTTTTAGCATGGATTGCCAACACATGGGTTAACATAATAATTCTAATTATGAGATAATTGTCTTTAATGTGAAATAATTTCGTGGTTTTGAAGCAAACAATTCAACATGTGCCTATATAGATTCAGTCATAAACAATTGCCACTCATATTTGAACACAATTTGCTTTCATTTATACAGGATGCAGTGAAATAAAAACTTAAAATTTGTTCACTATGTAAAGGTAAATAAAGATAGTTTTATTTGTAAACTTTGCTTGACATGAAACGTATCATGCAGTGTGAATGTGAATTGTCAATAAATTTGTTTTAAAAAAATAAATACTCTAACCAGTTTGCCCTTAATACAACAATACAAATATGGACTCTTGATAGTCAGTGAATTGGTGTAAAAGACTTTTAATGACCGTATAACTTTCTTACAGTCAATACAAATTACAAGAGGAATGATTAATCCGTTGAACCCTATGCTTCCAAATAAATAGACAATTGAACTCATACCATGCTCAGGGCGTTATAAGCTATTTACAATCAGTTTTCAGAATTTCACCAAAAAAGCGAATTTGTTGTAACATAAATGCTGTAATGCGCGAAAGCAGAGAACTTACAACCTGACATAAATATATTGACCTTTTTTAAAATATTTGTATTGACCACATAATTTAAGTCATAGTTTAACTTGATCCTCGATTTATTTCACATTTTAAACCATTCCTTGGAATTATTTAATTTACCTATTCCCAATCTTAATTCATTACCTCTGGACTATTTATTGGTCCATAAACATCGGGTAATCTTTCAATGAATTTTAATTTACCATCGCTTAATTCTATACTTTAATCAAACAACCCCATCGTGTAACGGTTGCCATTCGGCACCTCTATGTCTGAACCAATTCTTTAGTCCTTCTCTTTGACAATACAACCCTAAACTCACTGAACCCACCGCAAATATCACAGCCAATGCAATAAGTCCCACCACAATCTTGGGTATGTGGCTAGGGTAGGAGTACTTCCCTGGTTCTGTGAGCCCAACCACCATGTCTTGAATAGAGGACCAGGTACCATTGTGTGGTTCAGACTCTATACCCAATATAGCACTCATTATCTGGTATAGGTTGACGTTTTCTAACTCTGAATAGTTCTTGTTCTTTTGGAAGTGAGGGCCCACGGCAACGAAGATGCCATTCATATCTTTGTTTTGGTTACTGTAACCATGGTTACCAGCCCAAAGACGAGAAGCTGTGCCTGTTTTGTATGTGGGGAAAGTGGGTTTAGCTGCCTGCAGAAGAAAGAGAGATCCTATAAGTGTAATGTAATAGTTTTATTTCCAGATTCATTTGACATCAGTTCCAGAAATGGGACAATTATTCTACACTTATCACAAGATATAATATAATTTCCATCTGCGGATTCGCATTCGCAGGTCAGCAATGTATAGACATATTTGTAACAGAATCTATTACCAAACTTCTTAACAAGAGAAACAAAGAAAAATAATAATCTTTATTATACGAATCGACGAATTCGATGAATTATTCGACGAATGAGAACTATCACTATGTGAAACTTTGTCAATAAAATTTATTAAAAAAAAAAAAATACATTCCATTTGAGAGGTGCGATAAAAAAAATCATGTGACTTGGAAATAAAAATCTGTTATTATTAATACCATAACAATTCGAATTGGTTTTTCCTTTAGCTTTTAGATACTTTATGATGATTCAAAACCCAAAACAAAGGTTTATACATTGTTTATACATTGTATTATTGTTTATATATGTGGGAAAAGTGGGTTTCGCCGCCTGGAGAGAAAAAAAAGAGTTAAAATCCTATAGATGTATAGAAATATTTGTAACAGAATCTATCATTAAATGTGTTAACAAGAGAAACAAAGAAAAATAATAATCTTTAGGATACATTCCATTTGAGAGGTGCGATAAAAAAAATCATGTGTGACTTGGAAATAAAAATCTGTTATCATTAATACCATAACAATTTGAATTGGTTTTTCCTTTAGCTTTTAGATACTTTATGATGATTTAAAACGTTAAAATGTTTATACATTGTATTTCAATATTCTTTTATATGCTGGGTATATGGTACATATGCGTGTATATCCATATGACAGATGGCGCCACCGTTTGGTCTACTTGCCCTCCTCAAGTATCCGTGAACATTCACTCTACCTTCTGCCGCCATTGAGAACACTCCTGCCTGTTCGTTTTTCTTTGGCAAATTTTTTCTGTCGGCTGTCATTATGCCTTCATGTAGCGGTTGTGAGAGAGTCCATGTTAGACCGTGTGGAAAAGCGGTTTGCTTGTACGCAAAGAAAGCATTGAAATATTGCAAGGAGAATGGGATTGATCCTATGGAATATATGCATCATTTGGACCTTATAGACGAAGCAGACATGGAGTTGGGTGATTACGTCGACCCTGCAACTGCTTCGGCCAATGTGGCTGGCCATTTGGATGCTTTTATGAGAAGGCAGGAACATATGTTAGCTTCTCAAGCTGATAACATGACCAAGATGATGAATGCTATTACGATTTTGTCGGACAAGGTGGTCATTACCGATTCGAAACTTAAATCTCCCGCCGGTTTTTCTACGTCATCAGGCGGTGGTGGCACGCCATTGGTCACTGCTAATGATCTGCTGACCGCCCCTTTTACGGATGCGCTGTCACAAATTACGGCTGCCCTGGACCCAGCATTGAAGGCGAAAACGCTAGGTAATATTTTACGCCCCGAGTATTATGTGCAGAATATAGACAAGGGTACACCTGTTAAGAATATGGACCATTCTAAGTTAAATCATCGGGATTTGTGGTATGGACAGACTTGTGTGTTGAAGGCCATGATCAAGGGCGGAGAAGATATTTCTGGCTATGTGGACCATATGGTTTACGTAGCGAGACACGCCCACCTAAATACCTATAAGGATAGTGCTCTAGTTCTCTATGATCGGGAGGTGGTGTCCCGGGTGATTGACGGGGACCTGCCTGCCTTTGAGGCCGCTGATCATGAGGCTCAGAGTGTGGCTCTTCACCCGGCCGCTATGGCCACGCCCCCTTCTGTGGCCCTGGCTGATGACAAGAAGAAGAAATCTAAAAAGGCTTCTAAGTTTACCATCCCTGCAGACTTCCCAGAGTCAATTTGTTACTACTACAACTTCAAGGAGTGTAACGGGAAATGCTCGCGTAGTCACGTATGTAAGATCTGCAATAAGGACCACAAGGCTGTTTCGTGCCCAAATTGCTCCAAGTCAGATTGACTTTATGTTAATGAGGCCGACCCGGAAGTGGCTTCTGACCTCAACCTTGAACTCTGTGGTTCTTCCGGTAATGGCGGACAAGGTTCACCTTCACCGTGTGTTGATGCCTCCGACATTACTGTTTCTCCTAATCTGGATTTAATACCGGCTAGTCTTGATGCTTCTGTCGCACAAAGAGTGCTTCACACTGTTGCTCTCCCATTATTGGAAGATGGGACCGTCACTCCTGCTGATAGCTTGGATTTTGTGGTGGATAATGTTGTCTACAAAGAGTTTTCGACTAAAAATGTTGCTGATCAGCTGATCGTGTCGGCGGAGATACCTTTGACACCTTCGGTGACAGCTATTGAATACAGTGATCGTGTTTCTGATATCCATTTCATTGATGGGTGTCTGTCTCAGATGAAGCTTGATATGTGGCTGAAGGAACTGGATTTTGAGGAGGATATATCATTAAAAGAATTTTTAACGACTGGTATTCGTGATGGATTCATGGTCGTTGATAATGTGGACTCAGTACCATCGTATGCTAGTGACAACTATTCTTCTGCTCTGCATGGCCAAGCGTATTCCTTTATTTCTAAGTTACTTCAACAAGAACTGGAGGAAGGGAAATATATCTATGCCCCTCGACCTTCTAAGTGTGTGCATTCTATTGGGGCAGTTCCTAAGAGAACCTCGGCATTCAGACCGATCACCGACTGTAAAAGACCTATTGGCACTTCTGTGAACAATTTTCAGGACCTCACTTGTGAAAAATTCAGTTATACGGGACTGGACAATGTCATTGAGTTTATTAAGCCTGGTGATTTTATGGCTTCAATAGACATTGCTGCAGCGTATAGGTCAATATCAATCCATCCCTCCTGTAGACCTTTGATGGGAATATCATGGAGATTTCCTGGCAATGATTATGACTCTGTTCTTTGGGACACACGTTTGTGTTTTGGGGTAAAATGTGCCCCCTTTATTTTCACCGAAGTTAGTCGTTTTGTCGTCAGATCCATGGCCAGGAGGGGGTTTCGGCGTGTGAATGCCTATTTAGATGATTATATTGTTGTTGGGTCAACTTTTAGAGAATGCCAAGATGCTCAACTGGTTCTCATCTCCTTGTTGGCTTCTCTTGGATTCATAGTGGCTTGGAAGAAATGTCAGTCACCAGCTACTAAATTGCAGTATCTAGGCATCATCGTCGATACCATTGCTATGACATTATCGCTTCCCACACAGAAGTTGGACAAGCTTCATGATACTCTTGCTGTCTTCTCCAAGAAATCCTCCGCCTCTATCCGTCAGTTGCAACGGTTGTGTGGTATCCTATGCACTGTTCAACTGTCATTAAAGGTGGTAGAACTTTTTCCCAGCGGGTTATTCAGCTGTTGAAAGGGCATACCAAAGAGGGTGCTCGAATTAATCTAGATGAAGAATTTCATTTAGACATCAAGTGGTGGCTGGCCTTCTCGAAAATCTTCAATGGTACAGCTCCCATTGTAAAATATGATTTAACTTCAGCTATTCCGGTCTACACTGACGCTTGTGTCTCTGGATATGGTGTCTTGTGTGGTTCGGATTGGTGTGCTGGATATTTCAACTGCAATCTGATGCCTAATGGCCTGGAGCTGTTGGTGTCAGATCACTGCCATTGGTCCAACGTTATGATTGAATCCCTGACCCTACATGACGATAATGTTAATTTGTGGGAGTTGGTTGCCTTGTGGTAAGCCTTAAAGAGGCTGGCTCCGAGTTACAGGAATTCCCATATGCTCTGTTTCTCGGATAATAGTCAAGTGGTGTATATGTTGGCTAAAGGTCGCAGTGTGAACAAATCTTGTATGGCGATCCTTAGGTCGATATTTTGGTGGTGTGTGAAACACAATGTCTTCATCACTACTAGACACGTCCCGGGGGTTGAAAATGTTCTGCCCGATCTCATGTCACGCCTGTTTGTTCACAATTCTATTGTTCCACTTCTGAATATTCCATTGCTTTGTTGCAGTCGATCTTCATCAGTTGGACGTGGAAGTGGCCTCAACTATGGCTCATGCATGGAGCTCGAATACCCTGAGAACTAGGGATTTGCAGTGGAAAAAGTTTATGAGTTTCTGTGGAATGATTGGTGTGTCTCCTGTACCTGCAGACTCTCAGACGGTGGTTAGATACTTGGTTTGGCTGGCCAGGTCATTGAAGTTTGTGTCCGTCAATAACCACTTGTCTTCGATCATCAAATTGCAACAGGTCTATGGCTATGAACCTAAATTCAGGGAAATGTTCGTCGTGAAGATGATCCTATCTGGTCTAAAACACCAGTTAGGCACTCCTGAAGCTGAGAAGCTCATCGTTTCTCCTGATCACCTGAGGCTTATGTACAAGAAAATGGATAAGACTGACTACAATGTGACATGCTGGTGTGCTATTCTGTTGAGTTTCCGTAGTTTGCTTCGGAAATCTCACTTAGTTCCTGATGTCAATTCTCCTCACACTCTTCGTAGGCGTGATGTTCAGTGGACTAAAACTGGGATGATAATACATGTCTCATCTTCCAAGACCATACAGTTTGGAGAGAGGAAATTGTTGATTCCTATCAGTCATGTGAATGATCAGGCCCTGTGTGTAGTCTCATTGCTTGAAGAACATTTTCTCCATTTTCCAGCTTCTCCTGATTCGCCCTTATTTATGAATCCGATGTCTTCTCCACTTGTTCCAGTTACATATCAACAACTGTTGGCCTTCTTCAAGCGGTTGGTGGCCTCTGTTGGGATGGATTCGTCATTGGCTGGCATTCATTCCCTTCGTTGAAGTGGTGCCTCATATTTGCACCATTTGGGCGTCCCCCTGGAGGACATTAGACTGATTGGCGACTGGAAGAGCCTTTCGGTTTTGTGCTATTTGGTCTCAACTTTCGACAGGAAGCTTCAAGTGGAGGCTATGGTTGCTGAAAAGTTAGCTAATTAATTGCTCCTTGCTCGTCGTTTAGCAGAGATTCTCTGGGGTGATATTCCTCTTATGCTTGTGTTTTGGGCATTGAGAATTCTCAGGAGCTGTGTTTGTGTGGCAGTTGATGCTTGTGGACTAGCATTCTCATTTAAAATTGAAAAGAGATTAAAGAAGAGTATTATAATGGGCATTGGGCGTCCTCGTCAGAGTCGCCGGCTTGTCTGCCGCAATCTCACCACTATCTTGTCCTCATTGATATGCTGGGTATATGGTACATATGCGTGTATATCCATATGACAGATGGCGCCACCGTTTGGTCTACTTGCCCTCCTCAAGTATCCGTGAACATTCACTCTACCTTCTGCCGCCATTGAGAACACTCCTGCCTGTTCGTTTTTCTTTTTTTTTTAATTTATTATTTGTTATTTTGTTTAATAAAGGCGTCCTCGTCAGAGTCGCCGGCTTGTCTGCCGCAATCTCACCACTATCTTGTCCTCATTGATATATGCTAGGGACATATGATAATAATAGATAGTTAATGGAACTCGTTACTAGTTACTAGTCCAATAAATTTTCAATTAAATTATTAGCACCGAGTTTAATTCGCTCTATGTTAGTGTTGCACCCAGGCAGAGTGTGTACTTACAGTAAGTATGGTGTAGCCTGGCTCAGCTAACATGATAATTGGGGCAGTATACTGCCCTCTTTTATAGTGCAACTCCTCTGGAATATCCTGCTTTCGGTACACTCGCACATGGTGTAATGATGAACCATTTAGTTCTCTCAACACCTGCAGTCGTGGAGAAGAAACAAGACAAAGGGTTATTGGTTTGTGGAATCAAGGTTACAACCTTTCCTTTTAGGATGAACAGGGTCATATTTTCAGAAAATGTACAATTGGCGGCTGTACACATTTAGTAAATTCTGCAAAATTAGACTGCAATTTCGTCAATACAAGGTAAATTCGAGAATACGCGGTATTGGATTGATTCTAGCAATCTGTTTGGTTAGGTTGAACTGTATTTTGAACTTTATTTTCATCTAGAATTTGGGTTATTTGAGAAGATTGGCGAAGTTGAATTGTACATTTTCTGAAAATCTGGCCCAACTAGGAACCTCAAGAGGGTGAAAGTGCGGGTCACTCCACTGATAGGAAGGCGTGTCTAGATTATCTTTTTTAAGATCTTATTTATACTGAGTTATCCAGTCCAATATCAGTGTTTTTCGCTCGCCCAAGGTAAGCAATATTTACATCAAGGTTGTCCAAACAATTCCCCAAAAATTGTTCACTGGATCGATCTCTTAAGGACACAATCCCTCTATGATTTTTGAACTAGTGTTTCTAGTGTTTTTAGTGAATCACAAAACATTTGACATTTCTATAAACTGGTGTACATACTTCAGGGTAAAGTTAGACCCAATTTATACATACATGACAATGCGATAAAACTCCTAACCGATTTCAATATATGGGTCAGATTTTCAGAAAATGTACAATTGGCAGTTGTACACATTTAGTAAATTCTGCTAAATTAGACTGCAATTTGGTTAATAATAGGTAATTTCGAGTATATTCGGCATTGCATTGATTCTAGCAATCTGTTTGGTTAGGTTGAACTTTATTTTGAACTTTATTTTGATCTGAAATCTGGGTTATTTGAGAAGATTGGCAATATTGAATTGTACAATTTCTGAAAATCTGACCCATATATGGAAAAAAGCTATGAATGTCAGAATACGATAAACACACAAGTTTCCATTATACCTGTTCTTCAAGCCCCGGTTTGGGCCATATCTGTACTAGAGTATAATCTGCGATGTAATGTTTAATTTCAGTCATATTCAGAACAGCAGTGGCGTTAACGACCCTGTTTGGTGATATGTTGATCATGCCGTGAGTAGACGCAACCATGACGTCAGTGACGTCCTTCAGCATGACGTGTGGTTTGCCCTTGACTGTGACGGTGTCTAGATCTTTCTGGAGCTGCGCTATGACGCTATCAATAGGCTGAATAGGTTGCTGGAGCGCCTGCGCGTCAGTCCCATAGTTGTGTCCGGTTTTATCTGGTTCTGTGTAGAAAATTCCTGGAAAAAATATTATAAAGTCAATGTGTGGTTAGTTACTATACTGCCTTACTGGTGGACGAGGTGTGGAGATTTTTCCAGATTTCAGACAGCATTGACCCATATGTGATGTGTTATAGAAAAATGAGTCGAAAATGTTTATTTTTCAAAGTGTTTTAGGGTCAGATTTTCAGAAAATGTACAATTGGCAGCTGTACATATTGAGTAAATTCTTCAAAATTAGGCAGCAATTTGGTCAATACTAGGTCAATTCAAGTATATTCGGCATTGCATTGATTCTAGCAGTCTTTGAACTGTATCTTGAACTTTATTTTCGTCTAAAACCTTGGTTATTTGAGAAGATTGGTGAAGCTGAATTGTACACTTTCTGAAAATCTGACCCTTTATCCACGAGATCTCTTTTTAGGAGAGATCTCTTTTTTGTTTTATGCCTCATGCTTTGTAGCATCAATACATGTGCGGTACCAAATTTCAAGACTTTTAAAAGAAGCCTTATACCAGAACAACAGGACAAAAATCATTCAGAATTTTGTTCAAATGACTTTAGATGGGTGGGAAAGGAATGGAACAAGAAATAGAAAATCTTTGGGTTCTGGTCTATGTTAAAGGGTCAGTAAACCCCAAAATATTATGAGCAAATCCATTTCTTTGCTATTATTGAAATGTATTCACCCTGGTTTTATTTAATTCAACCTATCATTTAGTGAGTTTTACCTATTTAAAGGAGGGAAAAAGTAGTTTGCCTATATCACAAAGTTGCGCCAATCTTGAAATGAACATGCAATGAACACAATAAACAACTCTCATAATTGCTCCTAGAAAGAAGGGAGGTGGGGTGGGAGGAAGGAGTTTGACCAAACCAGGTGTGCAGACCAAAACAAACACATGTATAGTTCTCTGGTCAAAACAATGGCTGAAAGCAGTGACAGTGAACTGTTTCAATTGCTGGGAGATTGGGGGGGAAAGGTAGGGATATTATGTTCATTTCTGGTGCAGCTTTGTGATGTCACACAGCACTCTCCTTAAAGGTGCTAAAAGACCTTTTCAACTAAGCTTTCCCAATTCGTGCCTGTAAGTGACTATAAGTTAGACATAAATGGAAGTAAAAAAATTGAGACTTGGGTGTTGTATTTATGGCTCCATGAAGTTTGTTGTCCTAAAAGTGACCGGGAACCCGTTAACTGCAGACCCTTTAACTGAGTATGCTGGCTATCAAAGAATGGATTGTGTGATTGTGCAGCAGGAGTGTAATCTGTTGTGCATGGCGTCGGTGGTGGTATATATGTTTTTAACTTGCTCCCAAATTATCCTAACAAAGCTATTATAGTGTTTGTGAATGACTGGGTGGTGAGATTTATCTTAAGTGAATATATTTATAATTTGTTGTATATGTGATTTGACCATGTTAATCAAACTTATTGTACTATCGATTAGAAAATCTCTCGATTTATGTCATTATATATGTATTAGATATTAATTGTATTTGTATTAAATTCTCGTTTGTTAAAATTATTTTTAATTCAGGCTCAGGCTGAGAATATGTGTACCTGCGTATGAAAATGGTCATTGTCAAGAATAAAATATTTCTAAATACTGTACTTGTACATAATGTCTTGTCTGAATAAAAAATCTTAAATACAAATACAAATCTAAATCTAAAATCTAAAGTTCTCACCAATGAAATCTGCCGTATCATTGGCAAAGAGCTGCAGCGATTCGTTGGCTGCATGTTTGAAGTCCTCAAACTCAACTGACCAATCATGGAGCGGCTTACAAAAGGTGGGTTTGATGCCGTGAATAAATACGTCACATCCGGGCCAGTAGTACATGTAAGTCCGCCTATTCTGTAAAAGAAAACAGTAAATTCCTTTTTTTAAAGATCACATCATTGTTAATTTGGAAGTGTACTTTCGCCATCTATGCATTCAGCTATCTGAAATGGGGTGGTTATGATTATTATGTATACACTGAGTATGCCTCAAATTTACCGTTTAATAATCCTTTCATGAAAATGTGCGGTGTTATTAAATAGAAACACATAGGCAATTGCTAAGAATTACCTAACTTTTCCCGAATACTATGTATAAAATGAGTCACATCTTGGAAAACATGAATTTTGAGATAGCATCATATTGAAAAAGATTCCAATAATAGTGAACATTAGGACCTCTAACGACGAGGTACTTCTTTATTTATTTATGCATGAAAAAAAATGCAATATTTCTTTCTTTCTTAATTCTTGTTAATTACTAGTAAAATAGTTAAATATACTCCTTAGGATGACCCCAGAATTGCACAGATAGTTTCAATATAAAGCCTTTAAACTGTGTACATGTATTCATGCTGCTAACAGTTCTAAACACTCGAGAAATGAAAAATTCTGACTGAGGCCTCATGTGAAAAACTCTTTTTTTTTCAACTTGTGACTCATTTTCCTGTAACACATCACAATTAGAATTTCAGTATGTATACAAATGTAGTGGATATGAGGATCAGCGCAAGTCTAGTATAGCTTGCTGTTGTTTTAACTCTTATATAACCGGGTCGGCCTTCAAGGTCAAGGTTGGAGCTCCGCTCGCTCAGCCTTTCAAGCCTTTTGGATCTGTTCCGTTTTTACCTTGAATGAAATGTTAAGCTTTACCCTAGTTACAGATTACCTTTCATCTTTCTGCATTGACCAGAATACGTACTGTATTGCATAACTGTGATGTATTGTGTATCTCCTGTATCACTTATTCTTGTACGAAGAACATCTTGCCATTTACTTGTACACACTTTGTTATTGTACGGATTGTATTTGTGACTATTCCGGAAATCCTTTCCGTCAGATGTCTTGGTTAGCCCGGCTGACCATGTACCTTGTGATTGCACTGTGGGGGAAATAACGCTACGGAAACAGAGATCGTTGTCCATGTTTTACTTTCCCTTAGTCGAGAGGAGAATCGAACCTGGGTTGTCTAAGTAATAGCACGAAGGTTATCACGGGCTGGATAACTAGTGTCACCATTTACTGATAAACTACCTGTAGGAGAGCCTACAGCCCCGGATTGGTAATCGAGATATCCGGGGGTTCACTACACAAACATGAAAGCATGAACCAAAATGCACTATGCCCAATATCCATGGACTTTTGAATAGGAGAGTATTTTTTGTTTAAATTAGGGATTGGCTGACATTATTAGGACTGTCATGATTTAGACACTGCACTGAGATGGTATTTAATTTCAATTTGTGATGTTTTGATGTTTGATGTACTTTATTGATATGGATTTCTTAGATGTTTAAATATCTGCAGAGCCATACATCAATATGTATGTATGGCTCTGATATCTGTTATAAAATATGTGTTATTTTTTGTCAGCACTGACTGAGAATACTGTACCCGATACATAATGTAGTAGATGAATAAAATATTAAAATACAAAATATATCCACCACAGTTACTTTCAGGTAGTTGGAATATAATGAACCCACAATAAGATTTTATTTGTTGACAAATTAGCTGAGAACTCAGCTTTAAACATTAAATGTGATGTGTTGCAGGAAAATGAGTCACAAGTCGCAAAAAAAAAGATTTTGAGATATCATATTTGAAAAGATGAGATCAAGCCGATTCTAATGATGGTAAACAGTAGGATATTTAATAAGTATTTCTGTATGTTAAGTTTGTTATTTTTATTTTTATTTTTAAACAAAAAAATTTGCAATATGTCTTGGTGGGTAATTACTAGTAAAGTAGCTAAATATCCACTATAGTATAACCTTAGAAATGCATGGATATATATAATACACATTCTGGAAATTTGGCACAGGTATGTATGCTACAAACAGCACTCAGCACCAAACAAATGAGACTATTCCAACAAAGATATCTTGTGAATAAATATCAATCAATCAGCCATTGTGGGCATGGGCCAATACACTCATAACATTTACCCTGGTGGTCAATTAATTGTGAAATATTGATTAATGCTTGCTTGGGTAGTTACTTGATGGGTCCCTAGGGGCCTCCCAAATCATCAACTAAGTAATTAATCACGCACATTTTGGAAATATTCTGAGGTAAACAATGGAGCAAAGACTAAATTATTGTGTAGGGAGGTAGGTTGGAGAATGTGGTATTAGTGAGCTTTATGTTAAAGCTGTATTCTCAGCTATTACGACGAAACAAATCTGACCAAATTTACTCGTATTATGAATTATTAGACTGGATTACTCAATATTCTGCTGCTAGTTCTGGTCCTGGGTAAGACCATAAAGTGCCTTTCTGTCTCTTTTCTCTGTCTCTCTCTCCCTTCTTCTCTATCTCTATTTCCTGGGTAAGATCATAAAGTGCCTTTCTGTCTCTTTTCTCTGTCTTTCTCTCCCCCTTCTTCTCTATCTCTATTTCCCGGGTATGATCATAAACTGCCTCCCTCTCAGCTCTCCCGCCCTTGATAGAACCATATTAAATGTGTTGATAAGGGCGTAAAGCAACCAATCTCACTCACTCACTCCCTCTCAGCTCTCCCGCCCTTGATAGAACCATATTAAATGTGTTGATAAGGGCGTAAAGCAACCAATCTCACTCACTCACTCCCTCTCAGCTCTCCCGCCCTTGATAGAACCATATTAAATGTGTTGATAAGGGCGTAAAGCAACCAATCTCACTCACTCACTCCCTCTCAGCTCTCCCGCCCTTGATAGAACCATATTAAATGTGTTGATAAGGGCGTAAAGCAACCAATCTCACTCACTCACTCCCTCTCAGCTCTCCCGCCCTTGATAGAACCATATTAAATGTGTTGATAAGGGCGTAAAGCAACCAATCTCACTCACTCACTCCCTCTCAGCTCTCCCACCCTTGATATAACCATATTAAATGTGTTGATAAGGGCGTAAAGCAACCAATCTCACTCACTCACTCCCTCTCAGCTCTCCCACCCTTGATATAACCATATTAAATGTGTTGATAAGGGCGTAAAGCAACCAATCTCACTCACTCACTCCCTCTCAGCTCTCCCACCCTTGATATAACCATATTAAATGTGTTGATAAGGGCGTAACACAACCAATCTCACTCACTCACTCCCTCTCAGCTCTCCCACCCTTGATATAACCATATTAAATGTGTTGATAAGGGCGTAAAGCAACCAATCTCACTCACTCACTCCCTCTCAGCTCTCCCACCCTTGATATAACCATATTAAATGTGTTGATAAGGGCGTAAAGCAACCAATCTCACTCACTCACTCTGCTACTGGTATATAATATTTATACAATAATTTGAAGTAGAATCAGTTTAGCTAAAACAGCCACCAGTGAGCGATAATAAGTGAAGTCATCATAGGAAAGGATTCGGGTGGGTTCTCCAAATACAAATAAGGACGTCTCAGTAGCCCTACACCAAACACAACTGGACAAAATCTTCCACTATTTTTGGTCAAATGACGTTTAGATGGGTTGGAAAAGAATGGGAAAAAAAGGAGAAAATGTTCAGTATTTGACCGATGTTAGCTGCGAGTGCAGCTTTGAGGGAATAGAAACAGCGTATTGCTTTCATGTTAGGCTTAAATTGCTGCAACAAAATTTAAACTTGTTGCCTTTTGTATCGCTCGATCCTGTTGTTCAATATCTTACAATATATGAAGTGGGTTAATTCACCATTTGGAAGACAAATTCCTAAATTGCATAGTAGACCTACATTAAAACAATCAGTGCATGTTCTTGAAAAAAACCTATTCCAGGATATCATTTTCTCCTACTGTGAGTAGCCAATGTTTCTCAGGTAAATAAATATTAGGCCGTACCTTACACTGACACATTCTAAAATATATGCATTCAAAATAATCAGTAGTAACTCAATAAGTAATCAATAAGTAAAAGATGATTAGATTCTCCTTTAAGATTTTCCATCACAACTTAATAGTCGAGTATAATTTGCATGCAGTAAAAAAATCAAATGATATATTAGGATAAGGAGCATAACTGTGATATCTATAATATCTGCACCAAAGTAGGCTTAATCATGATAATAAGTTTGTTCCAGTACATGGGTCTCTCTATATCATGTACTGTCATTTTAACGATTCCAAGATACTATGTCTTAGCCCTGTAGAGGCCACGATGGTAGGATTTCTTGAATAAAAGCTTAAAATAAAACAATACAAATATTGCTGACTTACTTGTCGTGTGGCAGATATCCAGATGGGGTCGCCACTGTTCCACCACCTGGGTTCACTGTCTATGGTGGAGTTGTGCATGTTGGAGAACTCCTGGTCACTCTCTGTATCATACATGTAGTCCCCAGTCATAGCATGCACCTCGGGGTACAACCCTGAAACACGGGAATACAGGGTAATGTAAGGTAACTAAGATAGGGAGGTTCATGAGTTGTGCATGTTGGAGAACTCCTGGTCACACTCTGTATCATACATGTAGTCCCCAGTCATAGCATGCACCTCGGGGTATAACCCTGAAACACGGCAAATAGTACAAGGTTAATGTAAGGTAACTAAGATAGGGAGGTTCATGAGTTGTGCATGTTGGTGAACTCCTGGTCACTCTCTGTATCATACATGTAGTCCCCAGTCATAGCATGCACCTCGGGGTACAACCCTGAAACACGGGAATACAGGGTAATGTAAGGTAACTAAGATAGGGAGGTTCAGGAGTTGTGCATGTTGGAGAAACCCTGGTCACTCTCTGTATCATACATGTAGTCCCCAGTCATAGCATGCACCTCAGGGTACAACCCTGAAACACGGCAAATAGTACAGGGTAATGTAAGGTAACTAAGATAGGGAGGTTCAGGAGTTGTGCATGTTGGAGAACTCCTGGTCAGTCTCTGTATCATACATGTAGTCCCCAGTCATAGCATGCACCTCGGGGTACAACCCTGAAACACGGCAAATAGTACAAGGTTAATGTAAGGTAATTAAGATAGGGAGGTTCATGAGTTGTGCATGTTGGAGAAGTCCTGGTCAGTCTCTGTATCATACATGTAGTCCCCAGTCATAGCATGCACCTCGGGGTACAACCCTGAAACACGGGAATACAGGGTAATGTAAGGTAACTAAGATAATAGGGAGGTTCATTAGTTGTGCATGTTGGTGAACTCCTGGTCACTCTCTGTATCATACATGTAGTCCCCAGTCATAGCATGCACCTCGGGGTACAACCCTGAAACACGGCAAATAGTACAGGTTAATGTAAAGTAACTAAGATAGGGAGGTTCATGAGTTGTGCATGTTGGTGAACTCCTGGTCACTCTCTGTATCATACATGTAGTCCCCAGTCATAGCATGCACCTCGGGGTACAACCCTGAAACACGGCAAATAGTACAGGTTAATGTAAAGTAACAAGTTCAGCAAGTCTAACATATACGTAAACGTAAACGTATCTATAATATATACAAACATGCGTTAAAACGAAGAAAGATGTTCAGCAAAACATATGGCGGGAAAACGTAACATGAAATATCAAGTAAAACGATTCATGTCACAACTGATTTGTTATGCATAGAAATGCAACGTAAATTACAAACAAGATACGGTTATTTTGACAAATATTTCAGTTTGTGATATATTTCAATTCGCCAACATTGATACTATGTGATTTAAACTTTACAATTTCTTTACATTACCGTCACGTTTACAATACACTTCGTCCTCTTTGTGAGAAGACCCAGTTTTTAGTTAGATCATTATTATAATACATACACTAATATATATTTCTATCGTTACCATCGATCCCCGTTTTTTTTAGGATCTAAAAACCATACATTATCGTTTATTTGCTCTTGTATATTCCCATGTATTCAAGAATATATTCTGGACGATTTCTGTATAAGATGTTTTAATCGAAGTGAAAAAAAACTTTATATTTTGGTATTGTTTAAAGGATGCTACCAGGCCAGGAGCAAGTCTACTTTCAGTTTCTGATCGATCTCTTCTAGTTGGCATTGTCATGAAACCTGACATCTGATTGGCTAATATTAGCGTTTCCTTATTGACACAGTCATGTAAACAGCGCTTCTATTGGTTGAGCATACAAAGTGATGGCACAATACATGTATTACATAAAGAGAAGTTGCACATAGGAACCTTCGCTCCTGTATTGACTAACGCTGAATGCCTGTCACTCAGGGGAGCTACACATAGCATAAGTGTGATCCGTTTTAGGAAAATGAGTCACAAGTCGCACAATATGGATTTTGAGATATCATCATATTTGAAAAGAGAAGATCAAGCCGATTCCAATGATAGTAAACACTAGGACACCTAATAAGTATTTCTATATTTCAAGTTAAGATATTTTTATTTTTGAAAAAAAGGTTGCAATGTCTCTGGATGGTAAAGTAACTAAATATACTCCATACGAAGACCTTCAAGGTACAAGGATATATTCAATACAATGTCCCGAAATTTGTTACATGGATTTATGTGACTATAAGTGCTAAACCCCCGAAAAATCAGAACATTTTAATAAAGCAATCTTGTGGAAAAAACACTTTGGGAAATATCAATTTTTCGACTTGTGACTCATTTTCCTGGAACACATCACAAATGGGTCAGATCTTCAGAAAATGCACAATTGGCACATCTACACATTTAATGAATTCTGCTAAATTATACTGAAAATGGTCAATACTAGGTTTATCTGAATATATTTGATATTGCCTTGATTCAAACAATGTGTTTGTTTATGTTGAACGGTATTTTGAACATCACTTTTGTCTTTAATTTGGATTGTTTGAGAGGATTGGTGAAAGTGAAATGTACATTTTCTGTTTAATTAACACAAAATTGATATCTCCTTTTATCTTTAGAAAATACATTGATTAATTTGTATTTGTTCAGATGTTATGTTGATATTTCGTAAACATTATATTATATGCATTATAAATTATCATATCTTTATTAAAGACATTCTCATCACGAAATCAATATAGTGCAAGTGGGTAAAAGTATCCAACACGTCAGTTTCTATGGAAACATCCGGGAAACCAGCTTATCAATCTATCCCACTTGGACTTAGAACAGTCATTTCTCTCTGCCCATGCCCACTCATGGCACGTCCTTTTATAGCAACAGCTCAAGCATGGTAGATCAGAAATGACGCAGTTTCCATAATTTATATGATATCTATGGTAGTAACATTTTGACTATCTCTTATGTATCACCTCATACATCCTGGAATATCATGTTTTCATTAGACCTTCCATTTCCTTTCTATATAATTCTTCTTCTATACTAAATATATTCGAGAGTTATTAGCTTTAAAACCGAAAACTTGAAAAGAGGAAAATTCATTGCTAATAAATGTCAACAATATTAGATAAAGTACAAGTAAAATAGGGGACGCAAAGTAAGGGGAAGTCCTCTTCAAAATCCATGGTATAATTGTCATCCAAATAAGAATATAGCCGAATATTTTCTCAAGCCTGGTTTTCTCAGGCTTTAATTTTTTCCACATACAATGGAACCTCGCATAAAGACCACCTCTCTATAGAGATCTCGACCACCCCTCTATTAAGACCAGTTTTTCTTGGTCCCGAATTGCTTTCCTCTTATTAGATTAGCTCCTCTAATGAGACCACCACTGATTCAGTCCCAAGGGTGGTCTCAATAGAGAGGTTTCACTGTAATTATAGTTCCACATTTAAAATATTGTTGCGTGCTTCCGTAGCCATACCTTCGCATGCTTACTGGACATGTATGCATCTTATATGAACTAAGCGGGTCTAGCAAGTTGCTCCTCCCAATGTTAATGTCCCAATGGTATTTAACTTGCCTCAAGCAACTTTATATATTATTAGTAGTTTAAATTACCCAATCACCCATTGCATCAGTTAATTCTAGATCTTTCTATCTGATGAAATAATCCTTGGTTCTCAAGATAGCCTCATCGTCTTCCAGGGATTGCTTTCATGAATCTCTGAGTATTTATTTGTGATGTGATTCAGGAAAATGAGTCATAAGTCGAAAAAAATAGATTTTGAGATATCATTATAGTTGAAAAGATGAGATCAAGCCGATTCTAATGATAGTAAACAGTCTTATAATCTAATAAGTATTTCTAGATTTTAAGTTTGATATTTTCGTTTTTGAAAAAAAAAAGTTTCCAATATTTCTGGGTGTCATTAAACAGTAAAGTAACTAAATGTAATCCATATGAGGACCTTTAAAACGAAAGGATATATTACATACATTGTCCTGAAACTTGATACATCTATTGATATAGCTATAATTGATCCACCCACCACAAATTAGAACATTCCAATGATGTGATCTTGTGAAAAAAACTCTTTGAAAAATATCAATTTTGCGACTTATGACTCATTTTCCTAAAACACATCACATTTGTTTGAATATAAAACCCTTCAATTTCCACTCCTATGCACTCATTAAAGATGTATCCACCGCTTTTCCTTTTCGAATATCACTTTCCTTTTCTAAGATATTCCAACACATAATGAACATGACTAATATATATCTTAATATCCGAAGAGATACTATCTTAGATTTGGGATATCCTTTCTGTTACAAAGATACTGTAAACGTATTTATTTTCGCGCAGATAAATTTTTGCGCACTAAGTCCTTTGACACCTTTTCGCGGGGATTTAAATTGGCGCAGCAAGGAAGTATCACACATTGTTTATGCAATAATTATACCTTTCGCGCAGGATTTATTTTCGCGCACAAAGGTGGGTGCACGAAAATAGCGAAAATAAATACTGCGCGAACATTGATACGTTTACAGTATCTCAAATACTCATAAAAGAGTAGACGGAGTGAGCCACATGGTGGCAAGCATTTATGAATAATGGTTAAAATTTCACAAGTTAATGAGTGTATAATTTAAATAACAAATGCTAAAATATCACAGATGTATACCACAATTTGCAACGACATCAGCCATAATCAATTTCCTTTTGTGACGAATGAGAACTACTACACACTGTAGAACTTCTGTCAATAAAATTTGTTAAAAAAAAATTTAAAAAATACGCCAGTCCCTCATTTCTATATACTACTATATCCTATCCATTACCATTAGGAAAGAGGCGAAAAAGAAAAGTCTGTAATATTACAGATATCGTACTGATTACGACTATTGGATGCAACAGTTAACATGAATTAAAAAGATTTTCTACTTTTTGTTTCATCTGAAAGTCGTTTGACCAAAATCGTGAAGGATTTGCTGCTTTATTTATATTTTGGTGGCTGACCGAAACACTTGTTTGGGTGGTTTCACTTCATCAGATCTAACAATGATCAAATTTATGATGTGTTTCAAGAAAATGAGTCATAAGTCGCAAAATTTATATTTTTCAAAGTATTTTTTTCACAAGATCACATTATTGGAATGTTCTAAGTTTTGGCGGGTTCATCACTCATGGTTATATCAATCGATGTATCAAAGTTCAGGACAATCTATGTAATATATCCTTTAGTTTTTTAGGTCCTCATATGGACTACATTTAGTTACTTTACTGTTTAGTGACCCCTAGAAATATTGGAAACTTTTTTTTTCAAATACGAAAATATCAAACTTAAAATCTAGAAATACTTATTATTTTATCAGAGTGTTTACTATCATTGGAATCGGCTTGATCTCATCCTTTCAAATATAATAGTATCTCAAAATCTATTTTTTGCGACTTATGACTCATTTTCCTGAAACACATCAAATTTGTTAAGATTATTTGTGTTATAATAGCTAAGAATGTAGCTTTTAATAAAGGAATCGAGTGCGACAAACTGGTACATTTAGGAGGGAGCAAATTGAATAATAGCTCACCATAGAGGGGACTAGAATAATGGTTAGAATGCCCTCTATTAGTTTGTATCAATAGCTCTTGGTCAATACTAAATAGCAGCTGCTTCTAAAAACAAAGCCATGGCAATGGGCAGCAGCATGAAATGTTAGACTGTTATGTTAAATGGGGAGGAGGGGAGAAGTATAGAATAGCATGGTAACAAGGGGTCGGAATGGTGGAGTGGAATACAAATACAAGGCTAACTTCAAACCACAGGCCCAAAGATCCTGGGTTCGAGTCATATGTGATGTGTTTCAGGAAAATCAGTCACAAGTCGCACAATAGGGGAGTTGCATGTGTCACTGCGCATGTCTACAGCAGTGCATGCTGGGAGGGATTTTGATGAAATCTGACACACAAATATTTGGCAATATTTTATCGAAAAGTGCAAGAATGTTTTCACCAATTCATAGCTTGTACAAACGATCTATGAGAACCAAATGCATGATGGGAAATATGGAGGCTTGTGTTATGGAAACATGTATAAACATGGATATTAACATTAGAGCATTTATAAATATACCATGCTGTACACGAGATGATTTCTATATATTTTTTATAGACTGTACCATTAGTCCCATAATTCCATGCGAATCAAGATTCAAAATGGCGGCTATGCAACTCCCCTATTGATATTTTCCAACGTGATTTAAACACAAGATGTCTTTGTTGGAATGTCTTCATTTTTGGGGTGCTTAACGCTGTTTGTAGAATGAATACGTTTACCAAATTTCAAGATGGTGTATATATGAATTCATGCATTCCTCAAGTCATCCTATATGGAGTATATATTTAGCTACTTCACTAGTAAATTTCCATCCAGAAATATTGCATATTTCTTTTTCAATAGTAAAATAATACTACATAAATATATCAAACATAAAATATAGAAACACTTCTCAGATGTCCTCAATGTTTACAATCATTTGAATCAGCTTTATCTCATCTTTTCAAATATAATGGTATCCCAGAATCCATTTTTGCGACTTGAAACTCTTTTTCCTGTGACACATCACTATAGAAAAGTTATCCAAGGGTTTAAGGTCATTCCATTCAATAAAACATTCCAATGTATGATAACCCATAGATGTCAATTGAAAGATTAAAGCTGCATTATGTATCAAAGCATGTATCAAGCAAATTAATTAAGTTAGATTTTTTCTAGAAGGGCCTTGCCTGTATACCATCTTGATTCGTATGTAACACTTGTGGGAGGTGTATGTCATTTATTACACCTTTCTAGCGAGTGTAATATGGACTGCCATAGGCTACGGCATTGGGGTTCATATCACCACAAGCAACGGGTAGTAAAGCATGTATATTACCCGCAACAATTACCATAAAATTCCTTAGAATCTTCACTATATTTTCGCCATAAATATCGGGAGAAAATAAATATAAAATTGCCCCCGGGCGATCTCCACGTTTGATAGTACACTAAGTCTTGAGTTATTTTTTATTATCTTGTCTTGAGTTATGTGATTTTGTTGTTCGCTACGCCCGGGTATAATATGAAACTTACTGTCAGACAATTTGCCTGTGTATCCCACGCAGTCTCACACTAAAAGAAGACTTTGACAGGACACTAAAATCTTATTAGGTTTTTATTTGTCCTGGCTTTGTCTAGTCCATCTTAAGCCTAGAGTCCACTGAACCGATGTTATCATGGGGACAGTCTGCTAACAGGTGAAGAGCGGATGAAGAGACGGGTGATTAGATTCCTCCATAGTTTTAGTTATATGGGTCAGATTTTAAGAAAATGTACAATTTAACTTCACCAATCCTGTCAAATCACCCAAATTTCAGACGAAAATAAAGTTCAAAATACAGTTCAACCTAACCAAACAGATTGCTAGAATCAATGCAATGCCGAATATACTCGAATTTACCTAGTGTTGCCGACATTGCAGCCTTATTTAGCAGAATTTACTAAACGTGCACAGCTGCCAATTGTATATTTTCTGAAAATCTGATCCATATATGGGAATTTGCCTTAGCACTGTAGACGCCCTAATGGCAGGCTATTTTGAATTTTGAATAAAGGTTTTTAAAAACAAAAAAGATTATATATGGTAATCTTCTAAGTATAATCATCGTGGCCATTCTCATTTTTACCACAAATTGTCTGTATTGCTACTACATTTTATTTTTTCATTTTTGTTCATGTTTTCTTCATTAATAATTAACAATTAAAATAAACTGATTGATTGATCTTTGATTTGACACAAAACCTTATCAACACATCTGAAATTATGATCAGTCCTTCCTGAGTGTGTACTGCATTAATACAGTCATAAAACGTTTTATATCATATGAATCTTATATTAAATAGTAATCAAGCGTCTGGCACTGCTGCCCGTCTATAAGGTGTGAGAGGTGGAAGAGGGATCGTGGGTCTATGGGTGTAAACAGCTATAATCGATAGCTTCCTGATCCGTGACGATGGTTTTATTGACGGCCCCTCCTATATACTAGCATTATAGATGGTTATATCTCATAGCGGACTTTACTATTGGCATTTTAAATCTACTTTCTCACATAAATATGCTCAGAAATTATTTTCGCCATAGCGGTCTTGAAAATGTGGATCTCTATTTTGCCATCGGGGGCGGAGGGGGGGGGGGGGGCGGGGTGCAGAGAGCAAAGGCATTATGTGGTGTGTTTTAGGTTTTAGGAAAATGAGTCACAAGTTGCAAAAAAAGGAAAAGTCGCAAAAAATGGATTTTGAGATATGACCATAATTATTTGAAAAGGTGAGATCAACCAGATTCCAATGATGGTAAACATTAGGATTTTAATAAGAATTTCTATATTTACAGTTTTGAAAAAAAAGTTGCCTATATTTCTGGGTGGACATTTAATAGAAAGTTAGCTAAATATACGCTACAAGAAATGCAAGGATGTATTTAGTACAGTCTTGAAATTTGGTAGCCTACATGTATTCATGTTACACACAGCGTAAGCACTCCAAAAATGAAAAGAATAACGGGATTGGGAATAGGTAAAATGAAAACAATTATTGCACAAAGAAATCTTGTGAATAAAACACTTTGAAAAATAGCCATTTTGCGACTTGTGGTTCATTTTCCTATGACGTATTACATGATTTTGGCACAAGTAGAAACGAAAAACATGAATACTAATGAGGTCATAATCCAAGAAGGTCAAAACCCTTTCAGATTTTATTTAGCCAGGTGACTTTGTCTTTCAGGTGAGTAGAGAAAGCATGAAACAAAAATGGCGTTCTTTAATCAAAATAAGAAGATAACGCCACTTTAACCAACACCCTACATGGGTCAGATTTTCAGAAAATGTACAATTAGCAGCTGTACACCTTTTAGTAAATTCTTCTGAAATAGGCTGCAATGTTGTCAATGCTAGGGAAATTCGAGTATATTCGGCATTGCATTGATTCTAGCAATCTGTTTGGTCAGGTTGAACTGTATTTTGAACGTTATTTTTGTCTGAAATTTGGGTTATTTGAGGTCATGTTGACCTTCAGTACGAGCGAGCGTCCCTCAATAAAACGGTCACGGGTCGTGAGGTTATCGATTTGCCATGGCAACAAATACCAGGACTCCTCCCCACACCTTCCCCTTGTCATTTAACACGTCAAGCTAGGAATAAAGGGTTTGAGCATGAAACATTTTGCAGCTTCATTCAAAAGGCTTCACAGAAGCGAAAATATGTTTTGCGAATTTTTTAATAAGGACCACTCAGGCAGGTTTGGGGATTGCTAATTTTGAATTTTTGTAGCGTAAGATTTGGTTTTATCTTTTTTTAATGATAACAATTTGCTAGATATGTAGAGTTATACAATTGATTAAATAATATAAAGGTGTGTGAGGGGAGATGCGGGAGGTAAAAATGCTAAAAATGATTTAGATTGTAGGCTATTTCTCAGGTACCTACATTCATTTGCAGAAAACTGTCATGTTTACCTTGGATATTTATTCGAGAATATTATTTTTTTCGTTTCAGGCTGTGGATTCACCTATTATTGCTCACACTCGATCCCATTTTCCCCGCCCATTCTACTTCAAATTCACTTTTTAAACGGAAAATAATAGCATACAACAGTAGCAAAATATCGATAATTTCAGTCCTATAGATTGAGCAATTAATCCATAGAGGAATTGGATGGTGGAGCAGTCTGCCGAGGAACGTTGTGGGTTCGAATCCCAGTGAGGTTGCAATATCCCCAACCCCACTCCCACCCAACCCCCAACCTCCAACCCCCAGCACTAGTGAAAGACAAACAGTGTGAGTTAAACTAGCCCTGGGGAAAAATAAAATGGGTCTATTCTGTTGCCAATCGACCCATTCAGCTTTAACTCAGCTTTAAATATGCCTGCCTGCTTATATATGTTGATGTGTTTCAGGAAAATGAGACACAAGTTGCAAAATGAATATTATTCAAAGTGATTTATTTATATGATATCTTTGTTGGAATGTTCTCACTTTTGGGTGCTTAGCTCTGACCGTATAGCACAAACACATATATGGGTCAGATTTTCAAAAAATGTACAATTAGCAGCTGTACACAAATAGGAAATTGTGCTAAATTAGGCTGAAATTTGGTCAATACTAGGTAAATTCGAGTATATGCGGCATTGCATTGATTCTAGCAATCTGTTTGTTTGGGTTGAACTGTATTTTGAACTTTATTTTCGTCTAAAATTTAGGTTATTTGAGAAGATTGGCGAAGTTGAATTGTACATTTTCTGAAAATCTGACCCGTGTATGCACATACTTTCAGGACAGTGTAATAAATATATCCCCGCGTTTCTAAGGTCACCCTATAGAGTATATTTAACTATTTACTAGTAATTGTCCACCAAAAAACACTGCAAACTTGTTTTTCAAAAATAAAAATATCAAACTTAAAATATAGAATTACATATGTCCTAATGTTTACGCTCATTAGAATCGGCTTGATCTCATCTTTTCAAATATGATGGTATCTCAAAATCCATTTTTGCAACTTGTGACTCATTTTCCTATAACACATCTGACATCACATACGAGGGGACTTCTGGGGGTAGGTGCATTATTGGAACCGTCTGGTCCAAACCCTCAGATCAGATAAGAATTCTATGTCAGTGATTGGACACCTACTTCGCTAATCGCTTTCCTGGCCGCGTTCTAATGGGATTATAATGACATTTTGACGTCTTAATGGAATTATAATGGCACTTTGCGGTTGGAGGCGAGAGGCTTTCCCTCCGTTTGAAGGGACTCTCTCATCTCTGGGCCTAGAGTGGTAAGTCTTACCTGTGGTGATGGACTGTAGGTTGGGCATGGTGAGCATAAATGGGTCAGATCGTCAGAAAATGTACAATTGTCATATCTACACATTTAGCAAGTTCTGCTAAATTAGACTGAAAAATGGCCAATACTTGGCATATCTGAATACATTTGATATTGCCTTGATTCAAACAATGTGTTTGTTTGTGTTGAACTGTATTTTGAACATCACAATTATTTTGTCTTTAATTTGGATTATTTGAGAGGATTGGTGAAAGTGAATTGTACATTTTCTGGCAATTTCACCCAAATGTGAAATACTATCTCTAACTCTCTATCTCTAGCTCTCCCTCCGTTTGAAGGGACTCTCTCATCTCTGGGCCTAGAGTGGTAAGTCTTACCTGTGGTGATGGACTGTAGGTTGGGCATGGTGAGCATAAATGGGTCAGATCGTCAGAAAATGTACAATTGTCATATCTACACATTTAGCAAGTTCTGCTTAATTAGACTGAAAAATGGTCAATACTAGGTATATCTGAATATAATTGATATTGCCTTGATTCAAACAATGTGTTTGTTTATGTTGAACTGTATTTTGAACATCACAATTATTTTGTCTTTAATTTGGATTATTTGAGAGGATTGGTGAAAGTCAATTGTACATTTTCTGGCGATTTCACCCAAATGTGAAATACTATCTCTAACCCTCTATCTCTAGCTCTCCCTCTGTTTGAAGGGACTGTCTCATCTCTGGGCCTAGAGTGGTAAGACGTACCTGTGGTAATGGACTGTAGGTTGGGCATGGTGAGGGTAGGGAAGCTGGGCCGCAGACTCTCAGCCTCCACCCCGTTACTCTTCATGTGGTGGAAGCCCGGGTATTCATATGTTTGGTAATCCCACCTGAAAGCATTTTGAACAAAAATGTTGGTTTTTATGTGAACTTATTGGTTCTTTTTCTACTAAAAATATACCTTTACCTGTGTCCGACATTTTACAGTAGTATATTACCAAATTATCCTCCCTACATTTAAATTTGATTTAAATTTGATTAAAATCTATATTTTTATTTTTATCTTTTCTCACTCATCTTCTATTATTTAATTTCTACTTCTTTAATCTTATTTTCCTTTCATGTAAAATCTCAAAGAAAGGTTGGTGTTCAATTGAGGTAGTGTTGAAATAGAGTACGATTAAGTTAGTTGTATCATGGATATTATTCTATTAATGAAGATATAAATGGAAAACGAAACATCTAATTATTTCTAAAAGTCTAATTTCCAAAAAATCCCCAAGTATGTGTGTCTGTGAGCCTGACTTTCTTTCCTACCTTAAAATGTTGGGTTTTTTTAAATTAAAAGGTATTTAAATATGTGATGTGTTATAGAAAAGTGAGTCACAAGTGGCAAACTTAATATTTTTTAAGTGTTTTATTCACAAAATCCTTTTGTGGGACTATTTTCATTTTTATAGTGCTTAACGCTGTTTGTAGCATGAATATATTTACCAAATTTCAAGACAGTGCATTAAATATATTTATGCATTTTAAGGCATTTTAAGGCTTATAGAGTATATTTAGATTCTTTACTAGTAAATGTCCATCCAAAAATATTGCAAACCTTTTTTTCCCCAAAATAAAAATTTCAAACTTTAATCTAAAAACCCTACTGTTTACTATCATTGGAATCGACTTGATGTCATCTTTTCAGACATGATGATATCTCAAAATCCATTTTTGCGACTTGTGACTGATTTCTCTGTAACACATTACATATATGTTTTGTAAAAACCTTTGGTCTTACCTTGAACTTTGTTCAATAGAGTTAGGTCTAGATAGACACAGCATTAGGCTAGCAGTGGGCGGAAGACCATAGTTATTTTTATTGGATTATCATCTGTGAGCCCATATCTCAATGTCAATGTCCTAAATTGATATTTAGAACTTCATTGTACAATGTACTTGTTTGTTGATAACTCAACTGTCGTTATTACAGAAGGTGTGCTGCATAAAAATATTAAAGAAAAAAAAGAGAATTTGAATTTCTCTTACCTGTGTCCATCAAGTACGATTAGCAGTAGCTTGTTACCATTGCCTGTCTGGGTGTTTGTACTAGTGGCCTCCCCGGGTTGTACAGTCAGTGCGGCAGACAGAAGTGCCGCAGTGATGGCCCACATTAGAGTGGACAGATCCATAGCTACCTGTAAATAAACAATCAGCCTCACTAGAGTGGACAGATCCATAGCTACCTATAAATTAACAATCAGCCTCATTGATTACAGATATAACACACTGCTTCTTTACTTTTTGTAGATGGCTTTGGATGAATGAATCATTTTACACCACTACATAATTATAGGATATCATTATAACTGTCAAAATTACATGGTTTAATTTAACTATTATAGTGGTTCTGGGTATGATCATAAAGTGCCTGTCTGTCTCTTTTCTCTGTCTCTCTCTCCCTTCTTCTATCTCTATTTCCTGGGTATGATCATAAAGTGCCTTTCTGTCTCTTTTCTCTCTCTCTCTCCCTTCTTCTCTATCTCTATTTCCTGGGTATGACCATAAAGTGCCTTTCGTTCTCTTTTCTCTCTCTCTCTCTCCCTTCTTCTCTATCTCTATTTCCTGGGTAAGACCATAAAGTGCCTATCTGTCTTTTTTCTTTTTCTCTGTCTCTCTCTCCCTTCTTCTCTATCTCTATTTCCTGGGTATGATCATAAAGTGCCTTTCTGTCTCTTTTCTCTCTCTCTCTCTCCCTTTATCTCTATCTCTATTTCCTGGGTATGACCATAAAGTGCCTTTCTGTCTCTTTTCACTCTCTCTCTCTCTCCCTTCTTCTATCTCTATTTCCTGGGTATGACCATAAAGTGCCTTTCTGTCTCTTTTCTCTCTCTCTCTCTCCCTTCTTCTCTATCTCTATTTCCTGGGTAAGACCATAAAGTGCCTATCTGTCTTTTTTCTTTTTCTCTGTCTCTCTCTCCCTTCTTCTCTATCTCTATTTCCTGGGTAAGACCATAAAGTGCCTATCTGTCTTTTTTCTTTTTCTCTGTCTCTCTCTCCCTTCTTCTATCTCTATTTCCTGGGTATGATCATAAAGTGCCTGTCTGTCTCTTTTCTCTCTCTCTCTCTCCCTTTATCTCTATCTCTATTTCCTGGGTATGACCATAAAGTGCCTTTCTGTCTCTTTTCTCTCTCTCTCTCTCTCCCTTCTTCTCTATCTCTATTTCCTGGGTAAGACCATAAAGTGCCTGTCTGTCTCTTTTCTCTCTCTCTCTCTCTCTCTCTCTCCCTTTATCTCTATCTCTATTTCCTGGGTATGACCCTAAACTGCCTCCCTCTCAGCAACCAATCTCACTCACTCACTCACTCACTCATCTATTATATAGGTCTTCCAGGGCAGCTATTTAAATATATAATGATAACATGATCCTGTTTAAACCATTCAAGACACATTGTTATCTGCATTTGATACACTAGCACATTTACTCAAATATATATAGCATTTCTAATCGGTAGCTAACTAAATTAAATTAATCACCGTCTTAGTTTACAGATAAACCCAATCATATTATTCCTTTTTATAAATAACTTTAGATTAATTAATTAATGAATTACATCTTTATTTGCAAAACTAACCTTGAATATATTGGACAGGTGCATAAATATTGTTTTTTTTTCGTATGAAATAATTGGGTAGGTGCAGTTTTATTTGGGTTTATTTGGCGGGGTTGAGGCAAGGGGGGATTGAATTTCATGAAAGTTGAGAGGTAGATGGGGCAATCAGAAGTACTTGGATCTATTCCAGATACATAGAAATAGTGTAAGGCGGATATGTAGCAAGTCTAGCATGTACTTGTCTGTCTGTGCGTCCGTCCCTGGCAGGCCCACCTGGTCTAATGCATAACATGTGTACTATATGGCTGGCTATACCTGCATCATAGATCATAGAGTGCTTATCATGTGTACTATATGGCCCGCTATATCATGCTGGTAACTTGACCCCTTTTGCCCATCACTATATCCTGGTTATATTTCTATAGCTCTGTTTGCTCTTGGAGAAGAAGCAATTTAAATCCTTCGTTCACTATGGCTTGCTATGGCATGTTAATACACTTAGCATTCTTTCTCCTTATTCCGAAAAAAACACGCAAACAAAAATGCCTCCTGAGTATACTTATACTAAGAGTAAAGGAAATTACTCTATTTTTCTTAGGCTTATATATAAATGAGCTTCATTTGATCTGGATAGGTTCATGTTGCGTTTAAATTTGTTGATTCTACTGGATCATATACAATGGACATGTTTTGGATTCTTTAATAAATGGACCCTGTTGGTCAAGTTATATCAAACATACATTTCACAGTCAAAAATATTATTAAAAATGTAACTCCTTTTTTCTGTTATTAATATATGGACAATCTGCATGGATAATAGTGGATTCCCTAAAGGGGATTGAAAATTTAAATTCAAAAAGCTATCATTTCTTTTAGCCACTAGACCTGGATATTATATTTAAAGTGGTTTGTTATACTTGCACCCACCACCTTCCCCCTCATAATCTCCCACTTCTAGAGAGGTAGATCATTCCGTACTTGTTCTCTTTTTCTACTTTGTTCTTCAAAATAAATATTAAAATATTCAACACGTTTGTCGTGAAAACATATTTTTAAAATTTGGGGGAAAAATACCAGAATGGAATGTCAATGTTTTCATGAAGTAAACGTAAGGGTCTAGTCCACTAAGCCGATTCTCATGGATGTTCACAGATTTTGGTGGAAAAGAATTCTGTGCGGCGCAAACTCGCATGAAAATCGGCTTAGTGGATCAGGCCCTTTACCATGTCTGACTTGTCACTCTAGCCAGTGACTCAGTGTATCTAGATAAGACAGTGTAAACACTTATCTCTAAATCTATATTTGCCGTTATTACAAGGCCATGACTGATGCACACACCTTGGCGGGAGCTGTGGGGAAATATGTGTGGGGGAGTCTAGATAGACGTTTGATGTTTGTCTTGCATTGAATATTGGGAAACCTAATTTAGTTGCATACATGGGTCAGATTTTCGGAAAATGTACAATTGGCAGCTCTACACAATTAGGACAATTTGCTAAATTAGGCTAAAAAATGATGAATACCTGGTATATCTGAGTATATTTGGTGTCGCATTGATTTATAGGACCTGTTTTGCTATGTTAAACTGCATTTTGAAGCTCATTTCTGTGTTAAATATGGGTTATTTGAGAGGATTAGTGAAGGCCAATTGTACATTTTCTGACCCAAGACCTGACCCATATACAATCAGGGTCGCAAGAGGTGACGAATTTCGCGAACCAGTTTGCGAGTGACCAACAACTTCCACTAAAGATAACCCTTTATGTGACTCCAATAGGGGAGTTGCATGTGCCACTGCGCATGTCTGTTGCAGTGCATCATTGTATGGATTCGGTACAAATCTGACATACAAATATTCAGCAACATTTTTATCGAAAATTGCAAGAATGTTTTCACCAATATCATAGCCTGTATAAATGATCTATGAAAACCAAATGCATGATGGTAAAGATGGAGACTTGTGTCATGGACTCATGTATGATACATTGATATTGACATTAGAGCATTGATAAACAGTCCTTGCTGAACAAGCCATTCCATGCGAATCAAGATTCAAAATGGCGGCTATGCAACTGCCCTATTCAATGTTCGTGAAATTCGTGAAACATTCTGATGTGTTTCAGAGAAATGAGTCACAAGTTGAAAAGATGAGATCAAGCAGATTCCAATGATAGTAAACGTATGACATCTGATATAAGTATTTCTTTATTTTAAGTTTGATATTTTTGTTTTTGAGAAAAAATGTCTGCACTATTTCTGTGTGGCTATTTATTAGTAAAGTAGCTAAATATACTCTATAAGATGACCTTAGAAATACATGGATATATTTAATACAGGTCTTGAAATTTGGTACGTTTATTTATACGACTTAAACCGGTAGATACCCCAAATATGATAACATTCCTACAGAACGATCCGGTTAATAAAACACTTTGAAAAATATTAATTTTACGACTTGTGACTCATTTTCCTGTAACACATCACAGTTCGGTTAAGTGGTTTATGACGTTTGTGACATTCGTGTTGCTCTTGACCTAATATAACCCCGTCCCCACAACAGTATCTGCTGCCATTTTCATTTTCTATGTGGTATTCATGTGGTATTCAATACTAGCATTGAATCAACAATAATTGAATTCCAATAAGTAAATACTCATATTGACGAAGCTTAGAAAATTGTTTTGGATCAATCGGAAAAGACTGGTTCAGACCAGAAGTTATTACAATGATTTCGCTTGAACAAGAATTGTACCTAGGCCAAAAAAAATAGGTGTGATTTAGATTTAACACCCCCCCCCCCCACCCACCCCCCCCCCCCCCCCCCACACACACACACCTAGAAAAACTTACCCACCTAAACGTTTTATGACTTTCCCTAATGGGGTTTGTTTTTTTTAACTAATTAAAGCAGGAAAACAAGTTTTGAGCCGTGGACACACACAGCCGATTTGGCTCCCGATTGCCCCCCACTTTTAGTCTCCTATCCTATGATTTCATTTCAAGTCCTGGTTTATGTTTTTGAAATAACATCAACCAGGATTGGAAATGAAATCCTAGGATTCACTGGAAGACCAAAATCAGGAGGCAATCGGGAGCCAAGTCGGTTGCGTGTGTCCACGGCTTTACTAACTAGAAAACTGTATACATTTCTTATGTTTAAAACAACAACTGTTATGGAATAGACAAAACATTTTTAATATGTCAGTTTCTGGATGGAGGTTCCCTAAAAAAGAATAACCTTAACCCCCTTCCCTAGTTTTCAGCTAGATAAATAGGAAACACACCTATTTTTTGTGTGGCCCTACAATAATATGCTTGCTGGGTATGGTTCCCAAACACTTATCTTCGGCAAACGATTTTTCAGTGTCCGTTATGTGTCTCTAGGGAGATCACTTAACCACAATTTACACAACTATTTCCTTAGCACTAAGTATCTAAAGATATACATGTATACAGGAAACCTGACTGGTTTATATATTTGTGTAGGCGATGGCCCTATATCCCTACAATATTGAGGTTTTTTTGGGTTTTTTTATTTAAAATTTTTATACAGCAAATCAATAAGTCAAATCATTTCACAAGTAGTCAAGTACAATGAAGATACATAGTCATTTCGCAAATCAATTTTAACCTAGACATGGGCTCATGGGTATATATTCATTAATGAATTCCATGGTTTTCTGTCCACTGCTGTGTCTAACTACTGACTCACACTGGTTCTAGTTATCTAATTATAGTGCTATGATGGTGGACTGGTGCTAACACAGTATTAATACAATGCTGTTACAATGCAATACAATACAGTACAATGGGTGAGGAGTTGGACATTTATTTGGGTCTTATGGGCTATATGTTCTGTTGGAGCATTATTGGGCTGTGTGATTTGTGTGTTGGGTAGGTCAGCTAGAAGATTCAGCATGGCCTGTACTTGGTATGTGTGTTTCATGGTTGTGTGAATGGCCTGATACCAATCCCTCTAATCTACCTAGATGCTTATAGCATTGGGGCAATGGTCCTATACTACTCCCTCTAATCTACCTCACTGCTTATAACATTGAGTGAATGGGCTGATACCACTCACTCTATACTACCTCCCTGTTATAGCATTGAGTGAATGGCCTGATACCACTCCCTCTAATCTACCTCGCTGCTTATAACATTGAGTGAATGGCCTGATACCACTCCCTCTAATCTACCTCACTGCTTATAGCATTGAGTGAATGGCCTGATACCACTCCCTCTAATCTACCTCACTGCTTATAACATTGAGTGAATGGCCTGATACCACTCCCTCTAATCTACCTCACTGCTTATAAATAGCAGTGAGTGAATGGGCTGATACCACTCCCTCTAATCTACCTCCCTGTTATAGCATTGAGTGAATGGGCTGATACCATTCCCTCTAATCTACCTCCCTGCTTATAGCATTGAGTGAATGACCTGATACCACTCCCTCTAATCTACCCCTCCCCTGCATATGATAGCCTACTAAATGGATAGTCTGATACCACTCCCTCTAATCTACCCCTCCCCTGCATATGATAGCCTACTAAATGGATAGTCTGATACCACTCCCTCTAATCTACCTCCCTGCTTATAGTAATTTGAGTGAATGGTCTGATACCACTCCCTCTAATCTACCTCCCTGCTTATAGCGTTGAGTGAATGGTCTGATACCACTCCCTCTAATCTACCCCCCTGCTTATAAAATTGAGTGAATGGCCTGATACAACTCCCTCTATTCCACCTCCCTGCTTATAGCATTGAGTGAATGGCCTGATACCACTCCCTCTATTCCACCTCCCTGCTTATAACATTGAGTGAATGGCCTGATACCACTCCCTTCTATTCTACCTCCCTGCTTATAGCATTGAGTGAATGGTCTAATACCACTCCCTCTAATCTACCTCCCTGCTTATAGCATTGAGTGAATGGTCTGATACCACTCCCTCTATTCCACCTCCCTGCTTATAGCATTGAGTGAATGGTCTGATACCACTCCCTCTAATCTACCTCCCTGTTATAGCATTGAGTGAATGGCCTGATACCACTCCCTTCTATTCTACCTCCCTGCTTATAACAATGAGTAAATTATGGAAATCGGGATACTAAATGAATGGTTTGATATCTTCCTTTAATATACCTCCGATATGAAATTGAGTGAATGGTCCGAACCCCCCCCCCCCCCCCCCCACACACACACACACACCACCACTTATAATATTGAGAGAAAGATCTGTTACCACTCCTTATTATAATCCACCTCTCTTCTTATAGCGATAGAATGGACTGCTATTAAACTCTCTAATATATATATATCCTTGCTTTCAGATTGATTGAACATGATCCTCAATAAATACAATGAATCCGAGCCTGCAATAATGTAGTATTGTTTTTGGTATAAGCTGACTGCGGGATCCGTGTGCAGTGATCTGAAACTGGCCTGCATTGAATCATAAATGTCTACCATGCTCTATAGACCTGTCTAGTCAGGCATAACAATTTTGACACAATGACATTTTATTTCTATTTGTTTTATTAATTATTTACATGACGATCATCACATAATTATCAATGCTGTTCCATGTTGCAAGTCTTGCACAAAACCATTGTAATCCATGCCACTATTATGTAGATTCATCTAAGAATGTCGCTTTGAATGGAAGTTTCAGGAAAAAAGGAATGTCTCAAAATGAATGGATGAGAGCTATAGTAAGCACAAGGGCACTTAGACAGTCTCGGAGCCAAACAAACAACACATCACATCCATCCCTCCCACTCACTAGACATGACCCTAAATGATCATCATCTAAATATACACCATGGGTCAGGCTGCCAGATCGTAGCCAGTACAATATATTTTGTGATAAAATGCGAATGTATGAAGGATATAAACGGTTTATAATGTAAGATAGTTCAGGACACAACGAAAACCATTTTCCACTAAATTCGTCGGTCGGTCGGGTTAGTGTGTCGCGGCTTTTATAATGAGAATTTGTACCTAAAACATCCTAGTTTTCTCTCAAATTTAAGTTTGTGTGTGTGTGTGTGGGGGGGGGGGTAATCTATGTTCCTATTATCTTTTTATTTCACTGAGCCAAACACACTACTTACTTTGGTAGAAAACAAACTTATTCAATTTTAAAACCATTTAATATTTTCTTAGTCACGCTTATTCTAATTCTCACGTGTTCATGTCTATTCCCTAAGTTGAACGTTTGCAAAGATTTATGTAAAAGACGGTGAAATTTGCAAGAATGAAAACATCGGTTTAAAAAGAAATAACTACCATTGTTTCCCTATATGAAAAATGAAAGGAAAAACACATTGAAAAAATGGTATTAAAATAAAAACTTTCTGGAGGGGAGTCACACTACTAACTGAGCTATGGTTGATTACATAATATAGAAAAAGGTCCGCCTCTTTCTTTGCGAACATAGCGCTTCCAATGGTGCCTTGACATGTTATCTTTTTATTCCTGTAAGCCATCTAATTTTATATGCTTTATATCTGAATGATATTTATTTTAACATCAAGATCTGTTTTGATTTACAAATGGATGAACTTTATCAGAGAGACGACGGTAGATGGAATTGGATGTATCTTTTATTATTATCCCAACGTTTCGGCAAACTCTTTCCCTTCTTCAAGGGTTGTTAATGCAAATAACCCTATCGTATTCTGGGTAGCTCAGGTGGTAGAGATCCTGACAAGTAATATATTATGTAAACTTTTACAGTGATTATAGGACCGCGCTGTTAATTGCAAGACATCAATACAATTTCTTGCTTATTATTATTACAAAGCTTATTCATGTGGGACCAGGAAGAACCAGATAACACAGGATGCAGATGTTACCAATTCACCATATTCGCCTTCGTTAAAAGACGAAATAATGAATATATGTATCGATAAATCAACTTATTTCAACTTTTATTTCAGATCCTCTGAAGAAGGTTCTCCCGTCGAACCGAAACATGTCAGGAATATACCGCCAATGCAAATTAGAACCAGCCTAAAATTACTTCTGGTTAATCCTCCAAACCCCATAACTTATTTTGATAATGATCCAGCTGTAAACTAATAGAATGAGCCAAATTTCTTTTTATTATTGATTAATCAGATGAAGGTGGGGGTAAAGAATAAATTACACAGGGACCTCATTATTCTGAATACCATAGCATCTAGTTTACTGGAAGTGTGGGTCAGATATCAAAAGTACTAACAAGGGTCAGATTTTCAGCAAATGTACAATTGGCAGCTGTACACATTTAGTAAATTCTGCTAAATTCTGCTGCAATTTGGTCAATACTAGGTAAATTCGAGTTTATTCGGCATTGCATTGATTCTAGCAATCTGTTTGGTTAGGTTGAATTGTATTTTGAACTTTATTTTCGTCTGAAATTTGGGTTATTTGAGAGGATTAGTAAAAGTGAATTGTACATTTTCTGAAAATCTAACCCTTATATGTTTACACCTATTTTATTGCATCTCTTCTGAAAACCAGTCCCAATAAATATTGGATTGTGTGAACTTTACAAACACGGGGGACATTTTCCATACAAGTACAGAGGTTTTCAACTCCACCTGTGACTCTCTTGGTTCACAAAGACTAGTGGCAGATCAACAGGGTTTCTGCCTTCAATAAACGGGTCGGATTTTCAGAAAATGTACAATTCAACTTCGCCAATCTTCACAAATAACCCAAATTTTAGAAGAAAATAAAGTTCAAAATACAGTTCAACCTAACCAAACAGATTCCTAGAATCAATGCAATGCCGAATATACTCAAATTTACCTAATGTTGGCCAAATTGCAGCCTAATTTTGCAGAATTTACTAAATGTGTACAGCTGCCAATTGTACATTTTCTGAAAATCTGACCCAAAGGTAAGAAGAGAGAGTGGACTAGAAGTTGTTATGATTACTACCTTTGTGTTCAAAGACTTCCTTTATCCCTCCCCTAGCAAGGGATTCTATATCTAACGCACCAACTTCATGACTTGGACTATACGTATAATATACACCCATGCCTGCTTGTAATATCTTTGTGTTGTCTGGTGATTGCTGTATAAACATGGGTCAGATTTTCAGAAAATGTACAATTTGCCTTCACTAATCCTCTCAAATAACCCGCATTTAAGACAAAAATGAGGTTCAAAATGTAGTTTAACATAACAGAACAGATACTTTAAATCAATGCGATACCAGATATACTCAGATATACCCGGTATTCTTCATTTTTCAGCCTAATTTAGGAGATTGTCCTAAATGTGTAGAGCTGCCAATTGTACATTTTCTGAAAATCTGACCCACTTACTAAATAAAAAAGGAAAGATGGCTAAAGACATAATTAACACTAACCCTTAAAAAAACTAGAGTTTAGTTTATATAAAAACCCAGCTATATCATATCCTGAAATACCTAAATGAATTAATTGATATTACGCCGATTTCTGATATTTATATCAATATTTTACATCTTTAACAAATGAATCTCCTTCGAAGGGTCCCAACAGTTATAACCAAGAGCCAGAGGAGAAGGATTTACTTTGGACTTAAGTTTTTATCTGAATATTTTTTTCACTATACAGACTCAGTGACATCTCAGCGCACTGAAGCTCTTCAAGGATCTACTCTAGTTCTGTGATGTATCAAAGACCAAACTCTAGAACAGGCATCCGCCACTTGGGACAGTTATAATAGGTACGACGTCTGCTAGTATCCTAGCAGACAGAATGAGTCAGAAGAAATATATGCGATTATATACATGTATGTAGATATCCTTACAGCATATGGGTCAGATTTTCAGAAAATGTACAATTCAACTTCATCAATCCTCTCAAATAACCCAAATTTCAGACGAAAATAAAGTTCAAAATACAGTTCAACCTAACCAAACAGATTGCTAGAATCAATGCAATGCCAAATATACTCGAATTTACCTAGTATTGACCAAATTGCAGCCTAATTTAGCAGAATTTACTAAATGTGTACAGCTGCCAATTGTACATTTTCTGAAAATCTGACCCACATATATACCCAGCTTTAGACATTGGTATTGTAGCTTAATATAAACGTTTGATTTTGTTCACAAACTCCCAGCCATTCCGAATTTAATTCCACATATTCTCTCTACATATAATATCAGATTATGATTTCTGTCTTTTATTATGATATACACCGATACATACAATGTCATATATGCATGCGTCATACATACTGAATTACATATACATTGTACACACATGTACATACTTATATATACCCGCGTGTATACATACATGCATACATTTAACACATGAATTCATGCACACATAGCTCTACTATAAATACATTATATGTACAATATATATTTATCCACACCTTTATTATACACCTAACTTAAGAATTTATTGATATGTATCAATTTTTATGTGCAATTAAGTATGCCCATATTCTGCCATTTTTAAAAGAACTCTTAAGCCAATTGTCCATCAACCCTTTTAAATGCATACACCTCTGATGAAGATCTCGACCGAGATCGAAACATGAAATGTCTGATTAATAAAGCAACATGATAAAAGCTGATCGTCTAGTGTCTCATTGGGTATTTTGTCACTTACTTCAACAATTCGATCAATGTATACAAACAAACCCCCACTGCTCCTTTAAATATATACTACTACCTATATGTTATTATTCCCACTTACCTTAAGAGAGGCCGGTGTTGGTATATATCCATAGGTTAACTATCCAACTGTTATTCATGCGTACCACATCCCAAATGTAGAAACAAATACCATGCAGGTAGTTACATCCTCAATGTTTGCTTGGTCTCTCTATAATGCAGATATATACCTGCACTATTGACTCATGTGGTAAGTATAGGGTATATAGTTCTCTCTTCTCTTCTCTCTCCTCTCCCTCTCTCTCTCTCCTCTCTCCCGTCGCTGCCCAATACAACTGGGAGAAGAGGTAGTGAATAACTGGGTTACTGTGCCTCATGTTTGTTGGTCGGTGGAAGGTAAGTTTAGTGGTGTGCGGGCGATACTAGACTTGCACTCTAGACCTTTGGTCATTATTTATTTATCACCTGGTCAATAGTCACTGCTTGTAGCGGTACTTAAAGGTAGGTTCCTTATAAGGGGCAGTCTTAGTAAATCTTCGTCTTACATGTAGGATGAATTACTGGAGTCTCAGTGCACTGTGAAGAGCTTTAATTAAGATACCGGTAAGAAAAATCAGAAAAGTCAAAAAAAAAAAATAAGAAAATGATTTCTAATTTCTTTTATGATATGTCTTAGTATTGTATGAACCTCGATGGCAGGTAACTATAAATAAGGCTTGTGATTTAAAAAAAATAATAAAAATACCATTAATTAATTAATAAATAAATAAACTTTATTTAATTAATTAATTAATCATTAATTTAAAAAATATAGAGTTTGAAGTGATATAAAGTTTTGATTTTCAACTATTCGATATCTAATTACTGCTCATCTCGTAATCCAAAATTCGCTTTTTGATTTTCAAAGAATAACAGTTTGCAGACGATTCATTTTTAAATTGCAATGAATAAGTAAAATAGTGACGATTATATATAGTTTTAAGATATAAAACGATATAGAGGAATCCGGAGTATTGGTTGTCTTTTTCTAGCTTATCAGATATAATTTGTACTTGGTACAAAAACATTTCAAAATATCGTAGCCATTAATATTTCTTATCTTCTGAATCAAATGATACTTACATCTTGCGGTTTGATCAGGCTTGCTTATCTTCTGAATCAAATCATATACACCTTGCCTCATGGGCAGGCCTGGGGCAAATCAATTAGTTTCCTCACGTGCTTGTTCATAAACTATTAGCAAGTTAACCTTATAATCTACAAATATTGAGTCAGATCATTCCGTTGGCGAGCAACCTGGCAAACCATAGAGGTTTTTTTTTACCCAAGTACTATTGGGTGTTAATGTCTGTATTTATATTTTGGATCCTATTTCTTTTCCTTTTGTTTTGTTTTTTGAAATCATTTTTATTCACCACATCCTGCCTTCTGGGCTTCCACAATGCCAAGACATTCTAAACAGGAAAACAACGGATGTGGACACAAGAGGAATATGTAAACCATAATAATCGAGAAGGATAAAACATATCGCAAGTAGGAATAACAGAAAAGGGCCGCGATAGAAACAAGCTCACCGTTACGTGGGTCAGATTATTATCATTCTCATTTACGGACTAGCCGGAAGGTCCAAGCCCTTTTCATTATTGTAACTGTATATTGATTTGTCTGAATAAAAATTCTTAAATATATATATCATTTAGAAAAGGCACAGTCTACAGTTCTACACATCTCTCAAATCTGTTAAATTAGAGTGAAAAATGATAAATACTGAGTATATCTGAGTGTATTCTTTTTCTTTCTTTTTGAACAAATTTTATTCATTCAATGAATCTGTTTGGTTATATTAAACTATTTTGAACCTGATTTTCGTCTTAATCTGGGATATTTGAGGGGACTGGTGAAGGTCAATTGTACATTTCCTGAAAACTTGACCCACATACCTTTGCTTCGCCTGGGGGTGGAACCTGCAACATACTTAACTACTGGGATTTAAGCTATTAAAAATAAGTAGACCTATAAACCTTGACCGACAGGAGATGTTTTGAGAGGATCCTATTTCTTGTCTCGCAAAACATGTCTCAGATTTAATGGCAAAAGTTCCCGGTTCTCATGACCATTCATCACATTTGTCTTGGGATTTGATGGAATAGAATAATTTTAATAGAATAATATAATAGTAGAGTTGTACCCACAGCATACATGGCAATTGTTGGATTTTGTTTGCGGTATTTGTTTCAGGTTTGTTGTCTAAATATTAGGATACCATCAACGTCAATACATGACTATATTTGTAATGTCTGATATCTTCTTACCGCGGATTACTGTAAACGTATTTATTTTCGCGCGGATAAATTTTCGCGCACTAAGTACTTTGACACCTTTTCGGGCGGATTTATAAATCCGCGCAGCAAGGAAGCCTCACACTTTGTTTATGTGATAATTAAAGGTTCGCGCAGGATTTAAATTCGCGCACATAAGGACGTGCGCGAAAATCGCGAAAATAAATACTGCGCGAACATTAATACGTTTACATTAATACGTATTAATACGTATGTAACAGAAATCTGGTATGGGTTGTAGTCTTTTTCTCTTTCTTTTTGTCTTGTTTTGGAGAGATGGTTTAGTGGTTTATTACTGACGTTGGTTATAATCAATATCATCATTTCTTAGCATCCAGATCAATACAAGAAAGCATTTTAACCAGTTGTGGAGTGAAAAATACTTTTTTTTAACTAGTTGTGGAGTGAAAAATACATTAAGTTTCCAGAATTCCAGAAACTCTGTGTGTATCTGTGTGTTGTAGTCTTTTTAGATTTTCTATTACAATAAAGATCATTGATTTCCATCTCGAATCATTACTTGAAATTCGGTTATATTTACACCATATCTCTATTATTTTTGTTTGTGATTTGCTATAACAAAGCTCGATACATCGTTATTTGAAAACAACATCGGACCTAAGTTCGCGGATGTTTCCAGTCTTTAGCTTTTCTTTTACAATAGAATGTCATTGATTTAGATTTTAAAGCATTAATGAAAACTCCATTATTTACACACGAATGGATGCAAGCCCATATAATGATTTTCCAGGCCCTTCGACCAAAATACTTATTTTCCAGGCTTTGAATTTATTTTTTCCAAATTCAAGGCTTTTCCAGGCCCCGCAGAGTTCCTGGTGAATATTTTTGCAAGTTTGTAGGGTCCCAAAGTCTAAAGAAAGGGACAAGGGGCAGGGGGTGGCCGGGTGCATCTCTTATCTCCATGTGTTCCCGCTACTAATTCCCAACTCTATATACTACTTCAGCCCTAACGCTACTTGGTAGCCAGGTATTAGTTTTCACACCTCACTAATCCCATGAGTCTATGGTCTTGCAACTGGGGTACACGCTATTTTCATTATTTATATTTTCTTCTAGTCCCTCTATTCATTACATTATATTACTATTTCTTGAATAGTAGAGTGTTATTGCATAAGGTTAGTGCATTGAAGTACAGGAGGCAGCACCTAAGCGAAGTAGTATATGGGTCAGATCGTCTAAAAGTGTACAATCGGCAGGTCCTACACATTTCTTAAATTTTAGTGAATTAGGATGAAGAAATATAAATACTAGGTATATCAGGGTATATTTGGTATTGCGTTGATTCAGAACATCTGTTCGGTTAGGTTGAACTATATTTTGAACCTCACTTTTGTCTTAAATTTGTTATTTGAGAGGATTGGTGAAGGTGAATTGTACATTTTTTGACGATTTCACCCATATAAGATTATTAGCCTAACATGGTAATTTTAGTTTCTTTAAAGCTATTCAAACTTTAAAGCGACTTCGTTGTTTGTTCTTTAGTTGAGACCCAAATGATATACTTATAGTGATGGTGCCGGGGAGACCGAGGGTTCACTATACCTGTCGGGTATATGTTGCTTTCATGTACGATATTATGGTGACTTCGGGGCCTATAGATCTATGTCCTATGGGGATTGACTGGGGGCTTTTATCCTGAGAGCAATAGTTCACACGGCCCAATTATTTTGTTCTAAATTTAAAGATAAACTTTGTTCCACTTAACTTGATTCGAGGAGAATCAGAGAAGGTCAGGTAAACCAAGCTCATGTTAAGCAGAACATAAAACAAAATGTATTGCAAGAATCTAAAAGCATTTGCCCAGAAATTCGGTCTTGTATCGACTTGGTAGAGAAGAAGTCAGAGATCGGTGAAGTTGGTCAGGTTCGGCCCAGGCAAGGAGTGTCTGAAGGCTTCCCCTCCAGCTTTATTTATACCCAGGAAAACATGTAATTCATTTACAGAGTTCCAAGACATATTCCGCTGCCCTAACCCCTTTCTGGGTGAGAGAGAATCCTTCCCCTCCATCCCCGAATCATGCCAAGGTCATGCGCTGTGCATGTGTAAGATTGGATCCTCCTCAGCCTCCCCCCTCCCCTCCCATACCCTTAGATCCCAGAGGCTTCTGCCTACCCTTCCCTCTTACCCCTCCCCACTGATTAACCCAGAGCAGTGAATATATTAATTAGGTGGGTCAGGTGGAGAGGTCAGCTCTGGCTAGCTCATCCTCCCCCCTCCCAGTCAGACTATGTGTGGCGTGCATGGTCTGGCCGTGATAAGTGGGCTAATTGGGTCAGATCCCACCCTACAGAATGCAATTCTTTACAGTATTGTGGCAGGAGGGGACGAGTCTCTCTGGCAGGGGACGAGTCTCTCTGGTTGGAATGACCCCTGCGACCTGGGTTCTTGGGGGTCACTCAGTCCACACATCCACTACATAAATCTATCCACACCTTTGTATCTAACTCGTCCGGGGGACGTCTTAACCTGTCATCACCTTGCTACTATTTTATGTCTATTTTATTGCTTGTGTTGTATATAAGGCCCAGTGTGGGCCATGTGAGATTGTCACTCCCGGTTGACCATTCCTTGGATGATGATGTGAGCCTGTGTCTGGAGAATAAAAGCCTTGCTGAAAACCATTCTTCTTCTCTGATGTCTGACTAGATCGAGCGCGGGCTGAACCGTCTGAACCCCAAGGTCACGAGTACCTTCCCTACTTAAAGTTACTTATATCGCTAAGTCCCTCTTCTGTGCTAAGCTGCCGCGCTACCCCTGATAGCTGACCATTGGAATGGACTATGTAATTGAGCCTAACTTAGAACAACTTTGGGACGAATCAGCCCCCAGTAACCAATCATCTCCCCCTCTTCCTCCTAGCGGTCAAATAACGAATACCATTAATTCCCACTCCAACAGTATATCTTATTAAGACAATACAGAAGGCAAGCAACAAACATATCTCTGCAAAGATTTTATTTTAAATGTTCGCATGAAAATGAGTTAATTCACCAGGACGGAAGTTTGATTTGTGCATAACAAGTACTACATGATACCCTTTCAACAAACATTGTATCACAATTGGAAATTCCAAAGTTTCCCAAATTATGATTCCAGAATTTTATAAAGTGAATTTTATGAAATTAAAAACAGGTTTTCACACATCAGAAACTATACCTAGGAACTCAATAACTGATAACTGATGTTAAAATTTTAAGAATCGATATTAAATATACAGAATGTTGACTAAATTTTCTAAAATTGGCTGGTACCAAAAAACACTAAAATGATCCCACAATTCATCGTTTCAGACACAAACATTTACCAATACAATCCATCTATTACCACTTGCAGAAACATTAGGGAGGTTCCGCAAGCAAACCTATCTCAATTACGTAACCGTAGCCGTATCTTTTTGTGATTTACGTGGCATTTTTATGTATCAAAAACAAATTATCAGATGAAACATTTTGCTTGATATTTAACGTTAAGGTTTTCCCACCATGTTTTGATGAACCTCAACATCAGAGATACGGATACGTGTGCGGTTACGTACAGGTTAGACTTGCTGAACCTCCCTATTAATTTATTTTGAAACAAGCAATCAATGTATACACAAACAATAACTATCACAAACCGCTTCATTCAGACTTCTATATAAATATAGTCGTTATCATACAATATTATCTATATATATACAATTTTATATTTCACCTTTTACCCCTCATTAATATTATGTTTTATTGTATAAAAATAATCACGATTAATCTACTAAATTTGATTGGTAAGTTTGAAAGATATATAATTTCAAATACTTTTCATTAGCGCTTTTTTATATAGCAGATTTAAAAGACTAAGTAGGCTGGCAATTAATTAATTAATTAATCATATAAACCTATATTGATGATCACTTCTGTGTGGTCCCATAATTAATATAATTACTTGATAAATCTAAATCTTTCAAAATCATTCTCTAACCTACCTCCCTTATAACATTAAGTGAGAGGTTGAATACCATTCCCTCTAATCTAGCTTATAACATTGAGTGAATGGTCTGATGCCACTCCCTCTAATCAGATTTTTTAAAAAAAAACTGAACGGCTTCATGGAGGTATAGGTTTGGTGAACAGGTATTTTTCTTTTTTATAAAGAAACTTTTCTTGATATCATAGATGGGGATATCACACATACACGAGTAAGGCAAATGAATTTATCTGCTTTTAAAACACAAAAATTAGAGAGATTTTCAACAAAATTTGAGTTGTTTTCTGATAAAAAAAACCCATTAAGGGAAATGTATGGAAATAAAAGGCTAAGAACCCTTCCTCCAATGCCAGCAATGGAGAAGGAATGTTCTTTCAAATGTTAAGAGGGTCAGATTTTCAGAAAATGTACAATTCGCAGCTCTACACATTTAGGAACTTCTGCTAGATTAGGCTGAAAAATGAAGAAGACCGGGTATATATATCTGAGTATATTTGGTATCGCATTGATTTAAAGTATCAGTTCTGTTATGTTAAACTGCATTTTGAAGCTCATTTTTGTCTTTTTATTTGAGAGGATTGGTGAAGGCGAATTGTACATTTTTTTAAAAATCTGACCCATACACAAGACAACTATTTACAATTTTGGGGGTCGGAGAAATACTCACTTAAAATAATTACTGAGTCTTTGTAACGCTTAAATGAATGTAAAAAATTATTAACAAACACAAATGTATCCAATTAGTGAGAATAGGGCATTGGCAAAGTTATTATTGGCATAAAAATAACAAATAATAAATAAACCTTACGAATAGTTATTCACAGATAAATAGGATAATCTTTCAAATTCCTCCCCATTCATACTTTGAGAAGTTTGCCACCACTCCGTACTTTCTTGATATTCATATCTTGGTTTTTCATCAAGTCGCCAATTTCTGAAAAGAATAATAGCGGATGATAAGTACTTTGTTTTGTAAAATGATCATGATTTCCAATTCAACTGATAATTATATATGAAATCATTTGTGATGTGCATTAGAGAAATGAGTCACAAGTCGCATAATTGGTATTACTTAAAGTGATTTATCCACAAAAACCCTTTCTCAGAATGTTTTCATTCTTAAGGTGCTTGGCCCTTCTAGTAGCCCGAATACATATATATAATTTGAAGATTGTGTATTGAATATATCTATGCATATCTGAGGTTAACCTAAGGGTTATATTTAACTAAATTTACCTACTTTACTATAGTCAACGAGATTATATTTAACTCGTTAAATATAATCTCGTTGCTATCGTGAGTGACTATTGAGAAATATCACTAACTTTTTTTGTTACATACATAAATATAGAATCCCTTATTTTGATGTCCTAGTGTTTACTATCATTGGAATCAGCTTGATCTCATCGTTTCAAATATGATGATATCTCAAAATCCATATTTAGCGACTTGTGACTCATTTCCCTGTGATACATCACATTTATGAACAACAAAACAATGAAAATATAATATTAAAAGCAGGATTTTCCAAATAAGTTTCTCTGACCTTTGTTCTCTAAGGCGAGGTGGTTGCCCAGTTCTGAGAGTTGCTCAATCTTCTTCCCGAGTCGTTTACATATGCTTTCTGCATCGGTGACGATACGTTTGTTGCCAGGGAAGTCTGGAAACATTAAAAAGAGCGAATGTTATGATCGGTAGATTTGGATTAGTGGTCTTTCCTTACATCTTATAGTTGGGGGAGCATAACGGTTACATCTTGTACAGTGGAGAGAAACTGGCCTTAATAGCGAGGTGGTCTCTTTAGAGGGGCTAATCTAATAAGAGGAAAGCAATTCGGGACTGAGAGAAACTGGTCTTAATAGCGAGGTGGTCTCTTTAGAGGGGCTAATCTAATAAGAGGAAAGCAATTCGGGACTAAGAGAAACTGGTCTTAATAACGAGGTGGTCTCTTTAGAGGGGCTAATCTAATAAGAGGAAAGCAATTCGGGACTGAGAGAAACTGGTCTTAATAGAGGGGTGGTCTTTATGCGAAGTTCCACTGTAGAGGGAGCATAGCATGGCCTGAAGGTGCTACAAATGTGATGTCACTTCAGTGATAAATGAGACCACCTGATTATACGACATGTTCACGAAAAGGTCATCTGCAACGTTGATGTTTCCAGATATTGCTGATATTGCGATATTTGATATATTATATTATTTTATTTCATTCATAATGAGATAGTTCCTTACAGGGCCTAGTTTTTTTGACTGCTTGCAATTTCTGATTTCCATATGCCACATTGTTGTAATTTTTATTTCCAGATCTTTAAGATATAACAGCTTTTCTTACTACTTTTTTGTTTTTAAACTACTGTAAGTAATATTGTGTGACATACGGTACCTTTTACTGTGTAATTTCTGTCCAAGTCGTCTGTAATTCCTGTTAGACCGCTCACTGAAAAGAAAGCCAAGACAAACAAATTAGTTAGTGAAACCCGAATTTATATCGATTAGGAGATTTTGCTATATCTATGGGGTTATTCATTCATTGATACAATCTTTGCCTTGCTTCCAAAGCACAGGTATCTAGGCTAGATTGACACAGGTTAAATTTACCTGAATTTTTATAACATTGTGTGCATCTTAAAATATTTCATACAAGACATTGCATAGAATAAAAAAACGTTTTTTTAATCAAATTTTAAACTAAACAGTCTAGGTCCAAACCCTCGGAACAGATAAGAATGATATGTCAGTGATTAGACGCCTACTTTGATGTAGTTGGCAGTGAGTTCAGGAAGATTCCCACTATACTGGGGAAAATATCGTTTCCTTGGCATGAAAGATACCTAGTAGAAGAATCCTACTTTACCTTCGTGTTGCCAGGTGGCGGGACTGTCGATGAGTAGGTCTGACACAGGAGAGGTTGAGGGAGATGGGATGCCGTCTAGATGGTACATATCTATAGTGTCTGGTGTCTTATAGTGGCGGCTAGGCTCTGATACATAGAAATAGATAAATGATTATATATATTGATTCATTCTCTCTCTTCTCCTCCCTCCCTCCCACTTTCTCTCTTCCCTTTTTTCTACAATCTATCCCCCCCTCCCCACCCCACACACACACACAGACATCTTTTCTCTCGGTCAATCTTGTATTTTTTATAAAGTACAGAGGACAGAAATATTTAAATGCTAAGAAATTGAAACAATAAATGACACCAAATTTTAATGAAAACCTTTCACTATCTTTTCTTTATTTTAGGATTTCAAACTTCAGAGAACTTGCATCTCAAATTATATTTTTACAAATGTTATTTTCGGCATTCACTTACTTTTCTTCATTTTTGTGGGCTTCATATCGACAGAACTCCTATGTTTACCGCTACTGGACGAGTGTCTCTTATGGTAGACTTCAGGACTGCGAGAAAACAAATAAAAAGATCCATAGGAGATAGATATTGGCTTTTGGGCATAGGCAGGACAAGCAAGACATTTCAATGAGGCCATAGATTTATTATGATTTTAGTCCATTTTGGGTAAGATTTCGCGTGCACTTATTATACTACAGACCGCGTTGGTCTAGTGGCTCCACCACGGTGTTCCATCACGGACTAAAATCAATATACAACTCGGATTTAGCGTTCTAACTGTCTGTACTCCCATAGACGTCCCTCCGCCTTCGGCCTTGGGACGTCTATGGGAGTACAGACAGTTCTCACGCTAAAATCCCCGTTATCTATTGCTATAATAGTTATTTTTATATCATAGTACATGTACATAGAAACTAGGTATGCAATTTCTGCAAAGTGTAGTTCTTCCAATTGTACCTATCCTTGCGGCCATGGCTACATATGAAAATAAAAGTAAAAATAACGCATCTAACTACATCAAGGTATCACAAACCATAAAAACATAGTGGAAAAGTCCAACTTTTCCCAACTAGTTCCATTCTAGTTGGGGTTTGTTTTACACGACAATCGTGGCAATACACTTTATATGCGGCCCGTTGTATGTTATACATCTGATAAAAATGGGGGTTCCTCCGCCGCTCTGGGTTGTACCCATCAAAAGGAATTGGGGTTAAACTTTAGTAATATAGTTTTACAAAATATTCAATTATCGATCAGCATTAACTGAGAACTCTTAAGATATGGTCACACATATTTAATCCTTAAAAAAATCCCAAACTAACCTGTAATCGTAGGGCTCGTATGTATCCATGTGGTGGTTGCCATGGTGACAGCAGGAGGAGGAGGTGGCGGTGGTAGTGAATGGTACCTGTGAGGAGGGAGGGGTCACTAACTGACCGGTCTGCTGACCAGTGTGCTGACCACTGGTCTGTAACATAGAGCGCATCTCCCCCAACAGGTCCCTTAACTCCTTGCCTACACTCACAGACAGACCCACACCGTCCGACGATGCCTGAAACAAACAATTTATATTATATTTTTTTTTGCACAAAGATCTTTATTCAGGTAAGATGTGTTCACAATCTCACTCTTTCGAGTGATTTTCGTTATGTCCTGAACCTGTTACGTGTTATAGTTTATGCAGTGGTGCAATAAACAGAAACAATCTACTTGAAAATGGAACGTTTCATCTATAAATCAACTGTCTAGAACAATGTCAAATGAAAAGGTAAATGAAAGGGAAGAGTTATGAAAAAAATGATATTAAAGATGGCCTCCCCAATAAACAAGCTCTTAAAATTTTATATCTAAGATTGGAGATGCACGGGTAGACATAATTCTTATTCATAGATTTCTTTCAAAATAAGGGATTCTAGTTTTTGTCATCTTATATGTATTTTGGGGGCGTGGTACACTACACCCATGTCAATTTTAAATTGATTACGAATAACTTTCCTAAGAAACCTTTTATAAGCACAATAATATAATATGGAGATAATTAATTCGCTACATTCTTTCTGATTCATATTTACAACCATTTCATCTTTAGAAACTCATGGACTCACTGGAAGGCCTGATTAGCTAATCAGAAGTATGCGAGTTCTGTATCATTATGAAATATAATATAAATAAGTGAATTGAAAGCAACACCCCTTTACAGTTTTTCCAATCAGTGCCCTAAAACATGTAATAAAAAATGTCAACCATGCAATGATAGGACAAAGGGGAATACTAATTTCTAATACACAGATCAGTAATGGGACAGATCGTCAGAAAATGTACAACCTAAGACCCTGCCGATTGTACATTTTCTGACAACAATGACTTTACCAACAACAACAATAACATGCACCTGTGAAGTGAGAGAAGTGAGAGGTAGGTAGGCTGGAGCCTGTACAACTGGTGCAGTAGTAGAAGGTGCTTGTGATGAGGAGGTGAAGGTGTTGACAGGTGCAGCAGGTGCAGTAGGTGCCTCTAGACCCACTGGTGCAGAAGGCACTGGTGCAGCAGTAGATGCAGTCACTGTAGTCTGCACCTTCAAACTCCGCGACAACTCCTGCAATAATTGTTTATTTATTAATTTAATATTCAATTCAATTCAGTACAATGCGGTTGCTCAAAATCTAGAAACATGAATTATTACAAAGTAGTTTAAGACATATCACATCATTTATCATTTATCATTGTCTTTTCGGGAAAGATGTGATTTAAACTGCACTTTAAGCTATTTTTTGTGAAAACAATTTTCTATTCCTGGGACCATTCTCTTCTAACAAGTCTGAAATTGATCTGGAAATTATAAGGGATTTTGCCTGGCCATTCTTTATCTATAAACCATAAAAGAAATTTCTCAAATTCTACTAGTCTGAGTGTTCTTTTCCTATTGAAAAACTTAGGGAACTTTGTTAAAGCAAGAAATCCGGAAATTTGGTATAATCATCACTTGTAAGACATGCTAAGAAGCATATTGAGGTAGTAAGATAACATAGTCCTCGTAGCTCAGGTGAGACCACCAGACAATGAGACATGTACCTCAAAGGTTGTGGGTTGTGGTCTACTACCTAGTGTTGCTACGGTACACAGATCTCTACACATATCTAATCATATCTATAATATATTTAATCACCGATCCAACTATTAATGATTCGCCCTAACAGTGATATGTTACCATACTTTGTATATTTGAACATTTTTTTTTACGATAATATTACATTGACCAATTTTCAACTTTTTGTACTTTTTTTTATTCAACATTTTTATACAGCAGGACAACTATTGTCAAAAACTAGTGCTCACGGGGTGGACCATGCTATTCTGCCTGGGGCTGTCTCTAACCAGTGCTCATGGGGTGGACCATGCTATTCTGCCTGGAGCTGTCTCTAACCAGTGCTCACGGGGTGGACTGTGCTATTCTGCCTGGGGCTGTCTCTAACCAGTGCTCATGGTGTGGACCATGCTATTCTGCCTGGGGCTGTCTCTAACCAGTGCTCATGGGGTGGACCATGCTATTCTCCCTGGGGCTGTCTCTAACCAGTGCTCATGGGGTGGACTGTGCTATTCTACCTGGAGCTGTCTCTAACCAGTGCTCATGGTGTGGACCATGCTATTCTGCCTGGGGCTGTCTCTAACCAGTGCTCATGGGGTGGACCATGCTATTCTACCTGGAGCTGTCTCTAACCAGTGCTCATGGGGTGGATCATGCTATTCTACCTGGAGCTGTCTCTAACCAGTGCTCATGGTGTGGACCATGCTATTCTGCCTGGGGCTGTCTCTAACCAGTGCTCATGGTGTGGACCATGCTATTCTGCCTGGGGCTGTCTCTAACCAGTGCTCATGGGGTGGACCATGCTATTCTACCTGGAGCTGTCTCTAACCAGTGCTCATGGGGTGGACTGTGCTATTCTGCCTGGGGTTGTCTCTAACCAGTGCTCATGGGGTGGACTATGCTACTCTCCCTGGAGCTGTCTCCATTGTGCATACAATTACTACTGAGTGCTGACTAATAACCACTAAACTAAACCTGAACCCTCAATGGGCTAACTCGGTATATTCAGGCAAAATTTGTCTCAAATTTTAACCTCAGGGGTACAAATTTGATTAATCTACATCCTTTGATAAAGGCGATAATCTGCCAAAACGGTGTCAGGTGAATTGCCACCGGGTAAAAAGCCACCGGTAAAGTGCCACCCGGGAAAAAGCCACCCGGTAAAGCGCCATCCAGGTGTAAAACCCAGCCGGTAAAAAGCCACCTGAGGTAAAAAGCCACCCACTCCACCCAGAAGGAATTTAGAAAATAATTAGCGTGTAATCAGACAAATTCCAGTTTCACTAAATCCTAGATGGATATATGGGCACAATGAATACTGGTGTTCTAGTCTATTGAGTCTATCTCCCTCCCGAATATATATGTAATGCATGTAATTACCTTGATGTCCAGTTGGTGCTTCAGTTTATGTCGGGCAATATCCTGCTCCAGTTGTTCTATCTGTGCCTGTCCAGCCGCATGCTTCACAGCAGCCTTGAGAATAACAATAGCAATGAATGAAAAGAAACAAGAAAAATACATCTGTTGTCAATTTAGCTGGAAATGTAGCCTTAAAATAAAATCAACCATCAAAAAAACCATTGTCACTGAAGAGGTGGGAAGTGGGACGACAAAAATATTTGAGCAAAATAAAAAGAAAATTTGGAGAAAAAGAACGTAGCTTTCATCCTCATAAACACATCTCATGTCACCTATTACAAACTCATATATATGCATTTATATCTTCTATTGAATCTATAACATACTCACTAAAGTCTGGCACTGATTTTCAATAAATGTGAAGACACTAGTAACACTTATCAAGTGTAACTGGTTATGTTATAGTGAATAAAAATATATAGAATATGGGACGGAAGTCTCGGAACGTTGTAATAAAGAATAGTGAAATATTATCCTCACAAGTCTTTATTTCTTCAACAACTAAAACAACACATCGATTCAAGCTAAGTTCCCAACGGTTGGCAGTCCCTCAACCCAACCTCATTTTCGAGCAAATAACCCCTACGGTCAAAATCTTTTGTAAAAAACTCAATTTAAAACCAATATCTGTGAGTTGTAAGCCATTACCTTCTCGAGCGCTGACTCATACTTGTTGAGTTTCTGTCTCATGTCCAGCTCACGTTTACTCATGGCCGCCATGTCGTTAGTCAACCGCTCGTTCTGAACCACGCTACGCTTCAGGTGAACATTCAACTTCTCCGTCTCTTCCTTCAACACCTTTCTCTCCTGTTATAGAACGAAATAAAAATAAATGAAAAAATGGACCCACTACAGTCACATATGAAGAAGACAAGATTCAAGTTCTCTGTCTCTTCCTTCAAAACCTTTCTCTCCTGTTTTAGGAGAAATAAACACATGAAGGAAATAAGGACGGGGGTCATGTTTAAATGTTTTTTTAAAATTCGAGAACCAATTCATCAGCAGCCTGCAGTGCCGCTATGTATAAGACCCTGCCCACACACAACCGATTTGGCCACCGATAAATAAATAAATAAATAAATAAATAAATAAATAAATAAATAAATAAATAAATAATAAATAAATAAATAAATAAATAAATAATAAATAAATAAATAAATAAATAAATAAATAAATAAATAAATAAATAAATAAATAAATAAATAAATAAATAAATGAAGGCTGCTCCTACCACAATTTATTAAAAAGCATATGGGTCAGATCGTCAGAAAATGTACAATTAGCAGCTCTACATATTTTGTAAATTCTGCTAAATCATACTGAAAAATGGTCAACACTAGGTATATTTGAGTATATTTGGTATTGCCTTGATACAAACAATCTGTTTGGTTATGTTGAACTGAATTTTGAACCTCATTTTTGTCTTAAATTTGGGTTATTTGGGAGAATTGGTGAAGGTGAATGGAACATTTTCTGGCGATTTCACCCATACGTATGAATAATTCAAGCAAAGAAATCATCCTACCTTAAAATAAATGAATGAATACATGAGTAGAGATAAATCAACAAAGCGAATGATCCTACCTTGGCAATGTTTTCAGTGCATTCCTCCAACCACCTGAGTTTAGATTGTAGAGCATCGATCTGTCCTCTCTTCTCGGTCACCTCTCTCTGCATCTTACCAGCAACCTTCACCGCTGAAAAGGTGATTATTGTCGCTTAGGTTTAATATTAGAAGTTATTGATACGAGACAATAGTGTAATTTCACCCCTAGTAATGAGATGATGTAATAATTAATTTGATTTGTATTCTAAATTGCAACACTCTGTATTGAGTAAAGGTAGTGGCTGGGAGAGCTGGATATTATCTAGATGTCGACATACCTGTTTTATCTGTTTTGTATATTTTATTTTGCATTGTCGGTTCTTTAATGTACATTGTGAATCTCGATAAATAAAGTAGTATCTTATCTTATCTTATCTCACCCAGTGCACGCCGAAAGCATGGATAATGTTGTTCACATAATTATGTACCCTTCATTCGATTTTTGAATAAAAATGTTTCCAAACCAAACCAAACCAGTCTAGCTTGGAAAGCAGAATTTACAATTGGGAGGCGGAATTTGAGCATCCTTCCAAAACTTTTATCTTGCTTTCCTATTTGATCTCAGGGGTACATATTATAGACGACAAAAAATAAAAAATAATGTATGGGATTTAAGAAAAGTCCATCTTTACTGGTAGTGATTATATATTACTATTACGTCATAAAGGGGTAAAAGAAGGAATTAATTTTACATCAGGCGTTGTTGACCCGACATTTATCAGGACAATTATTTAAAAAAAAACTTGGGGTTTCCCGATATTAATCAAAGCTTACCTTTGCCGTCTACATGTTCTTTAGTCTTCATAGCTTTCTTGGTAATCTTGAGGTCGTGTTCCGTTTCTGAAAGACAAATTATCATTCTGCATTTTCAGGTTCCTCGGGTCCAGGTTTAGCGCTTTAAATCATATCATTACGTGTACCAAGATTTCAAGACAGTGAATTAGATATACCCTTGCGTTTAGAAGTGATCCTTCTTCCAGATATTTAGTTACATTACTGGTTATTGTCCACCGAGAAATATTTCAAAATCTTTTTCAAACATAAATTATATCAAACATAGAATATAGAAACACTACTTAGATGTCCTTAATGTTTACTATCATTGGAATCCCCTTGATCTTATCTTTTCAAATATGATGATAACTCAAAATCTATTTTTTGCGACTTGTAACACATCACATACGTAGTTCAAGGTGTACCTTTGACATTACGATCTAACATACAACTCATCCTCACAAACCTACCTTTCAGTTTTTGTGTTAGAGATTCTAGATTTTTCTGTGCGTTCTCCTCGCTCTCCTTCAGTTTATTTGTGAGTTGCTCGTTTGTCTCCTTGAGGCCAGACACGTCATAGCGACTGTCCTTGAGCTCGTTAAAGATGGAGTCCTTCTCCCTCACCACCTGCTCCAGCTCCTCCTTACCTGCTGCCAGTAATGTAGCCATCTGCTGGTTGTCCTCCTAGTGAGACAAAAGTTCAGGTTGTGGGTCAGATTTTCAGAAAAAGTACAATTGACAGCTGTACACATTTAGTAAATTCTGCTAAGTTAGGCTGCAATTTAGTCAATACTAGGTAAATTCGAGTATATTTGGCATTGCATTGATTCTAGCAATCTGTTTGGTTAGGTTAAACTGTATTTTGAACTTTATTTTCGTCTGAAATTTGGGTTATTAGAGAGGATTAATGAAGTTGAATTGTACATTTTCTGAAAATCTGACCCTTATGTTTTTGGAGCTACTCTAGTTTAGGCAGTGCCAACAAATTAGAGATCTCTCAACATTTCTCTACCTACATATTCCAAGACGCTCTAGTCTTTAGAAAGTGTAAAAAGAAAGTGTATGCTGGGGGCAATGCAGTGTTTGCTAGAACTAGGAAATGGGATATACTATATATTCACTAATATCAAAATCAGACCATTTAATACGAGCCAGGACGATACCCACAGACATATACATAAGTGAACACAAATATAACTGTCTTCACCTTATTGAACTAATAGTTAGTGCATCCCATTGCGAGGCTGCTGACCTACACTAACTTGTTTTTGTTGATAAAAATTGCCATATTCTACAATTCAGTGGATAAATTGACTAATCTTAACATATTATCGGATAATATTGGATAGAAGACCATATAAAGAAAAGCTTGAATTCTGGGAGAAAAAAAACGAGAAAGTTAGTAGCCCATGGTTAAGATATAGGGCTAGTGTGTAAGTGCCCGCATAAATCAGAGTTTGGGACATTACCACTGCACTTTCTATGGCGCCACTATCAAATTGTGAAGTCTCCTATTTAATTCAAACAAAACAGACTAACACAGACAATGAACAAACACTAACCTGTAGATCCTTCAAGTGTTTCTCCCTGATCTTGAGTTTCTTAGCGAGGTGCTCATGGTTGTGTTTGCGCTGGCCTGAGTCACTCGTCTCGGCCTGCAGCAAGTCCTTCAGTTTGTCTCTCTCCTCTCTCAGCACCCGGGCTGACTCAGAGGTGTCAGTCAGCAGGTAGTTGATCTTGTCATTCTGCTCCTTTAACAATGTGAAGTTCTTCTGTCGCTCTTCTAGTTGTACTGCCAATTTATCCATCTCCACCTGCTGCTCTGATACTTCTTTAGTTCGCTGTTCGTTTGCCTGTGAGTAAAGAATGAATATGATCTAGTTCAGATATGTTGAGGTAAGCTGTAGCTCTTTATGTTTGACTGAATTCATTAATATGATTCATTGGCCCCTTCACTGATACATTATTAGTTTGTTCCTGTCATAATTGGCAAAGTGTGAGGTGGGTGGAGAGATCTTGTCTTTAGGATGTACCCCAGATGGTTTACTTATTGGCATTTGATTCATTATCATGGTAAGATATCCTCCAAATACAAATTTGAAAATAAATCTATTCAATCCTGGAATGTTACATTGCAACTCTTGCTATGGCCTATGCCAGCTTTATCTTCCTGAATAAAAATTTGTATACAAAATAATACCATGGGTCATAGACGGAGACTAACATACAGCAACTAAAATTTATACCTGATTTTAAGAGGGTTAAATTTTGAGTTATGCCATTGGGTGCTCAGAATTTCGTAAAGTTTTCCCGGCTTATTGTACATACACTAGCCTTATCTTACGATAAAATTCCCCCAATGAAAAAGTGAAATAAAAGAAATTAAAAATATTCTGTAACACTATTATTTGTTATGTTTAAATATAGCCACTAGGTACGACCATTATTACAGACACATGGACTAATAATTTGATTACTTTTTCCGAAAAATGTGTTTTTTTTTAAGATGATTTTTCAGCCTATATAATGGCTATTTTTAACTTCAGCTCCATAAAGGTATATGTCGCATGAAAGGTCTATTTGACCTGCATCTCTTAGAATAACATTTATTCATAAACAATACATTGGTTTCCGCGTGGGATTCATTATAGCCTGTGTGCCCACTTCGTGAGAACTGACCACATACACTAGCCTTACCTTAATATAGTAGTCCCTGTCCTGAGAGAGTCTGCCTATGTCAGTCATACGTTCTTGTAATGTTCCAGCCAGACTCTCTTTAGCTGTAACTGCTCCCTCTAGCTTGATACTCATCTCACTGTGGCTGGCCTATAATAATTAAACATTCAAGAAGTAAATAATTAATAAAAATTGGTATCAAAATTCGAACCCCTAAATGGTGTTTGCCATATTTTGAGATACAACATTTTTTTTCGGCAGGTTTTTAAGGCTGCTTGAGATAACCCAGGAGCGTTAATATGGTAGATTCGTCTAGGCCCAAACCCTCAGATCAGATAAGAATGATATGTCAGTGATTGGAAGCCTACTTCGCTAATAGGTTTCCTGGTGGAGGACTAGGCGTTCTAATGGGTTTATAATGACATTTTGACGGTCTTAATAGAATTATAATGGCACTTTGCTGTTTGAGGCAAGACGCTTTCCCTCCGTTTGAAGGAACGCTTTCATCTTTGGGCCTAGACTGAGTTAGCGTAGGTGGAGTGATGAAGAATTAAGCTCCCCAGAGTTATTTTAGGCAAAATATTCAAGAACATAGTAAAAAATCCTCTATTATTATTTATATATATATATAAGTTTCCTATCAAAATATAATTGCAATAATAGTAGATAAGCAAGAACTTTCTGTGTTTTCACAATTTATTGGTGATTGAACAATCAACTATTACCTGTAGTTCAGAGTGTCTGTCATTCAGGTTCTTGTGTTCAGCCTTGAGGACCTCTAACTCCAGGTTAAGCGCTGTGAGCCTCTCCGTAGTCTCAGAGAGTCGCTCAGTCACTGTCTGCACCTGGCTTGCTGACCGCTCCTTCTCCTCTCTCTCCAGGCTGGCAACCTAGCACAGAGAGTGAGGGACTTCAAAATTTAATTCAATTCAATGTATTTATTATTCATACAAAAGAGATAAACAAAAAGGAGACCCACATCTGAAAATCAATTCCAGGTCTTCCAGCGGGTTCCTGATTGTTTTTATGCTGTTGAATACCTGGTCTCAGCAGGTAATAGTCACAATTTCAATAGCAAGCTGTGGTGGAGGAGCTAAAGTCCAAATAGTTCAGTATCTTCATACAGAAATGAAATGGCAAAAAAAGTTCAGACGGAAAAAAATGGTAAAAAACAGACCCAGTGAAAAATTACATGGATAAAAACATTTCAAAATAAATACATGGACAAATAAAATGTTGAAAAAATGCATGGAGAAATTTAATGGTAACAAAAATCTAAAAGCTTACAGCAGTCTGCAGTTGAGCATTGGACTCCATTTTAGCTGCTTGTATGGTGGCCTGTAACTGTCTGGCGAGGTTTTCGCGCTCCTCAGCCTGCTCGCGTGCTACCTTGAGCTCATGGTGTAACTGCTCCAACTCCTTATTGGTGGCCGTCTCACACGCCCGGTGGGACTCCAGCTCTGCCTCCTGCTTAGTGATGGCCAGCTGCAATACAATCATTTTATCAAAATTGTTTTATTTTTTTTGTACAATTTCTTTATTCAGGATATATTTTGACTGCCCTGATGAAGGCTACCCACAGCTGAAATGCGTTGAGAAATAAATTTTGAAAAAATAATAACGGATTTTCATTTGTAGGTTATTTCATCTACTCCAACTATTTTTTTTTTATTATTAATTTATTATTTTTTGTTTGTCGATAGATAAACACGCTCATTCCGTGGTTTGGTTTTCGTTGTGTCCTGATCTTAACTATCTTACATTATAAACCGGTTTAATCTGGAATAGGAGCTCTAGAAAAATTATTTTTGTGGTAGTCTTGTAAGTGACCATGGCTTGGAGTGCTTGGGGTAGCACCAGACATGTAATGGGGAGGTCGCAGGTCTCAGTACAAGTCAGTCTTTTCTACATGAGGTCACTACATATAATTGATTTGGTTACGTTTTAATATTGTTTTTAATTTCCCTCCCTTGCTATGACTTAGGATCAGGGAGAACGATATTTTCTCTCTTTTCCGGTGTCTAGTTTGGGATAAAAAAAATTGTATAGGAAGGTGAAACATGCTCCGTCTACCTACAATTGGTTACGTTTTAATTGAATTCTTAACTTAAGGGTGCCTCTATGAATTCAATTGCAACTATTTCATGATACTTACCTTTATATATTCATACTTATAAGTGCTTATATAAGTGATTATGTTGTATCAAATTAATCATCTTTCGTGTTTTAAGGTCTAAGGGTAATGAATCAAGGATTCTAAACATGTGTATGCATAATATACAGGTAAAGTTGAATTAACTAAATTACTAGCTATATCAATCTTGACTTTATATTGGTGCATATCATTACCTTATTGTTGATCAAGTAAGTCTAACAAATAGACAGATACGTATTGAAAAATATCCCCATGTCATATATCTATTCATTCTTTATTTCATATAAGAGCAAAAACACATCAGACTATACACCGATCAGAAATAAAATCTTCAAAAAAAAAGAGTAATCAAAGTTATAATTAATCAATCAATCTCTTTACTTCTTTTTACTCATTTGGAGTCTCAGATATTAATGATTGTATTTACTTGATGAACTGTTATACACTTAGTCTCCAATTAAAGACAGACATTGGTAGAATGTTTGCATGCATTTGATATGTCCTTTTATGGCTGTGGACACCACATCATTGGTTTCATTACTAGTTTGATAAAACTAAATTGTATCTAGAAATTGTCATTTCAATTTATTGCTAAGAATGTATGTTACTAAACTATACTAGATGCATGTTTTGTAATTATGAATTAATTCTTGAAGAGAGTACACGTTGTATCATGGGTTTGATCAGCGAGGTATATACAGAGGGAGCAGAAGCGAGGTTCAATGCATGGTACACCCATAGTTAAGAGTAATGCCACTACAGCTTGTGGCGCTAACTACAGTCATAGAAATAGACACATAGAAATAGACATGTGTGTCTATTTCTATGCTACAGTGAATCAGGTCCACCCACCCCCACCCCCATCCAATAGCCAACAATTGTATAGCTATTTTTAAGTATGTGACTGGTATGGTGTTGCTGGGAAAAGGCAATCAAATTTACCTAGGCTACCAATGTTTCAAAGATTATGTATGCTGATGGAACAACTTAGCTGTTGTTTACTGATTTATGACTAAATGGTACTAGTATCAACACCACAGCGCCACCTGATATTCAGTAGCTACAACACAACCCTAACAAGCATTGTCCTGTACAATCAGCCCGCGGCTTCCACTCCCTCTGTATATACCTCCCTGGTTTGATACAATAATGATACAATGTATTGATAAATATTTGTTTTTGTGGAAATAAAGGAGCGCTATTATTCTGATTCTGTTTTAGTGGTTTGATATACCTATTGGCAGATTTTCTATGATATTTATTAAACAATTTGTAATAAATACTCAAAGATAAAAGGGTAAAAGTACCTGTAACTCATCGACTTTACTCTCTAACTTTGCCCTGAGGTAGATGGAGTTATCCTGTTCACGCTTTAGTTCTGATACTTCCCGCTGGGAGGTGTCCATCGCTGTTTCCATCGCCTCTTTCTGTCAAAGTAGAAAACACAAGGTCTAATGATTTGTTCCGATCATAAAAAGAAAAGCAATAAAAAAAGGTGTTTTACATTTGGAAGATAAACATGGGATGTACAGAAAGATAAGCACGAAGGAATAGGGGATTTGCATGTCTCACTGCGCATGTCTGTTACAGTGCATCATGGGAAGGATTCTGTTGAAATGTGACATACAAATATGTAGCAATATTTTTATCACAAATTACAAGCAAGAATGTTTTCATCAATAGCATAGTTTGTGTAAATGATCTAAGAAAACCAAATGCATGATGGGAAAGATGGGGACTTGTGTCATGGAAACGTGTATAACACATGGATATTTACATTAGATCATTGATAAATATTCCATACTGAACATGGTATGTTTTCTATAGATTTTAGACTGTACCATTACTCCAATAATTCCATGCGAATCAAGATTCAAAATGGTGGCTATGCAAATCCCCTATTGTCTACTCCCCATGGGTATAAGAGTGAAACTTTGAATTGTCCAAATGGTATATCCTTTAGCGTGTTCTTCCAAAACTAAGACACATCGTGCCCTATAGCCTGGGACTCCTCAATGAATGGAACACAACACCAATAAGTATGGATACAATAGATGTGATCTAGGACCTGATCCTCTAAGATCTGATCCCTATGATCTACGATCTGTTTATTCTGTGAAGCATGGGCATATATATACTACAGATTGGGCATGATTATATAATGACAGCTACATATGGGTCAGATTTCCAGAAAATGTACAATTCAACTTCACAAATCCTCTCAAATAACCCAAATTTCAGACAAAAATAAAATTCAAAATACAGTTCAACCTAACCAAACGGATTGCTAGAATCAATGCAATGCCAAATATACTCGAATTTACCTAGTATTGACCAAATTGCAGCCTAACTTAGCAGCATTTACTAAATGTGTACAGCAGTCAATTGTACATTTCCTGAAAAACTGACCCATACAATAAATGAAATGGTGACAGAGTGAACTCATGACAGAAGAGTAAAAGCATGAAAGCATATGTTGGCATATGGGTCAGATCTTCAGAAATATACTATTGGCAGATCTACGCATTTAGGAAATTCTGCTAAATTAAACTGTAAAGTGGTCAATACTAGATATATCTGAGTATATTTGATATTGTCTTGATTTAGACAATCGGTTTGGTTATGTTGAACTGAATTTTGGACCTGATTTATGTCTAAGATGTGGGTTATTTGTGAGGATTGGTGAAGACGAAATGTATATTTTCTGGCGGTTTCACCCAAATAAACTGTTCCTAGTAGTGGGACAGGATGTGGTCTGCACAGACCTAGAATTGTTATACCAGCTTTTCTTTTTGCTTTTATTCCTCAATTTGATTACGTAATATTGCATAATAAAATATGAATATTAATATGCGATATGATGTGATAATCCATAACCTTATGGAAGGTGAATATTAATGAGAATATGTATGTTCATGCATGAAAGAGTAAGGTAAAGGTAAGGAGACACCGGACTACATTTGTGTGGCCGAGTGCATATATGGCTCTATTTATATATGTTTGTACATTGGTTATATGAATTGATATCGGCCCATTTACACAATAATATACGGAGGGAGGTAGATTAGAGAATGTGGTGTCAGCTCTGTGGGTTTGATCTAATAAAATTTGAGACTTTCATTGCTTTTTATTCCAAATATCTTGTGTCTGTTCACTTATGGGAAACTATATACGATGTCTTAAATAACGAATAAAGAGGAAGAAGGTAATTAAAGCAAATTGAAAGTAAACAATTTTTTCCAGTGCAAGGAATTCTTAGAATTGTACACGCCAAGATGGTAAGCATATGAAATAAAGTTTTATGTTTAAAGAAACTTCAATAAATTTACCTTATGTGTCCAATCCTCCTGAAGGCGAGTGTGATTATAGTTGAGAGATTCCAATTCTCTTTTTAGCTTAGTCAGCTGATCGTCCCTCTCTGCCAACTTCGTATTGTTCTCTTGCCTTTGATGTTTGGGGCAAGATAAATGTCAAATGTTAACATGTACAAGGGGTTAGTTATTAGTGTTTAATGGTAGATTCTAGGAGGAGAGTATACAATATGTAATCTTTTAGAAAATATAACAGAAAAGTATTATAAAATAAACAAAGGGAAAGAAAATAGACAAAACATTTCAGGGGGTAAGAGTCTCTTATTTTTTGTATAGAAATGTGAAAAGAACAAGTGTCAAATCTGATCAAGCAGGTAGAAGCCATATAGTTTCACATACAAGTAAGTTTGTTGAAGGCATTTCATTCAAGGTAATCACATTCCTAAGGGAAATGATATATGGGTCAGATTTTCAGAAAATGTACAATTCAACTTCGCCAACCTTCTCAAATAACCCAAATTTCAGACGAAAATAAAGTTCAAAATACAGTTCAACCTAACCAAACAGATTGCTAGAACCCATGCAATGCCGAATATACTCGAATTTACCTGGTATTGGCCAAATTTCTGTCTAATTTAGCAGAATTTACTAAATGTGTACCGCTGCCAATTGTACATTTTCAGAAAATCTGACCCATATACAGTAAGGATTCTAGCTTTACTATAGCCATCCACCACTGGCTAATAATTACTAAATCTTAAGACTTTCTGTCACCTCGGCTCTAATTTATCAAACCCCATATTGTTTTTGTTTGAAGAAATGAGTTACAATATTGATATTGTATATTACTGATTAATTTCTGTAATTAATTTCTGTATATCTAATTCCTATTGGTGTAGATAAAAGACCTTGAAGAAAATGTCAAAATATTGGGTTAGCTTCAATTCAATAAGTTATTTATTTGCAGATGCATACCTGTCTGCAAATTCGGAATCGTAAGGGCTACAATACTTCCAAATATACCATCAACAAATATACACACAAATATTTCCGAGGCTTCTTTGATGTGTTTACAAAATGTTATTGAAATATTATGCACAGGAGTCAATGAAATTTAAAAAATAAAATAAATGATGGTAGTAAAAGAAATAAGATACTGAAAAGAACAGTTACCTGAAATTAACTTCAGATAATTTTTCAGTGTGCAACATAGTGAATTGGGAGACCAGAGACCGTTGGTCCCTGTCAAATTGTAACAGTGGAGACCGACAGGATTTTACAGAGACCGAAAAAAGGTGGGGGGGGGGGGGGGGGGGGGGGGTAATAATATGGTAATTAAAAAATAACCCAGAATAAGAAAAGTTAGACAATATAATTTTATCACTTGTTCATTTCATTGGAGACAGTCGGACTCAGCCTAATATCAATATCAGAGACCGACACAAATTCAATGGAGACCTGGGCGTCGGTCTCTGAGTTATGTTGCACACTGTTAAGATAATTTTTTATGTAATGTGCAATGCAAAGGAGGACGACAGGGTTCCCACTCTTCAATAAGAACAAAAAATGAAACAAGCTAATCGGTTCTATACCTTACTCAAATAATATGTTGAACGAGGTGCTCGCTCTCCTGAGTGAATCAAAACGCTCTAATACATGACATGACGTGACTGAATACTTGTTAGAAGTGATCTTATTAGTTGTCAGCTGGTAACATTACCAAGGCTAGTGTCTGCATGATGACGCTGTCATTGTTGTATCAACAATGTTAGGATTTTGCTGGTAAAGGATCATCTTGATTAAATTTTGAGTTTCTAACCAGTTTATATTACTAGCCTTGTATTGCTTTCTCTTGAATGTGGGAATTAGATGTGGCAAGGGAAATTCTGATTGAACAGGAATTTATGGAGGAGAATAAAAGTACTCTACCGCATACAAAATTACTCAAATAATAGCAACCGGTTTGCATATCACAGTAGACAGTGCTATTCACAGCTGTGCACTGGTGGGAAGGTGACATTTTGGCAAGCAGTTACAGGATTCAAACCCAGTATTCTGTAGAATCTCTAGATACGAGATCAAGAACTTATACTGCTGTGCCTGGCCCTATATGGGTCAGATTTTCAGAAGATGTACAATTCGTCTTCACCAATCCTATCAAATAATAGCAAATTTAAGACAAAAATGACTTTCAAAATGTAGTTCAACCTAACCAAACAGATTGCTAGAATCAATGCAATGCCGAATATACTCGAATTTACTTAGTGTTGACCAAATTTCCGCTTAATTTAGCAGAATTTACTAAATGTGTACAGCTGCCAATTGTAAATTTTCTGAAAATCTGACCCATATATTGGCACAAGGGCTATTTCTCCTGCACCCCAGTGCATGCTGACTGAATATCAACAGTCAGTCGTAGGATTTGGTGACACTATGCAAGCTAGAATTCTGATATGGCAAATAATTGGACACATATATATGGGAGAAGATGGGAACCCTGATAACAAGGACAATGAAGAGTATGGGGTACACTTAAGGAGGGGGAGAATGAGTGGTTAGTTACCTGAGTAGTGCGAGCTGCTCCTGAACAGAGGCAAGCTGAGTACGCGCCTGCATGGATCGCTCCACCGCCTGCGTCAGCTCTTTATCATGCATATCTGCCAGCTCTGTTAGTCTGATATTACATAATTAAGACTCTAATTAACTAAGTGTTCTAATAGGCTACCTACTAAATCAGCTATAGTAGATCATGAGAAAGCTATTTTTGAAAATAAAAATAAATAAATAAGAGAAGCTATACTAGCTATGCTATAGAAGACTAAGTAGAGTTGTGATGGGTAGATTGTTGTGGGCAAAAGTCACCAGTGTCAGGTTCTTGATCAAGGCTGCTCTCTTTTGCCAACTGTTTATTTTTCTGAATGGGGAGTTTTCACTACTAACTGGTAGAAATAGAGGGCCACGTAAATTTTCGGTAGATTCCAGAAGAATGAAGATTTTTTTAATGTTTGATGTTCCGTTTATTTATTCCCAACGTTTCGAGAGCTTTGCTCTCTTCTTCAGGGGTGAAGGACTTTTGTTTATTTTTCTGTTTCTATTTGTCTCTGTGTGTGTCTGTGTGTCAATCTGCCTGAAAGTCTAACTGACAATGTCTCTGTTGGGCTGTGTGGCGGACTGTCGACCTCGGTCGGTGGTGCAGCAGCAATACCACCATGTTGTTTTATAGAAACTTGTCTGTCTGTCAACTTCTCTGTTGGGCTGTGTGTCTGTCTGTCAACTTCTCTGTTAGGCTGTGTGTCTGTCTGTCAACTTCTCTGTTAGGCTGTGTGTCTGCCAACTTCTCTGTTAGGCTGTGTGTCTGTCAACTTCTCTGTTAGGCTGTCTGTCTGTCAACTTCTCTGTTAGGCTGTGTGTCTGTCTGTCAACTTCTCTGTTAGGCTGTGTGTCTGCCAACTTCTCTGTTAGGCTGTCTGTCTGTCAACTTCTCTGTTAGGCTGTGTGTCTGTCAACTTCTCTGTTAGGCTGTGTGTCTGCCAACTTCTCTGTTAGGCTGTGTGTCTGCCAACTTCTCTGTTAGGCTGTGTGTCTGCCAACTTCTCTGTTAGGCTGTCTGTCTGTCAACTTCTCTGTTAGGCTGTGTGTCTGCCAACTTCTCTGTTAGGCTGTGTGTCTGCCAACTTCTCTGTTAGGCTGTGTGTCTGCCAACTTCTCTGTTAGGCTGTGTGTCTGCCAACTTCTCTGTTAGGCTGTGTGTCTGCCAACTTCTCTGTTAGGCTGTGTGTCTGCCAACTTCTCTGTTAGGCTGTGTGTCTGCCAACTTCTCTGTTAGGCTGTGTGTCTGTCTGTCAACTTCTCTGTCTGCCCCCATGCGCTACAGCCAGTATTTCAGTTGATCTGAGTTTCTGTCAATGTGTGTCAATCTATTTCTAGGTGTATGTCTGTCTCCAAGTCAATCTCTCTCTTGGTGTGGGATCATATGTATAGGTCTGAATCTCTGCCTATGAGTTAATTTCTCTCTTGGTTTGGGACCATGTGTGTTGTCTGTCTATGTTAGTATCCCTCTGTCTGTTGTTCTATTTAACAATGTGTTTGTTGGTATCTATGTCAGTCAGTGTGAGTCTGAGTCTACATAGACCACTGCCTGTAAGTCTGTCTTTGGTCTGGTCTGATCTATTTCTAATTTTTCACCCCCACGCTCTCTCGCAAGTCTCTCACACGCTCTTTCACTCTTTGTCTCATTCTGTCTCTCTTTCTCACTATAAATTTGTCACTTTATGATCTTGTATCTCACACATTTCATTGCTTCAATTCCTTCACTACACATTTTCACTCACTATATCTATAATAAAATTCAAGATTCTACATCCCAATATCATTGACAATGACACCAAATCCACATATTTTAAACATAAATTTTCCAATTAGGCTACTTTCCATCCTTATTTGCTTAAATCGCTTAGTTTGGCAATAATAGAACAAAATGTCATCTAATAAGCTATTAAGTTTTCTATAAGATATAACTTACAATTTAATTGGTTTTATCATTTAATACTAAATCTTTGATGAATAATCTGAACAGAAGTAAACTAAAGAATTTGCTTATAATATAGATTTTGCTCTTATCTTTAAGTGAATAGCTCTACAGCTTGTTAAATCCTAAGTATAGGGGTTTGAGACTGAAGGGGTTTATTAGGGGAAAGGTAAACTAGTACTTACTTGTCCTGATGGCCACGGGAAATGGTATGATGCTTCTCTAGACTAGAAGACTTCAGAATGTCTAGTTCTGCAGTGGCCTAAATTAACACATAACAAAGTATAATTGGCTTTTTATAAACAAGTAATGAGTTTTATTGGCCTTTTTTGTTAGGAAATACCAGCGCTGCATGCATGAATAAATCAATGCTATAGTAATGAAAAGACAAAAACCAAACTTCCGTTATTGTTATACCTATTTTACTTTTTATTTTGTTTGTTCATGTTATGTACAGCTGGACTGTAAACTAAATCACTATGCTCATCTCATCTCATCTCACTAACCCTCATTGCCATGAATATGACTCCACATGGATGTCGTTATGTCATTAAGCAACCAGCACTCACTCACTCCTAATGAAAAGACAGAATCACCATATAATAAAAAGTACCCCTAATTACCTGCTTGAGTCTGATTGATAGATCCTCAATGTCTGTCTCTAAGCCTATGGTGTACCTCTCTACATGATGCAAGAGCTTGGTAACTGGTTGAGAAGACAATGGTTCTACTTCGGAGAAGTTTTTCACACTCCTGTTCTCACGATCCATCAGGATACGCCGAATCTGGTTCGACACTGAGTCCAAGTTTAATTTGTCCTTCTGGGAGTTATCCATCTTGTGGTTGAACTCATCGATAGCCTATTAGGATTATAAGGATTTAACAAACATTTAAACATGATATAGGTTTATAGATTCTTAGAAGTTATTTTCAAATCTTTTCTCCTTCTGTAGCCTGGAGGGGAGCTAGTATGTTTTATATTAGTCTGGTCCATGGTACTTAGATGGTGAGTTTTCTTTTTAAAGATTCTTAGAAGTTATTATTTTTTATTTTTTTTAAAGGTTTTATTCTCTGTATCCTGCCGTCGAGGCTCTTACAAATCTAAGGCTTGGTCACATGAACCCTTTATATTTTAATCTTTTTTTGGTATTTTCATATTTTGAACTGTCTTACTTTCTTACCTAGTGCATCGTCCGCACAATACTCAACAAAATTAACAATACAGGCAGCTTTTCTTTTACCTTTTGCACTTTGCACACTTCTTAATCAACATACACGACTAACAGAGTCTGTTAGATACAATACACACACATCGTTAGTCCAAGAATTATACATTTGATACTTCGCTTTTAACTAATACCATCTCAAACGAGGCGACAAGCAGGTCGTGTCCTAATTTAAAGGTACATTCTTTCCACCTCCTGTATATATCTTTTCCATTGGTTCCCTCTACCTGTTAGAAGTTATTTTTAATTCCCTCCCTTATCTGTGGCATAGAGGAAAAAAGAAATATATTCTGTTTCTCTCCATGTCTCAGTGCAGGAAAGAAAATTCTTAGAAGTTGTTTGCCATTAAATTATATTAATTGTAATTGAAATACAGGGACAAAATATTAGAAGTACCTGTTCCTGGAGTCGGTTAGTTTGTTCCATTCTCTCTATCGTAGACTGTAACCTTGAAATATGGGTCTCGTGAGCCGATAGCTCTCTTGTTCTAGAAATTTAATCAATGACAAAATTGGTGAAGAATAATGAAAAATGTTAATAAATACCATCAAAATTATATCCACAGGACATGCAATTAAATATATGCTTGCCAGAATATCAAAGCACAAGGTACGTCTTACTGATTAAGTAAACATTGCCTCTAAAATCCTCAACTGTAGGCACATAAAGTAATATGAAAGTCGCCTAAAGTGTCAAATAGGATATTAGATATCCATAAGTCCTGTGGATAATGTGGATAAATATCTTAGAAAAGGAAAAGGATATTCCAAAAGGAATGGTCTTGGATATATTTGATACTGTTAAAGTATCTATTTTCGCACAGATAAATATTCGCGCACTGAGTAATTTGACACCTTTTCGCACCGATTTAAATTCGCGCAGCAAGAAAGTCTTACACTTTGTTTATGCAATAGATATACCTTTCGCGCAGGATTTATTCTCGCGCACAAAGGTGGGTGCGGTAAATAAGTGAAAATAAATACTGCGCAAACATTAATACGTTTACAGTATTTTCTATTTCACATAGATATCCTTAATGGCTGGGGACAAAACACCTACCACAGATATGTAAATGTGTGTGTGAAATGATATATAGCAGTAAAGTGATCAGTGCCATTGTTGCAGTAGCAAGAGCATATAAGGGAAACCTACTTGGTATCAATAATTGAATCTTTGTTATTAATTAATGACGTCATTTGCCGTTTCAGGTCCTCTTGGGCCGACCGGAACTGATGTTTTTGTTCCTCTCCAAGTGAGAGCGCCTAGAAGATATGAGAGGAGAGATTTGGAATTAGGAACAAATGCTTATACTATCCCTCAAGGAACTTGGAGACACAAGGAAATACAATGTAAACAGAATGTACTGTTAAGATAGCTACCTGAAAGGTGCAGGTTTAAATAGGGAGGCATATATACAAGGGACTGGGTGGTATTAGGCCACTGGCACCGGCCTTTAATTGCAAGTAATAATATACATTATTTGCAATGAGTAGTAGTTACAAAATCAGTAGGTCACGCAGTACATGATATATAATAAATGCAGAAAAAAGTTTATGAGCGACTCTGTATTGAGTCACTCAGTACAGGAGATTACATAGCGAGTGATAAGATAACAGAACTCATAAAATAAAAGTATGGTACAGTTACATAGATAAACATTGGAAACTTGATTAAGAAAAATCTCATAAATAAAGAAAATTATTGATACGAGATGATGTACCGCCTCCCTCTGTCAATTGAAAAGGGGAGATTTTTACTCAAATTTTCAATGTTGCGATCATTCAGTACAGTGGAAGATAGAATCAGATGAAAACAGAAATAAGAAAATAATTTTAGGTTAACTTATCTGTGAGTATAAATATTCAAAAAACAAGTATTCACCTGTTTGAGTCTGGACCGCAAGCCTGTGACTTCATCTTGCATGTCACGAATTTGTCTTTCCAGGTATGTCCTTAAACAAATACAAATATAGGATGACATGTTCATGGAAAATAAGAGAAGCCAGTTTTTAAATGCATTGTCACTATCTGCCATGAGACGGTAAACAAGTTTCTAAAACATCAAACTTATGAAGCACTGATGAGAAAATAGAATGTCCAAGAAAAGAAATATTATACACAAATGTAAATAATTTTACAGAAAGGGGCCCAACATCTGCCCCGAACAACTCATATCAAAAGTTGACTCGATACTTTTCATTTTATTGTAGCACAGAAATATGCCACAGATATTCGAGTCCAGCTTCTTGTTTTTAAATATGAAGCACCGCAACATCTGCAATAGTCTTTTTTACTCCATCCACAGCTGTTAAATTACAATAAGGCAATCTACTCACAATGTGCGAAACAAAATAAGAAGAATGGGACAAAATGTCAGAGCTAAGAGAAATACCTTTGAAAAATTATATAAGATTCAAGAATATCTACACCTCATCTCAAATCCCAATTAGTCATGAACTGGAATATCTTGCCTGAAGAAACAAAATTATCAAAGGCAAATGGTTTTTTCGAACTGAATATCTCCCATTTCAGATAACATTGATTTATTCATTATGACAAACTATAATTACTACTATTTTTTTATTTATTAATCTTATTCCCTTTATTTCCTCTCAGGGCTCGATAAAAACCTACCAACTAATGGGCAAGTGGCAGCTGAGCCAAGATTTACTTGCCCAACACCCTTTTTCACTTGCCCAAATTTATAAACGAAATCACACTGATCTGTATGTATCTTGTTTCATTGTAAGCAGACATTACAACAGGGGTTTGAAATCGGAGCCGTAGAGATTTCCACTTGCCCACTCAGGCAAGTAACATTAAAGTTTACTTGCCCAGAGCCAATTTGTACTTCCCCCGGGCAAGTAAACATAGGTTTTTTCGAGCCCTGCCCCTTTTAATATAGTAAACTGTACTATGAAAATATTAAAGGTATGATGACTTACTGGTTGCTGGAAACTTGGGAGTGCCTGGTGCTATAACCTGAGCTAGCATTACTGATGCCTAGAGAGGAGCTGAATGTGTGAGGAGGGGTTGAGGTATAGCCCAACTCTGCAGCAGTGGGTTCCCTATGCATGGAGGAGGTGGCCACTGCTGTATAAGGTAGGTTCAGAGCCGAGAGACTGGCACAGCGTGAAGTTAGAGGAAAGCGTGAGGATGACGATGGGTTTGGTTCAGCGAGGGATCTCTGGAGACGTTCTGTTTCACGGGTCTGTGCATCTAGGTATGACCTGGGGTGAAGAATTATTCCACATGTTAGATAAAGGAAGGTTCAGCGAGTCTAACCTATACCTAAACGTATTCGTATCTCTAATGATGCACACATGAGTTAAAAGGAAGAAAAAGGTTCAGCAAAACATGGCGGAAAATAGTAACGTAACATACCACGCAAAATGTTTGATCTCACAATTTATTTTTCGTACATAAAAATGCGACGTAATTCACAAAAAGGTTACAGATACGGTTACATAATTGAGATAGGTTTGCTTGTGGAACCTCCCTAATACGATTTCGTACTGTTTTATCAATATACATTTTTACAAATTATATTTCATTTCATTTCCCCATGACTCAATGACCGGATTCCACTGCCTCAACTAAACAAGCTATTGATGTCACCTTAAACTAACGGCTGTAATTGCTCAGTTGTTTTCTTACTTGCCAAGGCACCTGTTACTTATGTAACAGCAGGGGAAAACATCAAACTATCTACTATAATGTAAACCTTGACCAAGCTCTATAAAGTCTCAGTACATTTATCATGGAAGACCTATAAATTTGGGGATAGACACTTGATATGATGTATCGTTCTTTTCATGCGTTCTAAATTACTTCCCTAGTCAGTGACAGAATCACAAGCGTATGGAAAATCATTAACATTGTTCACCTCAAATCATCGATGGTTTTCTGTTCCGCCGTGATGTCAGTTAGGGCAGTTAGATCAGCTGCTGTGCTGTGTTTTGCCTGGAATAAAAACATTTAGCTCCTAATATAATTGCAATTAAATTACAGAAGTCCGTTCGCCTTAACCATCTCATAGATTAAGAACAATTCTAATGCTTGAGGTAATTTTAGCCTCAGTAATTTTATATTTAAAAGTTATTTTACCATGTTATTTCTAGTTCAAACTCTTCAAAATGCCACTTACCAAATTACCAGAACTTCGATCTTGAGAACTGGAGTAATCCCCGTTCAGTGGCGTTACCACACTATCTGCAATATCAAAGGATTTCGTAAGTTTCATCAACTTGGTAATTTTTCAATTTGGCTTTAGTATAGTAACTGAGACAAAGGCTTCCCTGTATGATCCAATATATCATGATTAGCTGGATTCCAAAGCTGAAGGTGGTTAAACTATCGAGGGAGGGTATGGGTTGATTTTTTAAAGCGACAAATGGATACTTGATGATACAGTTTTAAAAAGGTAATTAATCAAAAAACATAATTAATAGTTCTGTCATAGTTTAGGGAATTGCTAATGAATAAGTAGCTACCGTAGTTTTGATGAAGTTAAATCTAACATATGCGTTAGATTACATTTCTTTTTGATCAATGGAGTTAAGATGGGGTAATAAAACCAGACAAAATTCAAATGCAATTTTTCACCCCCAAAAAATCAATAATAGGTGATGTGTTTCAGGAAAATGAGTCATAAGTCGCAAAATTGATATTTTTCAAAGTGTTTTTTTCACAAGATCACATTTTCGGAATGTTCTGATTTTTGGGGAGTTCATCACTTATATCTATATCAATCGATGTATCAAATTTCAGGACAACCTATGTAGTATATCATTTAGTTTTAAAGGTCCTCATATGGACTACATTTAGTTACTTTACTGTTTATTCACTCCCAGAAATATTTGAAGTTTTTTTTTCAAAAACGAAAATATCAAACTTAAAATCTAGAAATACTTATGAGATTATTAGACTGTTTATTATCATTAGAATCAGCTTGATTTCATCTTTTCAAATATAATGGTAGCTCAAAACCTATTTTTTGTGACTCATGACTCATTTTCCTGAAACACATCACAATTAGGTCCTAAGACTTACTACTGAGTGCCACTGTTGCTTCGAGGAGCTTACTGCCCTCAGATTCCAACCGTCTGATTTCTTCTGCGAACACCTGACTCGAGGACTTTTTGGAAGGGGTGCCCATAGTGTTTCCTGTGTCGTCAATAGATGCTCCTCCATCCAACAACGCTAATTCAGATTCCATGGCAACATTTGCCTCTAGTTAAAGCTAAAGAATTCGGAATACAGATTAGAATACAGTGGCAACATTGGTAATAAGGGATATAATAAAATTAGCTTTGTTTCTGGTCCCCGACCGACCCTTAAAAAATTGCCGCCGTCTCAAGGGTTTCTAAGGCATTTGAAACATAAAATTAAAATGTCCCTACCGACCCAAAATAAAGTGTAATAAAAAAAAGTAAAAAAAATCAATATGTTTGCTTGTGACCAAAAACAATTTTGACATCTGCTAAAACAAGATATACCGACCTACCGACCCAAATGTTTACCATTATGGGACCGGAAACAAAGATAATTTTATTTTAGGCCTGAGTGAATAGGAAAATCAATGCAAATATATTTGGTGAACTGTTTGGAATGAATTTAGACAAGGAAGGCCAAAGGATTGTCAATAATCAACCCCACATATAATTATATAACTATAAGGCAGGTATATTAATTGTTATTTGTATTATCCAAAAGTGTATAGGCTTGCGGTACCTATTTCACCCTCAATAGCCCCTCAATTCCCAATGGAACTGTATTTTGCTAATCAGACATTTATGTTTTCATGTTTGACAGCCGTACACATATAAGCACCAGAACAATGCCTGCACATGGAGGCATTCTATGGCCAAGGTAAATAACGTGAATCAATAATCGACGAAATTAATAGTTCCAACATAGAAGCTTTATGTCCCTATAGCTATACTTGGGGCTGTTCAAAGAAACTAGAGAGCACTGCCACTGCTAACATTTTAGATACAAATTGATTTCTGATAAGGGGGCTCTGTCCCTGGTTAGATCTAGGTTTGACAGTTCTAGATGAGAAAAAGGTTTCAACCGTTTGGCAGTTCGGGGCGGAGTCCGATCAAATAGAAAAAGGATAGAATATATATTATATCGACGTGAATAATAGACAATGGTAGGCCTATGACTATGTTATCAGTTTATATCTTGTTATTTGTAAGATGTAATTAGGCCTACTAGTAGGCGGGGACTGAAAGTATGTTTTAATATAAATCATTGAAGCAGGTGCTGCCATATACTGATATATATTATAGGCCAATTAGTAATATACTATATTATAGGCGGTCAATCGATCTAAGTTCTAACTATTAATAATTTTCGCCATTATTTGGCCTGTAATGGAATAAAAAAAATTATTTATTGGGGGAAGGGGGGGGGGGGCATATTTGGCTTTAAAAACTAGTGGCAACATTCTCATCATAGTATGAGATTTGTTTTAAATTACTGCGATTTAGCAACATTCAGAAGCATACGGGAATACGCCTTTTAAGGTGACTCAGTACTGATCTTGTAACGGGGTGCGCGGTAACGCCTAGCGTGAGTAGTGGGTTACAACTTTTGCCATTTTTCATGCAATGTGTATTCAATACATATAGCAGGGAATATCAGCATTATGCAGACGAAGTATGTATAATATAAACATTTCAGATAAAAGATTTATGCTGAGTTTTGGTGTGGGAGTTAGTATCTACGATCCCTATACATCCATATTAAATTTCATTAAAATTTATGGAGCCATATGTGTGTAAATCAAATATTTATCAAGAATTTTCTCATTTTTAGCCAATTTTCTCATAATTAAGTTGTAACATAAAAAATTTGGCCTGGAAATTCATGCTGATTTTTGGTGTGCGAGTTAGTAACTATGATAGCTGTATCCATATAGAATTTCATCAAGATTTATGAAGCCATTTTTATTCAAATCAAATATTAATCAGGAATTTAATTTTTTTTCCCAATTTTTCTCATAAATAAGTCGTAATATAGAAAAATTTAGCCTGGAAAGCCATCCTGATTTTTTGTGTATGAGTTGGCAAATACTGTATTGTAGTAACTATGTTCAACACAAGGGGAGTAGTAGGGTAGGATATTTCCACTTCTTATAAGGCACAAGCCATGGGGATGGGAGGGGCTAAGGGGGAAGGGAGTGGGAGAGGATAGGATAGAGGTCCACCAATGAGTACACCTGACACTCTCCACCTGGGTATATATACCAACACTGTGTGCATAGAAGAGCAGAATGTGGAGGGGTGTATGGCCTTAGGGCTGTACACCCAGCTGTTAACAATGAGTAACAAGTAACATCCACTCTAGAGTCTAGGGAAGGAGTCCCATAAGATCTCTCATATGGCTCAATATACATACTACCATGGGAAGGGATTATCAACCTAGCATCTATGTACAGGATAAGATACAATACACAAGTAGTGACATGACTAAACTCTTCTTGTTGTGTTGTTCATACCGGAAACCTACAACTACTATACACCAACATTGGACTCATACCCTATGCTTGTAACATCTAGCAGCATATACACGCCCTAATCCTAAGTCATCACCAATAGCATAAAGATCCGAAGCTACGCGCGCAACATTGGTTGGAGAACCACGGGATTGGTGCACTTGGCAAGGGATAGGGTGGAATGTTGGGGGCATATATGAAATGTTGGAAATATAAGCTTCAAGTGGCAGAGCTGGTGTGGAAGAGGCAAACGGAGAAATACAGAGGAGTGAGACTGGGGAAGGGAGGAGAGAGAACATTCATGGAAGTGCCAAGCTCAACTACAGCCCAGGAGGAAAAACAGGGAGAACAAGCACGAAAATAACATGGACAATTTGTTGCTGATAAGAACATTCTTGACAGTGGCTGATAACTATGTGATGTTCTGGCTATATTGTATGATTGTGTCATTTTTGTTTTGTTTTTATTTTTTCTTTTTCTTTTGTGTGTTCCTGTTTGAGAGATATTTGGTGGTCACCTGATATGTAAGATGTGGGGATCTGTGTATGAGTAGGTGGGAGTGGGTTGCATTAAATAGTTATTTTGGGGCAAATGAAAGTGTGAACTGGGGAGACCTACTCCTTGCTGCAGGGATCTATAGTGGCCTGTGAGCTGTGAGCTAAAAATAGCTATGAGTAGCGCTGTGAGTGCATGCGGCGGGGGACTGGGTCTTTTCAGGATAACAATAGCTATGGGTAGGAAGGGCAAGCTGGGAGCCTCGCTGGAGGCTGGGGAGTATGGGGATGGTATGTTTTGTTTAATTTGAAAAAAAAAAGGGTATGAAAGTATAAAGATAGAATGTTGGAAGTATGTATAAAAAGGAGGAATAGATGCTTTGTTTATATAGGACAAGGGTATAACAGTATAAGAGAAAGGGTATGAAAGTATGAAGATAGAATGTTGGAAGTATGTTATAAGAATGAGGAATAGATGCTTTGTTTATCCGAGAAAAAGGGTATGAAAGTACAAAGATAGAATGTTGGAAGTATGTTATAAGAAGAAGGAATAAATGCTTTGTTTATCTGAGAAAAAGGGTATGAGAGTATGAGGGTTCAGTGCTTTGCTTATCCGAGAGAAAGGGTGGAAAGGTAGCGGCAAAAGACTGGTTGTTTTGCAAAGCAAAAGTGTATGAGTAGAATCTCCTCTAGCGGGGGCAGGTCAGGAGTGTATGAGAAGGAGCCCAGTTGGAGTAATGCTCCACAGGAATGCCTGCAGACGGTACGGGATAATTGTTAGAATGTGGATGGGTTTTTGTGTGAGTTATGGCAGTGGGTGAGAAAACATAACAATTTGAATATGATGGGTTGTGAACGTTAGGGAAGGATAGAAGTAGAGGAAGGAGGAGAGATACAGGCAGAAATAGCAGGTTACTGTGAAGGAAAGGGGACTGGAAGAGAATGGACACCATATGAATATATATGGTGTTTGCCCTCCATTAATCACTTTTAATAAATAATGAATTATTTGGTTATAATTAATCTACCTTTCTGGAGGCAGTGGGTGGGCATTGGCAGTCCCCCTATTGCACATGTCAAGACTAGAGGGGGGTTGCCTAAAATTAGTTGGCAAGTTACCCTTCTGTGACAGTGTGTTGGTTATAGCTCACCACGGCCTTAGGGTGTATTGGCCTAGTAGGAGCCTAATATACTTGGAGGTCGGTGAGGAGAGGGACAGCAGCTGACTGAATAAGTGATCTCAACTGCTGAGGGGGAGGGGGGAAATGCCAGTTCCTGCTCAGACTGTTTGAAAATTAAGAATCCTAAATGTTAATGGACAGGCCTGGAATGTCTGGAAGGTGGAGCTAATGAAGCAAGGCAGTTGAATAAAAATAGACGCAGCAATTGGGCTCAAGCATTCTGCACCCATAAGGAGCTTGCAAGTAGTTGGGGGGGTGTTCTAAAAATTGCAAGGCAGGCCCCGTGCGCATAAAGGGGCTAGGTGGGGATTATGCAGAATCTCCTCTAGCGGGGGCAGGTCAGGAGCTGGGACAATCGCACCCTAACTAAGAGTGGGATGAGCAGAAGGCTTGGAGGGGGAGGGGGGAACGGAATAAGCCCAATGGTCTTGAACTGGTCTGGTTTCATATAGGCTCAGCACAGCCAGAGGGGGAGCATCACTTCGCTTGTGTCGAGGCATCAGGAACATACTTGCATATAGGGGAATTTGAGACTTAATTATGGAGTGGTGTTTGCTGATCATGGTACACTTATAGCAGGGGTGGAAACAATGAGTTTAGGCTTCTGCTCTGAGCTGAATATTCGGCCTCCAGGGCCTGTCCACATGGCCTTAGGAATAGTCAAATTATCAGGAGTGTGGCAGGATCCACATACTTGCTAATGATTGTTGTGTGGGGTCATGTGAGAGGAGGGAAGAGTCCCAATTGAGTTTGTGCGATCCTGTGGTATGGAACCTGTGAAATGGACAGTAATTGGGGGACACAGCAGTTGGGCGCAAGTAGTTGCTTCCATGACGTTACGAAAGTGGGAAAAGCAATACTTGAAGAATGCCCAAAGGTCCTGGACTGGTCCGACTCAGCTTAGGTTCAGTGCAACAGGCATTGACAACAATTTGCTTGTCTTGGTGCTGGGCAGGGTGGCCTGTTGGAGATAGGACAGCTGGTGTTGCAATGCATTTTTCACTGGGCTGGTGGTAGTTATCATGGGGGCTTGATATAGAAGAAGTAGGAGTGGACTTTTCAGATAGTTCCAACAGGACGGGGGGGGTGTGCAGGACGAAAATAGGTATGAAAGGAGTGCATGTGTGGGAAAGCTGGAAGTAGAATGATTAATAATGAATAAAAAAAAAAATAATATCTATGGGTGAGAGTGTAGTCATTGGGTTCTGTTTTATCATATATCAATGATATATATTGTTTATTGTTGGAGTGTGTGCGCGTTTGTGCGATGGCAACTGTGAGTATTGATCTTGTGTCAGTCTAACATTCAGAATAGACAAATCGGACCTACAATTTGTATGTGAATGGAACGACATTAAGGCCATTCTCACAACGTCTTCATCTTTAAGTGCTGGCAGCCGCCATGTTCCCATGATGCTCTTACCTGGTCTCACGTGACAGTTGCTATGGCAACTAGGCCATGTATCACTAGTACCTTAACTGTTGGAGGTGCTCACTAACCATATACTACATAGTCATGGAGACTGTACTGATGGAAACTATAGTGATGTCAGAAGGCATGGTGCATCACACTGTGACCCATATAGGGGAGACAGGACAGGCAGCAAATGCTACAAGTGTGACTAGTGCCCCTACTGTACTGATGTCAGAAGATTGGTGCATCACAGTGTGACTCATACTGAGGAAAAAAAAGCCACATAAAGGTACTGTTTGTGACTATAGGGCAGCACAGGCTGGACACCTGAGGGAACACATGTGAACAAACACTGTGGACGGCGTCGGCCGCCCTATTTGACCTCCAAATTTCATGAACATTTATCTTTGGGATCCTCAATTTGCGTGGGTGGTTTTGCGGATGTGTGATCATTGGTTTTTGCTTAATAGTATATCTATAATATTTATGGTTTATTGTTTGAAATAGAGTGTGTGCGCGAGGAAGCGATTTGATTTGTTAAACTCAACTCTATTTATGTTCATCGTTGGAGAAATTTTGTGAAAGCAGAGCATTCAAGACCTTGTACAACACAGGAAGGTGGAGAGTGTCGGAGGGTGATTTAATCTTTTTTTTTGGGGGGGGGATTATTCTTTTCTTTAGGAATTTTTACTTGAAATTTTTGCTTATCGAGAAAAAGGGTAGTGTAGTAACTATGTTCAACACAAGGGGAGTAGTAGGGTAGGATATTTCCACTTCTTATAAGGCACAAGCCATGGGGATGGGAGGGGCTAAGGGGGAAGGGAGTGGGAGAGGATAGGATAGAGGTCCACCAATGAGTACACCTGACACTCTCCACCTGGGTATATATACCAACACTGTGTGCATAGAAGAGCAGAATGTGGAGGGGTGTATGGCCTTAGGGCTGTACACCCAGCTGTTAACAATGAGTAACAAGTAACATCCACTCTAGAGTCTAGGGAAGGAGTCCCATAAGATCTCTCATATGGCTCAATATACATACTACCATGGGAAGTGACCGGATACTACAACCAGCCGTCGAGAGGTGCTGCCCTCTGGTGTAGCGTTGTCAACCTCTGACCCAATAAAGACCACCGAGTCACTTGAACCTAGATCTTGATACGAGTAGTTCAATTATTCATACATGGTGCCAGAAAAGTGGTGATTGTGGCGGATTATGATCAAAATGGACGGAATCAAGCCACCACAACCCTTAAGGATGAGCGAGGGAAACCTTGCGGAACATTGGAGGAAATTCCACAAGAAGCTAATCTGTTATATCAAGGCAATAGGACTAGCAGGTGGAGACCCAGACCGAAAGACAGCCATTTTCTTATCCGTCGCAGGCGAGGAGGCCTTTGAGGTCTATGAGTCCATTGAATGGGCAGAAAGGCGAATAGAGCCAGCCGATGATGAAGAGGAAGAGGATATAGAGATCCCAGCTGAGGATCCAGATGATTTCGACACAGTGATGGGGAAGTTTCAAGCTTATTGTAATCCAAAAACTAACATTACATATGAGCGCTACCACTTCTTCAAACGGGACCAACGTGATGGTGAGACCGTGGAGGCATACGTGACAGACCTACGTATAAAGGCGGCCACGTGTGATCTTGGAGAAAAAAAGAACTCTTTAATAAGGGACAGGTTAGTGGTTGGACTATTAAATCCCAAAGTGACATCAAAACTCCTGGAAGCCACGGATCTAACCCTGGAAAGAGCCATAACAATAGCACGAACAGCGGAAATGACCAAGAGACAGATTAAGGTTTTGCACCCATCGGAGACCGCCACCATCGGAGCGGTGGGAAGCAGGCCCAAACAAAGGAATGAGGTCAAGCCCCAGGAGCGGCAAGCCTCCACCTCGGAAGAATTTGACTGTCGGCGCTGTGGCACGAGACACGGTAAGAGATGTTGTCCAGCGTTCAGAAACAAGTGTAAAAAGTGTGGATTAAGGGGACATTTTGATGCTCTGTGTTTCAAAAAAGTGAGCTATGTTGCTGCTGATGATTACTATACAGATGAAGGAGAGACCCAGGATCAATACCAATTTGTTGGGGTAGTGAAACAAGTACGTCGAGTAAAGATTTCACAACACTGTAAGTGGACGCATCCACTAGATGTTGGCAGCACAGTAGTTCCAGTGGGACTGGACACAGGAGCAGGAGCTGATTTACTCAACTACAATGATTATAAGACCCTTAATCCGAGGCCAAAAATCAGACCCACCAACATACTGCTCTCAGATTATAACGACAAAGACATTGAGACAACAGGAGCGTGCCTAGTAAAAGTAAACGTCCAAGGTAGGGACTCATTTGTAAACTTTGTTGTGGTTAAAGAAGGCCCGAGTCTACTCGGAGCAGATACATGTGAGCGGTTGAACCTCGTGAGGAGGGTGAAAATTGTTAGCAAACAACCGAACACTAGTCTCCCAATCAAGCAATTGGAGGCCCCGTTATCGATAGAGAAGTGCACGCTACCAGAGGTGAATGAACCACTGACAGCCATTCCCTATGTATATGATATCAAGCTAGCAGATAATGCCTCACCCACGATTAAGTCAGCTAGGAGAGTTCCAATGGCATTAAAGTCAAAGTTAAAAGAGGAGCTTGACAGAATGGTCAGACTAGGGGTCATCCACAAACAGGAGCAGCCCACAGAGTGGGTCAATGAAATGGTCTGTGTAAAAAAACCAAATGGTCAGCTGAGGGTATGCCTGGACCCCAGGGACTTGAATAAGGACATACTACGGGAACACCACCTACTCCCCACCAGAGAAGAGATCTTTGCTGACATAAAGGACGCCAAAGTTTTCTCCAAGCTGGACGCATCACAAGCGTTCTGGCAGGTGAGGTTATCGGAGGAAAGTAAACCACTGACAACATTCAACACTCCTTATGGCAGGTACGCTTACGACCGCTTGCCCTACGGATTGTGCTCTGCCCCTGAGATTTTCCACAGGTACATGGAGCAGATTTTCGAAGGGCTGGAGGGAGTGAAGGTTTACATGGACGATGTACTCATATGGGCCACAGATGTGGAACAGCACAACAGTCGCCTCCAACTAGTAAAAGAAAGAATTAAGAAGTTTAACCTGCTCATGAATTGGAGCAAATGCGAAATAGAGAAACCAGAAATAGTCTTCATTGGAGAACGCCTCACAGGAGCTGGTATACAGCCCGACCCAAAGAAGGTAGAGGCAATCCAGGCCATGAAAACGCCAACGTCAAAAGAGGATGTGCAAAAGATTCTGGGTCTTGTAAATTATGTAGGACGGTTTGTGCCCAATCTAGCGGCGAGGTGTGCGCATATGAGAGCGTTGTTATGTAAAAACACCCCATGGAATTGGTCACCAGAACACTCAAATGAGTGGGATGGAATTAAGGCCACGCTCTCAACGCACCCTGTCCTAGCTTATTATGATGAGAATAAGCCCTCAAAAGTGTCAAGTGATGCCAGTAAGGATGGCCTAGGGGCCGTCTTATTACAGCAGCACAACGAAGCATGGAAGCCAGTGGCCTACGCCGCCCGATCGATGACAAAAACTGAAAAAAACTATGCTCAAATTGAAAAAGAGACTTTGGGCATTGTATTCGGATGTGAACGCTTCCACTCATACATATATGGTCTGAAGAACCTAACACTTGAAACGGACCACAAACCACTGATACAACTCTCAAAAAAATCAATGATAGACATGACCCCGAGAATACAACGTATGATGCTGCGATTACAAAGGTACAGTTTCACGTTGAAGTGGGCCCCAGGGAAAGACTTGCACATAGCGGATACCCTATCTCGAACCAATGAAGCCAGTGCAGGAATAGTAACGTCCACAATGCAAGACGACATAGAAGCACAAGTCAACCACGTATTCCAGTCAATACCTGCCTCACCAACACAGCTGGACAAACTGGCAGTGGAGACAGCCAGGGATGAGATGCTTCAAGCGGTCATGTACTGTGTCATGAATGGCTGGAAAAACGGAGAGTGCCCGGCCTATGCCAGTGTGAAAGATGAAATGTCAGTAGTAAATGGACTTGTGCTGAGAGGAAATCGCATTGTCGTACCGGTGACCATGCGCGAGGAAATGCTGGATAGACTGCACGAAGGGCATCTCGGAGCCGAGAAGCAAAAGAGGCTAGCACGTGAGGTCATGTACTGGCCTCGGATGAACACTGACATTGATCGCAGAGTACAGTCATGTAGCACATGCATTAAGTATAGGCCCTCTCAACAAAAAGAGACCTATCAGGTGAATGATGATTTTGTTAATGCAGGCCCGTGGGACATGGTTGGTATGGACTTGTTCCATTGGGAACAGAAAGAATATCTCCTGGTAATAGATTACGCCTCAAACTATCCTGAAATTGCCATGTTAAACTCAACTACCTCAGAAAGTGTAATATTGCAGGTTAAGAGCATTTTCGCTAGGCATGGTATTCCACGAATTGTGATTACAGATAATGGGCCTCAGTTTGCCTCATCCAGTTTTGTTGAATTTGCAGAAAAATACGGGTTTTTACACAAAACATCCAGCCCCAGATATCCCCAGTCCAATGGGAAAGCTGAGAAGGGGGTGGGAATCGTGAAGAACTTACTCAACAGGGCTAAAGAAAATGGGGAAGACCCTTACCTAGCTTTACTGGCTCTCAGAAAGGCCCCACGGGAGGGTAAACCGTCTCCAGCAGAAGCACTAATGGGAAGAAAGCTAAGGGGGACTCTGGTAAATTTCAAAAGGGTAGACAAAGATGACAGCAGGGTAATAAAAACTGACTATTATGATAATCACGCCAAAGATCTCACAAAACTTAACGTGGGAGACACAGTAAGGCTAAGGGGACCAGGGGAAAAAAACTGGGGAACCAAAGGATGCGTGGTAGAGGAACCGGCCACAAGGTCATACAATGTCTTAACTGAACAGGGTCGAGTTTTCAGACGCAACAGAAGGGATATACTAAGACCCAGGTATGATGAAAATTTCGAACAACAGGTGGAAATAGAACATATGATAAACCTACCTAATGTAAATGGGACCATACAAATCCCTGAAGGAGCTAAAACTAATGTAAGGGCACCGGATAACACTGGCCCCAACACAGCTCATGAAAATAATCCTGTAATACCAATGGTACAACCACCTGAGGTTAGAAGGTCTGGCAGAGTTTGTAAGCCGGTCGACAGATTAAATCTCTAGAAAATCTATTCACTTCTCCCACTCATAATCATACGTACATTGATGTTTTCATATTGGTGTTGACTCTCAACTAACGATGTTTATGTTTTCCTGTAAGGGACCATGGGGGGAGCATGACCGGATACTACAACCAGCCGTCGAGAGGTGCTGCCCTCTGGTGTAGCGTTGTCAACCTCTGACCCAATAAAGACCACCGAGTCACTTGAACCTAGATCTTGATACGAGTAGTTCAATTATTCATACAGGAAGGGATTATCAACCTAGCATCTATGTACAGGATAAGATACAATACACAAGTAGTGACATGACTAAACTCTTCTTGTTGTGTTGTTCATACCGGAAACCTACAACTACTATACACCAACATTGGACTCATACCCTATGCTTGTAACATCTAGCAGCATATACACGCCCTAATCCTAAGTCATCACCAATAGCATAAAGATCCGAAGCTACGCGCGCAACAGTATCTACATTCATATTAAATTTAAAAAATATTCATCAAACAGTTTTTTTTTAAAATGCTGATTGTCATCAGCCAAAGTCAATTTTGCTAGTGCCCCATACTGCCAATAGGGGGCTTCCAGGGGGCTAACTCAGGATCTGAGGAAAAAAACATTATCTGATGATAAGTATATATATGTTGAATGTCTGGGTGAAATTTGATGTCTGAATTCATGTCAGAACCATTTTAAACGAATTATGTTAATATATCACTCAAATGTAGTAAATATACTCAAATATGATTTATTATTTCTATCTCCATACCGCCATAGCATGAAAACTAGCCTGGTGACCTATGTTTTTTTTTCACTCAATAATGATTATTTCATGTCAAGTATCATTGGTAAAAATTTTAGAAAAATTCATCAATAATCAAAATCACTACTGAGTCACCTTAAGTTTCAGTATGCCTACGCCCCCTACGAGTCCTAGCTACAGTACAGTGCCTACGACTACGACTAGCCACTAGTCTACGTCAGTTTGGCAATCTAATCAAAACAATGATCAAAACTTAACTACCTGCACGATGTTTAAGCATGGTGCAGGTTTGTATTGTGGCGAACATTTATTCGCATTGTATGCAGTCACAAGAAACTTTCAAACGATGCTTAAATGTGGTGGGTAAGTCACACTCTTCGAAACTTGTCAGAAATCCGTAATAAATAGACCAACTCAAACAAGTTCTGATCGACAGCACTCAGCAGTGATTTTAACAAGTGGTTGTCGACGAACACAATCGTCGAAAAAAGTTTTTCGGGAGCTTTAATTCGCTAAAGATAATCACCCAACGGTGAAATAAGGTGTGCACCACGCATATCTCAGTCGTTGAAGAATTTGAAAGAAGGAAACACAAGTAAATTGGGATTTTACATACTTACAAATTTTCGAAATAGAGTTGTTTGGAGCCACCGGAAGTTTACGCCAAGGAAGTTAACCGCTTAGTGCAATACAAATATCCAAATATTTACCAAGATATTCTATCCCTAATAATGATATATAACATGGCAACATGCGTCCTATGACGTTGTATGGCACCAATAATTCTGTTCTCACATTCACACCCAATGATGTATTTTAAAGACGTGTTTAACGAACTTACATTATTAGCTTTGATATGAGCGGCCCGAAGGAATCAGCTGGCAAAATTCCCGCGCTCACCTGCCCGGGCGCGTCGCTCGTTGCCAAGACATGTTCATGCTGAGCTATGCCGGGAAATCGGCCCTGCTCGATCAGCTTGATCAGTACGTATTTAAAGTAGCTTAGCCTCGGGTAGCAGCTACTTTGGCATTTCTATTACTTGCATAAGCAGGAGTATTTTGCCTGATATGTGCTTTAACTATAGTTCATTTGATATATTCCTGAAATACTTTTGACATTTGAGTTGAGTAGCCTATAGATCTAGCTACCTAGGCCTAGCCTATTTATTATAGGCCTACAAGTTGTATTTATAATCATATGCCAGGTAGATCTGGGTCAATCAAAATATGAGAAAGGAGCTTTAAAATAGCAAGCCTATATATAGCTATAGGGAGCTGCCCTCAGTATCAAAGAGTATAGGCGATGCAGGGCAGGCCCCCCTATGTACCGTAGCCTAGTCATGAGATTGTCATCGATCATGCAAACTAATTCTGAGCACTGAATTCCTTAATACTAGCTCCAGATAGTAGATACAATCATCTATTGTAATTTTCCTCAGTGTGTGGAATATAGAAACGTATCTCCCTACTATATGCTATATGCGTGGAAAGTGGAAATTCCGCCCAGTCGATTCTCACTGAGTAGATTAGGCCTAACTATGAGTAGGCTATAGGCCTATATTCAAGCGTTTTAACGAGCGATTAATCTCTAATCACTCGGTCAATTTCCTCATTCTGATCAGATTGGTTGACGTTCAATAAAGTGATTGTTATCCAAGCTTTTAGAAATACACAATAATTCCAACTTCAAGGACTTAGAAGAAGATGTCAGTAGGCTACATACCGATAGCAGTCAACCTGGGGAGCTTTTGAAATAGGAATAATTCTATATGTGTGGCTAAAACCACCTGGATCAAATTATTGGAGATCAACCTCTCTTATTGGACCCTCGTATGTTATTACAAGTTACGCGGTCTAAGCATAACTTGGGTCAGATTTTCAGAAAATGTACAATTCGCCTTCACAAATCTTCTCAAATAACCCACATCTAAGACGAAAATGAGCTTCAAAATGTAGTTAAACATAACAGAACTGATACTTTAAATCAATGCGATACCAAATATACTCAGATTTACCCAAAATTTATCATTTTTAACAGAATTTAACAGAAATTACTAAAATATGTAGAGCTGCCAATTGTACATTTTCTAAAAAATCTGACCCTTATGCATATATATCTATGATGTACCCAACATGTTGCAATTTCTCCGTGTATAATCATCACAGAATAAAATAATTGTAAATATGAATTACACTTTAATTTACCTCCATGATCTATAGTAATTTTCTTTTATACTTTGTATTTTGTTTAGATGTAATGGTTCTTATTTTGTCGATGGTTAAGATTGAATGTATTCAGCGGGCTCAAATAAACATATTGAGATGCATGGAGGGATTGAGGAGGCGTGTGTGTGTGTGGGGGGGGGGGCTAGATATTTCACCTAGATAATTCACCGGCATTCAATAATTAATGCTGACGTTTCTTTTTATTATTTAGAATTATATTAATCCGACATTGGTAATATTATAATTGAAAGCCATTCACAAAAATCATTTTAAAAATTCGTCCGCGTTCAACTCATTTATTTTTCTCACTGTGTAACATGGCTCGTCCCTAATTATTGCAGTTACACAAATACAAAAATAAATAGACATCTACAAATTCTCCAAACATAATACTTCATATTTCATTTCATCATTTTCGTGAATAATGTTTCCCTCTGAAACATAAAAGAAGAATGGACCACAGACAGGTCCTATGACCGGCTCCTCATTAACGAACATTCTTCCAATGAAATATGGCGTCCCGTTCAGATCCACCCCTGCTCGCAACGCCCCAACACTTTGCGGGACGCCAGTGACATTTGGGCGCCAAGTGACCTTTAACCTAGGGTCAGTGACGCACAGAATCTGGTATTCATTTACATCTGTTGACATCCTTACATCGGCTGGAACATTTGGATCTTCTTCTTCTACCTCATCATTGTTAGCATACTCTTCGCCCTCCCCTTCGTCAACCAATAACTCTTTTTCCCTTTCCCTTTTTGCTTTTTCGGCGGACTTAATTTCTTTTTCTTCTTCCGTTTCGCTTTCCCTCGCTCGATCAGTTTCTTCTCCTTTGTCATCGTCATCATCATTTTCTTCCACGTCGTTGTCGTCACTTTCATCCTCTTTTTTATCCGGACCATGTTCATCTTCTCTCATCTTTTTCTTTATTGCTAAAACCCGATCAGTCAATGTTTTGATATCAGGTTCTTTGGGAGTTGGTGTCGCCTTTTCACTTTCAACGTCAGACTCATCAGTTTTAGGAATATATTCACTCAAGTTACCAATCCATTGGATAGAAAGTCCATAAATCTGTCCGATTAAAACCTCAGTCACTGTTTCAATCCGTCCAATAAATGATTCTGACCCATTTTTCATTTTCCCAGCTAGTATCGCTCCTGGAGGATATACAGGATAATTCATGAGCCAATCAGCACAGTTATTACATTTGATGTCGATGAGTGGAAGAAAAGAATATATATCGGGCCAGTTCATTGGCCCAACATGAGCCAGAACCATGTGGTGTTTTTCTTCCATTAGAGGTGCAAGTTGTAATTTGCAAGTCCTTAATTGCTCCTGAATTGCAGCTGAATAACCCCCAGCTATATTTATACAACTCATATTAAGATGAAAAACATCAAAAGCATTGCACATCAGAACCAATTTCAAGCTAATTAATTGGCAATAAAGTTTAAGGTACATCAAAAGGTGGTAAAGTTCTGGATAAGTCCATTTTAATTCTGCGAATTGGTCCGCAATTCTGATCTCTAAAACCCTGAACACAGGCATTTGAATAAATGTTGGAATGACTTGACAAATAACACTAATTTCTGCATCAGTTATAGCCTTGGACTCTATGCCAGATATGAAATATTTCTTCTGGACAATTAAGTCCCTCGTAGTCTTTCTATGTTCGTGAATATACGTATCTTGAGTCGCATTGAAGAACTCGTGAAAGATATCTGTCAGGACACGTATGAGAGTATTGTCCTCATTTGCATTGAAATAGTCAAAGAGGGAAGATGTGAGGCTGAGAGATTCCCTGGCTAGTTTCCCCAGTGCAGGCATCCTTGGTAGTACAGCGCTTAGAATATAGGTGGCGCCTGCAATCGCTGAGGCTGATTTCCCAGCAAAACGTTCAAGGCCAAAGGACATGTCTGCTATTGTGGCGATAATAGCCTTTCTCGTATGGTCCACCTCATGTGTAGTTTGAGTTTTGTTCATCTCAAATAAAGATTTCCGTAATTCGAGAACTCGTGAGCGAACATATCGGACGTCGATGCCAGCGCCATCGGCACAATCACAGAATCGTTGCAGTCCCAAATCGTCCATTGTTGTGAGTTGGTTTCGAACCTGTAATTTGTCAGAAGAGAAAATCGATATATTAGTGATTAGTTATCATAATATCATCATCACTGTTATTATTATTTCTTTTGCATCAAATCTCGCAGAACCATGTTGGGCTGGCTTAATTGGTTGTGTATTGCCTTTAATTTGTGCTGGTCTGGTGGATTTCAAAGTTATCATAATTCATATCCATATTTGTGATGTGTTTCAGGAAAATGAGTCATAAGTCGCAAAAAAAGATTTTGAGATATTATTATATTTGAAAAGATGAGATCAGGCCGATTCCAATGGTGGTAAACATTAAGGACAGTAAACAAGTATTTCTAGATTTAAAGTTTGATTTTTTTATTTCTGAAAAAATGTTTTTAATATTTTTGGGTGAACAATTACTAGTAAAGTAGGTAAATGTACTCCATAGGATGATCTTAGGAATGCATCGATATATTTAATACACTATCCTGAAATTTGGTTCATGTATTCATAAGGCCTATGTTACTAGATACTCCAAAAATGAAAACATTCCAAAAAGGAGATTTGTGAATAGATGACTTATACAAATATGAATTTTGCGACTTGTGACTCATTTTCCTGAAACACACCACATTTTACTGTGTTACAATTAAGCTACACAATAATAGTCCCTGGACTGGTGGATTGAATGCTTTTTAGCATGGCATAATTTGATAATAGCATGTGTACTTAATTACAACCGTTCTAATGCAGAACGTTGTCCAAATTTCCCACAACCACAAGCATCAATTAAATTTAGCGAGAGTTCACCGGAGAGTTCTTAATTACTACAGGTCTGGATAAATTGTATACCGGTACAGTACATCTCCGCAAATGCTTGCATTTACCTGTCTGTAGCCAGATTAAAATACGTACCCTATTAATAATCGATTAGTAGAGTTGCCAATATTTTTAAAAGAGTATTTCACTTGATCCAAGTTTAGGATAAGTGTTTAAAATCAAGCCAACCAATAGCCAACCAACCAATGGGTGCAGCGAGAATAACATGAATATGCAACTATAGACCCAATAAAATTTATTTAAAAAAAATAGGGTAGAAAATATATTAAAAATTTGATCTCACCAGTTATATTAGGCTAGGCCTGTTCCATTATGAATCCCAGCAATATGTTGTCTTTTCACTCAGCTGTTTACGTCTTCAGTAAGTGTAACCTTCACACTCCATGAATATTGGCATTGATTTGAAATAACAATTAAAAGGAGGGCGAGGGATCGTGTGTAGGCCTATGCATACATGTGTGTGTGTGCGGGAGGTGGGGGTCGGACACACGTGCGTCAATGTTTTTGCTTTCTAAAAACTATCCAAGTCCAAGAAGCAAAACAAATACCATTTTGATGAATTCATTTCTTTTATAAATTAATTTTGATTGATAGTGGGCTTTTTCATATAATTTACTTTGCTTTTGCATTTTGACTTTCATTGCGCACCTTTGCCAAAATATCAAAAAACATGATGTAAACTGTTACATGCTTTTATTTTCATTCTAGAACTTGATTTGTATGAGGTGGCCGGCAATGTAAACCCTATTCCATAGAATTACCTCAATGTGTTCTATGATAAACAGTTAATCAATCAATTTATGTTAAATTAACGTCATTGTGCCAGAATATAATGGTTAATTAACAGGTAGGTGAAACAAAGCTGTATTTCTTGTGGTTCAAGAGGATAATCCCTTACGTTAATCCACCAACTGGCTTCAGCAAGACATAATCCCTACCAGGCTGACCTAGATCTGGGAGTGTTTTAGTTAAACATAAAAACAGTTAAGTATAGGGTGTTTGTGGAATGCGTTTTTAATACATAACATTTTTTAATAACTCCAAAATAATGTTGGAATGAGTGAACATGTTAAAAAAAGGCCTAAATACCGATGTCTGTAAATGTAATTGTAATAATAAAAAAAAGTATAGTAATACAAAGTGTACCAGTATTGCCATTTAAATATATTCAGTGCTGGATGTCATAATAGGGGATTTGTATAGCCACCATTTTGAATTTTGACTCGCATAGAACATGTTCAGCATGGACTATAAAGTTTATCAATGCTTTAATGTTAATATCCATATGTTTTACATGTTTTCAGGTACAAATATTTTGCAACATTTTAATCGAAATTGCAGCAATGTCTCAGATTTCATCAGAATTTACCCCAGGATGCACTGTAGCATACGTGCGCAGTGGCACATGCAAATCCCCTATTATGGAGGAATTGACAGTAAATTTATAAGATCGATTCTGATGTTGGAATCAAGCCTCAGATTTAGCACGCCAGGTCTATCACTCAAAAATATTATAAGCGAGGCGTGTGTTTTGTTAAAATATTGTATTGCATTATTTATTATACTATTGGGGTAAAATTCAGCGACGAATGTGTAACCGAAAAGCATGACTAGATAACATATCTTTAGTTTGTAAAGGGTCTGTAGAGAATTGGATGTAGATAAGTGATGAGATAATAATTATGAAATATATATTTAGGATGGAGGGTGTGAATGGTTGGACACACTGACGAAGGGGACACCTGGCACGATGAAGTACACCAGATTGGAGAAAGGGGGTGCCTCTTTCCACTGTCTTTAGAGCGCAACATACTGAGATAATTCAGAAAATAACGCACACATATTTACCCTAATAATTAATTAACTCTTGGTGGCTAAGATGAATCGTCATCTGTTCGTGAATTTCAATTCCAGTACATTTCCTATATATCCCCAGCGATTACTGTGCTGATCAATATTGAATTACACAAATTGTCCAAAAAGTCTTTACCCTCTCGGTCTATAATTAACAATAATTAATATAAGTAATAAAAATATGATATTATAGAATCGATTTAACAAGCAATTCCGTAGGCCACATAAATCAGCGCTGTAACAGCAGTGCTGCTACCCCGTGTTTTGTTGTAGAACTAAGTTTTACAGGCTACCAGCTCAATGCTGCCACCTCGTGGTCCATCGGGAAACCAAGTGTCTACAAAATCCCAGAAATAGAAATATTAAAAGATATAGTTTTTGTGATTTTCAATGTATGGGTCAGATTTTCAGAAAATGTACAATTGGCAGCTGTACACATTTAGTAAATTCTGCTAAATTAGACCGAAAAATCGTCAACACAGTATAGCCTACCTGAGTATACGTTTAGTACTGCTCGTACATGATTCAAATGATCTGTTATAGGTTATGTTGAACTGTATTTTAAAGTTGATTTTTGTCTTAAATGTGGGTAATTTGAAAGGATTGGTAAAGGTGAATGAATTTTACATTTTCTGCAAAAATTCACCCATATACACATAAACAACGGTTCGTCCATCCAGAGTCCACAAAACATTCCAGTGTCCTTTACATCTGTCTATATAGCATATAGCTACCGTATAAATTACCCATATAATTATTTCATTTTAAAATAAAATCCTACTAAATACAAAGCCCCAACTAGAAGCTGCATCTTCTCATTCATTGATATCAATGCTAGAGTATACGTTCTCTGATCCCATACTCTACATGTACTATCAATTAAGTTTTTAAGAATTTTTTTAATTTTACCCACGAAAATTGTATTATCTCGTTCGTTTTATTCATTTACCAAACATTTCGTCAGGATTAGCTGACAAAGGTAATATATAATTGCTCCTCTGAATCCATTGACGAACTTGTTACATATTGATACGGTATTATACTATGTCTAAGTTTATTTTTGTAATTACGGTAGTATACCTCCCACTATGTCTATAGCAGGTGGTATACTCCCACATGATTGATATAACGCTACCCTTATTTATGTAACCATGGGAGCGTTAACGGGTGTGTCTGATAGGACACGCCCCCATTTACAACATGAATAAAGATCATTAAGAACTGGGACTCAGGTGTGGACAGTTGTCATTAATATTCCTCTTATATAAAGCATAATAATATAACATCTGGTGGAGAAACAAACGGTCTCAATGCTTCCAAAAAGAAGCGGAAGAATAAGCGACCCACAATACAAAGGCGTAGCGAGCTACAGAGATCTGTTAGGCCTTAGAAAAGAGAGGAAGACCCATGGTTTGGATCGTCGCCAGTTTTTTTTAGATCTACATCCTGGAATGCCTCAATGATAGGAATTAAGGCCGTCGGATATTTCCTCGAATTTTAATCGAGGCTATTATTCCACCTTGCTTGGACCCGGCTTCTAATTGTACTGCGCATAGTGTGTATTCAAGAACTGGCTTACTAACACTAAATTCACACTAAGAACCAATCCTTTTTGTGATTTTATTGTATTGATAGCTCGTTATGTAAGGTATGTTTTTGGAATAAATGGTGACTAATTTATAGCCTTCGATATATCCATTTTTTTTAAAAAAAGAATATAACCCCTTTTATTCATGGTAACCTGTCATCGATGAAAAAAAGAATTTCGTTTTTACGATTTCTATCTCTTTAAGGAATGAAAATAAAATAAAATAAAACATAGGGTATAATAAGTTCTTTTTAATAGAGCGGTGGTATCTGTAGGAACACTCAGGTGTACTCCTGAGAGTTAAGAATCTTACATAACCAGTCACAGTCAATTGAGGAATATATACGATTCAAACTCCAGTTAGTTTAAACTATAGCAAGTCCGGTCAACAGATAGCATGCCGAGTTCTGGAGTGGAGAAGGAGATATAGGGAGTGCTATCAGACTTTTTTTTATCACTTCTCGGAGTTTGGTACGTGCGTAGTGAAGATTCTGCGTCATTCCAGGACTTTACCCATGGACTTACTTTGAACCTCCAAAGAACACTTATCGTACGCCATACAAAAACAGGTCCTGAATCAAATTTACTTTAGTTTTATCTCCGTCATGGGATATAATACATGCTGTACGGTATCTAAATATGTAGGCCCTACACCATTTTAAAATTGGAAGTGTGAATTGAAATTTGAAAACAAAATGTTTAAATGTGATACTTTTGGAGGTTTCCCATGTTAATTCAAGGTACGAACTTCAAGAATCCGGTGAGTTGAAGCATATAACTACTTGAAGTGAGCTAAGGTCTTTCTATTGTGTTGGAAATTCCATGGTAAAACATGTTTAACTGAAAAAAAGAAACATGACAAGGACACTTTCCCAGCCAAGGATCACTCAACAAGTACATTATTAGGTTAACTCATTCAATAAAGGAGAGAAAAGGAGGTGTTATCAGCAAAGTAGGCTCACTCATGCCAAAGGTAAAACACTCAAGAGCGTCCTACGTTGCTAAGCAAGCTTTGAGACCTAGCAACACGTACAACTCTGGAAAGAGAGAGCGTTCAGGCAACTGGCTGATTCTGATACGAGGTATGTTGGGGGCAGAATATTAAATATTTAAATATCCCCGAGCTGAAAACAATCAAATAAACATGGATGTAAATAAGGTTCATCCTGTAAAATATATTTTTACCGTAATTAATGAAATCAACTATATAGAGACCACTACAACGCTCTGACCCGCTACAGTATAGAAAGTGTATTTGGGTCAAATTTTAAATAATGTACAATTGGCAGCTGTACACATTTAGTAAATTCTGCTAAATTCTGCTGCAATTTGTTGAATACTTGTTGGAATATATTCGGCATTGTATTGATTCTAGCAATCTGTTTGGTTAGGTTGAACTGTATTTTGAACTTTATTTTCGTCTGAAATTTGGGTTATTGGAGAAGATTGGCGAAGTTGAATTGTACATTTTCTGAAAATCTGACCCATAAGACACTGGCCTTGGATCCAGGCCGAGGGGTGCCCAAGTGTACTGAGTTTAAACGATGCTGCAGCAAACGTCATTCCTTTCCACCCATACACTAGTGGAAGAGGTATGTTTATATAAGCTGACCTAGAAGGCGCCTTATAAAATACAAACTTTTTCTTTCTTTACCACCAACATATAGCAAGGATGAAAAGACTTCAGTATTTCTGAAACATACAAGCCCAAATAACCCCTGAAGGTTTAATGAGAACCGAAACGTTGGTGTAATTTTGAATAAACTCACTCAGCAATCATTATTTAATTGTCTCCTTTTTGGTTTTGATGTTTTATTCCTTCATTTAACTTCATAAAAGTTGTAGAATTTCACCCGGATTTCATCATTTTTAACCTACAATTTTCAAAAACAAAATTTCAGAAAACATTTAAGACAATTTTTCGAAACTTTTAGATTGATATCATCAAAATAATTCTTCCCCTTGCCAAAACTATTTCAGTATTATTGCCACCCGCGTCTGAACTGTATTGTATCAATAAATATGCACCGCGTTTGATAAGTATACAGGTTGAATAAAATAAAACACATTAGAGCATTATACGATCTAGTATAGCTCTGGTTGTAGCTATTTTCAGAACTACTTCCTCTGAGTGATGGTAATAAGAAAACGGTAAGATTCAGGCTACTGACGACAATATGGAATTTTCTGCACAGATTATTCAAAAAAAGAAAGATTTCAAATTAATTCAGATATATTTTCAACGATAAAAAAAATATGGTGGTAACCCTACCCATACCCTTATTTCAATAAGATTGTCTTGTAAATACCCGGGTCATTATCATATATGGGTCAGATTTTCAGAAAATGTAAAATTTGCCTTCACCAAAATAACCCACATTTAAGACGAAAATGAGCTTCAAAATTCAGTTTAACATAACAAAACTGATACTTTACATCAATGCGATACCAAATATACTCAGATATATCCGGTATTCTTCATTTTTCAGCCTAATTTAGGAGAATTCACTAAATGTGTAGAGCTGTCAATTGTACGTTTTCTGAAGGTCTGACCGATATATGTCCTCATTGTAAAGATGTACAATGAAAGAGAAATTAAAGTAGATCTGATTCGGATGAGAAATCCGGACTGAAGGGGATTACTGGTTGCACCCGTGAATAAACAGGAACAGCAAAACACATTGAACTTGTGGATAGTTTTCAAGTTTTATATTCAATTGCATTTGACATCAGTCACAGTTTTGTTAAATAATACATTTTCTTTTTCATTTTGAGGAGTAAGTGACAGAGATGCTCCTAGTAGCTATTTTTATCTAAAAGAAATACCTTAAGCCTATATGGCAGAATACAATCCTAGAACAGAATGATTTCTTCTCAACCAACAGGACAAAGATTCCAACATGTAATATATTCTCATGACATTATCAGAAAACATTTAGAGGTAGGATATAGTATATTTTGTGGGAATGTAGTCATATAGAAATCACTGGGTAGCACCGAATAGAACTGAGTAACAGATTTCAATACCAAGACAACAGTACTTCGGATAAATTTCCATGCTTTAAAAGCATCCTTTAAATGAATAAATATATTATAAGTAAATGGGTAAAAGAAAGGAGGAACGTGCCACAGAAAAAACACAATTTTATATTTATATTAATGAATATGAAATGTTACATACCAATTTTATCAACATGTCTACTTTTCAGTTCCCCTAATAAATCCAATAAATCAATTTTGGGTTATGTCATTTATCATACTAAACTGACCTTCTGTCCACAATAGATACAGCATGTAAATAATCAATGTGACAATCAATATAGCTCTGTCGTAATAAATTACGACCTCTCATTTTTCTCAAGACAGTTAATTATTTGGAACCATTAACTAATGATAGCACTGCGACTATCAAGCGAAAGAATGTAGGTCCTGCGAAAAATGTAGGTCCATCTGCTTTAGTCCATCATTTTGCTTTTGAAGCATTTGTAGCATCAGGGAAGTAACATCCAATATTTCCCTGGTTATATATAAATAAAACCGGTTTTTAAATATGTTCTAAACATAGAACATGATCACTCATTATACTATTCCCAATCCATTCAGGAAAGATGAAGTCAAAATAGATAAGATACCCCTTGATTGAACAAGTCACTAATTGTGCTCCTGTGAATTGATAAAAACCTATAATCATAGTCGTGGTTATTTTGATATAGGTTCATTTGTGTCCTTCTTCTTGAATACATAATCCTGTAAGAGTGAGTAGCCTACGCCTATAGCGATCGCTCCTACGACCATCCCTTGGGCTTTTACTCTCAAGTGCATAAGGAAGACTGATGTGGACATACCGCCTCTGTTCTTGTATGAGTAGGCTCCCCAGCCCACAGCACCAATCATACCAGCAATACCTGAAAGGGAACATTTCATGAAACTAAATTTGATTTGATTTTAAACCAAACAAACAAGAGATAAATAGGTCTAAATAGGATAAATAGGAGAGAGAGAGAGAGAGAGAGAGGCACTTTATGGTCTTACCCAGGAAATAGAGATAGAGAAGAAGGGAGAGACAGACAGACAGAAAAAGAGACAGAAAGGCACTTTATGGTCTTACCCAGGACCAATGATGATAACATGGAGTCAATATTGAATAATTCCATTGTAAAGTAAGTTGTTTTGAGTAACAGCCTCTCCATTTCTAAAAATCATTACATCGAAAGTTTTAATTGACATTGTATTATTTTCTTGCCTTTTCTCATGATATACTAGAATAAGTATGAAAACAGGCGCAAGGGTAATAATATATTTAATATTAATAAATACCGGTATATAATTTATATATAATAAAGTAATTATATTCCATATGATTCTGAATGCCGGAGCTTTGTTTTACTCTAAGCCAAGGTCGGAGTGTGTAAGCATATATATATAAGAAGAATACCTACCGATGGGCACAAATGGAGCCTCTTTTGCTTTCTTAAGTAGTCTTTCTGAATGTGATTCTTCATGATAATCAGGGAATGGGGATCGTCCTGATGACATCTTCAATGATCTTGGGAATATGCCGGGGGAATATGCGAAAAGAATCTGTCAAGCTAAAAATATGAGAGAACAACGTATTACTCCTGAGTATCAGTGATTTTTTTTTACCAGGTTATCTACTAGTCGGTAGAGTCTGGTTTAGACTAGAGCTTCTTTATGGGTCCGATTTTCTGAAAATGTACAATTCAACTTCGCCAATCTTCTCAAATAGCCCAAATTTTAGACGAAAACAAAGTTCAAAATACAGTTCAACCTAACCAAACAGATTGCTAGAATCAATACAATTTCAATGCGGCGAATGCCGAATATACTCGATTTTACCCAACAATAGTAACATTGACCAATTGCAGCCTAATTTAGCAGAATTTACTAAATGTGTAGAGCTGCCAATTGTACATTTTCTGAAAATCTGACCCTTATCTTCATCTATAAACGGAGGTGTAGGGTGTTATATGGATACTTTTGCTGAAAAACAGCTGACCGGTATTGCGTAAGTTAAGTAAGTACGTACGAGTCTGAGAGGGTAGGGAAATCACGTTCACGTTGCGAAAGAGGGACGAGCAAGGTTCACGAGGGCAAAATAGCAGAAGAACAAAGTATTTACAAGACAAGATATAAAAACTGTAACACAACACTAGTATTGATGCTCTAGATCACAATTATGATAGTTTTACAATGAAACAGTACCTTAATCGACCTTAGGGAATGAAAGATCGAGCGCGTAAGGTCCGTGAACTGCGATGTCTGACCGCTGAGTGTTGCAAGTGACGTCATAAGGGATTGCCCAATGTCAAGGTCATAATGAGGGCACGGGTCAAGGCCGACGGATCACGTACGCCATGCTACGCAAACAAAACACCAGACGGATCTGTAGTATAGAGCTTCCCGCGCCTACTTCCAAGGGGTACTTTTGACTCATCATGTCTTGCGAAATTATCAGCATCAGAAAGAGGGAGATAGAAGTATAGATAGATAGATAGATAGAGAGAGAGAGAGAGAGAGGGGGGGGGGGGGGGGGGGGGGGGGGGGGGAGAGAGAGAGAGAGAGAACGAGTGCGATAATACTCAATCCGAGGTAATGCGCTTGAAGGAAGAAGATATCACTCCTCAAAGGAGATAGAATAGGTCTATTTAATATCATGTTTATTTCCGGAAATACGTACATATAGTTAATATTAACAATATAGTTAATTACACGTTGGAAAAGGGTGCCTAGCTCTCTTCTATCATATGATCTATATAGGCCTAGCACTTCCAGAGGGTCCCTAGTAAAATGGAGTTGAAATAAGATAGAATAAAATTATAGTAATTATAGTAAACTAAGCTATAATACAATGGGATAAGCCAGCTACGGGTCAACAAGTTGAAGCCAGATACAGACATACCCTTATGTATTTTTCTATGGTATTCCGATTCACAAGCATCTTAATAGTGAGTATCAGGGTTTGTTGCTTTTTTTTTTATCGCAAATTTTGTCTTCAGTCTACGGAATTTGGATGGTATCAACTAAATACTAGGCGTCAGGATGCTAATGGATAACAACTACTACCTGTACTGACTTAGGACGACAAATTTAAGGTTAGGTTTAGGGTTATAGTTAACATTGGTATCAATCCATGTACTCTATTCCACTTCACAGAACACCTGAAAATACATAGTGCATAATGTTAACATTGCTGGCGCCTAGTATATAGATGCTTCCAATTTGGTAATGAGTACTGCTAAGATACACTTATAGAGGGCAGCACTGGACGGAATGCCGCGGTTAACTGGTCATTTGTGTAATCTCATTTGACAATTAAAGTAGATCAATTCTGTCTAATTAATCAACATTTTACCAAGAATTCAAATGCCCATCGTTAATGTTGAAAGATAACTAATTCAGACATCCCATTGTATTACTTCATATCGAAAGCATACATTTACCAGACTTACAAATTGATATCAATTGGATATAGTTTGCATAACAAATTTAACAATAGATGTGTGGAAATGATTACAGCTTATCACATTTTTCCGTAGAGCACCTTAACTAATCTGAATCGAAGGATATAGAAAAGTATATCTGGATGGTTGAAGAAAATATTAAAATCAAGGGCCATAGTTTTATTTTTAATAGAAACATGATCGCAGATCACTTATTTCAAGTAGCAAGTGATGATATTAGAGACCTTAAACCAAGAAATAATTGACATTTTCTTAAATCCTTGTTAGAATCGATTCTGTTTGTTCCTTATTATGATCATTCACAATGATAGCTATGCATACGTATGGACAATGATGTTTGCTGGATCGTGTCGATGGGAAGCAGGGAGAATCAGGAAGTTCCCTTAGTTTTAGTATCTAATAATACGAAATGATACAGAGGTTTATAGTCCCGTTCTATAGGAATTAGACAATGTAATATGAATTAACAAGAACATTACATCAACATTCCTCTATGCTACAATGTTTGATGGTCGTTGATTTTCTGATGCTCCGGATAATGCGTTTCGAAGACAAATCGGTATTGTTATCAATTCGAAATCATATAGCCCTTTACTTGCAGAATCTGAAACAAGATAAAGACGTTTTTAAATCAAGAAAAGATCTCGATGTTAAAATAAATATCATTCAGATAAGCATCTAAAATTAGATGTCTTACAGGAATAAAAAAAATAACATGTCAAGGCACTCTTTATGTGCGCAAAGAAAGAGAGAGACCCTTTTCTATGTTCAGAATCAGAAATAAAAACATTTATATATAAATGGGATTAGGTACATGTGAATGATTCACAGTATAACATTTACATTTACGTTGGGACGATACTCCCGTTTATGCGTTTCGAAGCAGTCAAACATAAAAAGACAATGAGTATATTTTTCTCAATTCGAAATCATTAAGTGCTTCACTTACAGACTCTGAAACAAGATAAAGTCGTTTAAATGAGATTAGGTACATGTGAATCATTCATAGTGTAACATTTGCCCCATGCCTGTACAAATATTCCCTTCAACATTTCACCGTGCATGGTCTGTGAGACTTTGCAGTTGATGTAAAATCGATTTTATTTTTTTCGATGTGGCGCTCAGATGTTAAACTAGAGGCATGCTTCCCACAAATGCACAAGTGGGTCAGATTTTCAGAAAATGTACAATTGGCAGCTGTATACATTTAGTAAACTCGGGTAAATTAGGCTGCAATTTGGTCAATACTTGGTAAATTCGAGTATATTCAGCATTGTATTGATTCTAGCAATTTGTTTGGTTAGGTTGAACTGTGTTTTGAACTTTATTTTCCTCTGAAATTTTGGTTATTTGAGAGGATTGGCGAAGTTGAATTGTACATTTTGGGGAAATCTGACCCACTACTGTTAATGGTGTGCGTAGACTTCTGAAGAGAATTATTCAGGAAAAGTTTTGAATATTTTGAGGCCAGGTTATTGTGATTGATTCATTATCGAAATTTAATGTTAGAAAATTATGTGCAGTTATTTGAATGTCAACCGTCCTGTCCATCGACTCTGCTAATGTCATTTTAGTGATTCTTTCTTCTGTGGATGTCTCCCAATAATGTCTTTTTTACTTTGTTATATGTTTGATAAATGTACTTAAGGTTTGCACAATACTATTGATATCATGCATTTGATAATAATCATAACTGACAATAACACATGATAAGTATAAATTCAACATAACAACGGGTGCACTTAGGTCGAACACTTTCCCGCTTTTCTTCGCTATATGGGTCAGAATTTTAGAAAATGTACAATTGGCAGATCAACATATTTTGTAAATTCTGCTAAATTGGGCTGGAAAATCATCAACACTAGGTATAACGGTATATTTGATATTGCCTTGATTCAAACAGTCTGTTTGGTTCTGTTGAACAGTTTTTTAAACCTGATTTCTGTCTTGAATTTGTGTTATTTGAGAGGATTGGTGAAGGTGAAATGTACATTTTCTGAAAATCTGACCCATATGACAGCAGCCGGAAAAAATTCTCACTGAACACCCCAAGGCCATGCATGTTTTTTTGGCGTGTACCAAACCCTTGTCACATATATCTTCCTCTGGACCCCCGCTACCCATGTGTGTATACAAATAAATAGCAACAATATCAAAACAACATCCAAGCATTTGTTTGATACGCACCCGATTGTGGGGACCCTCTTACTCAACCACTGGCAGTCCAGGTGTCAGACGTTACACAAGTCGTTTGTCACATTTCTTGTGCAGTGGGTCAGATTTTCAGAAAATGTACAATTGGCAACTGTACACATTTAGTAAATTCTGCTAAATTATGATGCAATTTGGTCAATACTAGGTCAATTCGGGTATATTCAGCATTGTATTGATTCTAGCAATCTGCTTGGTTAGGTTGAACTGTATTTTGAACTTTATTGTTGTCTGAAATTCGGGTTATTTGAGAGAATTGGTGAAGTTGAATTGTACATTTTCTGTCGAATTCACCCTCTGTACTCTTCTGGTGTCTTCCTGAGTACTAACTTCAAAACTCCAAGACCCGAATCTGTTGAATGCATACACTACACGGTAGGAAAAACCTTATATTTTGGGCATTATATGGGTCAGATTTTCAGAAAATGTACAATTGGCAGCTGTACAAATTTAGTAAATTCTGCTAAATTAGGCTGCAGTTTGGTAAATACTAGGTAAATCCGAGTATATTGGAATGGAACCTGAACTCATGGAAGGGCCCAATGATTTGATGGCAATACGATGATCCCGACTTCAGCAGTTGACTCTTCACTATAGGCAAAAGGAGGTACTAAAGGTGCACCCATTGGTTCTTACACCAATAAATTCGGAATTATACATTTTCAGGGGTAGAAAATACTGGTCTTTCTGATTCTGAACTTTATTTAATTGTATTTTGAAAGGAAATCATGTAGCCTAATCAATAGTAACATTTCGGCAACTGGGAATCAGCCCTTGACCGGAAATATACATGTAGGCTGGTCTTGACCGGAAATAGTCCTTTCCTACCTCTTTTGCAGCTGAGGGTAGTATGTCAAAATGATCGTATTTAAAGAAGTCTTTAATCGTACAGTAGAACCTGGCATTGTTTATATCCCTGCTTATCGCATTGTCAGCATGTATGTAGATACGGCCAACCCCACACATAAGAAACGGCCAGTCTCCCAGTAGTAGTGGGAGGCAATGTTTACGCCGCTGGATGGTTTCGGAAATCGATAATTTCTTCAATAATAACAATTCCATATAAACATTATCAAACGGGAGGTATTTATTCAGGGACAATGTTTCCCGATAACAAGAGCTTGTTTTTCCAGGCAACATGTTGTAAAACAATCAAATGCTTTTGAAGAGGGTTAAACGGACGGCGTTCCCATATCCCGATAATTCGATCTTGATGTCAATTATTATCATGTTGTTTCATCCCATGTAGTAGTTCTGTATATGGGTCAGATCGTCAGAAAATATACAATTGGCAGCTCCACACATTTAGTTAATTCTACTAAATTCTGCTAAAAAAATGATAAATTGTGGGTGCATCTGAGTATATTTAGTATCGCATTGATTGAAGGCGAACTGTACATTTTCTGAAATCTGACCCATATACTTTGCATTTATTATATTTAAACATGTAAACATTTATTGTATTTAAACATGATTGGATGACATAAAACATATAGAATGACATTATTCAGTGATTACTTGATAGTCCAGTAATATTGTAGAGATTTCTTTTAGAATGTTTCAAATTAAAATCATTTGTCATTTCATGATAGTTAAAACATCTTAAATAAGATGAAATACTTCTGTTACATCAGTGGTTATATAAAACATACTTTTATTTCATGGCTGCCAAGCACAAAGTATTTGACCTTAATTGAAATGGTAAAACGTCCCTCTTAATTGTATTGAAACGGGTTAGAACCAGATTTAATTTTCAATTTGTCAACCACGATGGGCCAGCCTTTTCAAAAGCGCATTCATGAAGAAATTATAGTGACTACAGCGAGACGAGTTTTCCAAATTATGTCAAAATTCTTCAATTCAATAACAAAATGCAAATTTATGCTCTTTAATTAAACTCCCATGTCTAACATCACACTGTAGGACAAGATGACAGCAACAGTGACTTGAATGGTGCCAAAACACCTTATGGGTAAAATCGCCAGAAAATGTACAATTCATCATGGACAAACCTCTCAAATTACCCAAATTTAAGACAGAAATTAGGTTCAAAATTCTGTTCAACGTAGCCAAACAGATTGTTTGAAACAAGGCAATATCATATACCCAGATATACCTTAGTATTGACCATTTTGCAGTCTAATTTAGCAGAATTTACTGAATGTGTGCAGCTGCCAATTGTACATTTTTTTAAGATCTGACCCTCATACTAATTCTTGTAATGCAGATGGGTCAGATATCCAGAAAATGTACAATTGGTAGCTGCACACATTTAGCAAATTATGCTAAAATAATGCTGCAATTTGGTCAATACTCGGTAAATTCGAGTATATTTGGCATTGCATTGATTCTAGCAATCTGTTTGGTTAGGTTGAACTGTAATTTAAACTTCATTTTTCGTCTCAAATGTGGTTATTTCAAAGATTTGGTGAAGGTGAATTGCACATTTTCTAGCGATTTCACCCAGTTCTAAGGAACATGAAGTGCCTTTCTGTCTCTTTTTTTTCCTATCTCTCTCTCCCCTCTACTCTATCTCCATTTCCTGGGTATGATGATAATCCCTCTCAGCTCTCCCGCCCTTGATATAATCATATTAAATGTGTTGATAAGGGCGTAAAGCAACCAATCTCACCCACTCCCTCTCAGCTCTCCAGCCCTTGATATAACCATATTAAATGTGTTGATAAGGGCGTAAAGCAACCCATCTCACTCATCCACTCCCTCTCAGCTCTCCCACCCTTGATATAACCATATTAAATGTGTTGATAAGGGCGTAAAGCAACCAATCTCACTCACTCACTCCCTCTCAGCTCTCCCGCCCTTGATATAACCATATTAAATGTGTTGATAAGGGCGTAAAGCAACCAATCTCACCCACTCACCAGTTCCAAGGAGGAGGGTGCGGATGGGGGTGGATTCAAGAGAAAGTGTGCAGTGAAACGAACACAGCCGATGTTGTTGAGCTCATGCTGGCGGCCGCGTGGCCCATCATCTCACCGCATGGCTTCACCAACCAACACAAACCAAACCATGTGGCGGCCACTGTGATTACTCCTCCTCCTCCTCTCTACTCTCACTCGTGTGCTTCTTCCACACACCAAGAGAGAGAAAGATTCACTCGCATGTTTGCTAGTTACGCTCCTCACTCCAGGTTGTTTAAACTATTGGATTATTACCATGTACCCTCACAATGGCGGTCTCTTAAGGAATCTTAGGTAAGTGGGTTGATAGTTTGTGAATGCATGTGTTTGTTTGTATTAAGTTGTTCCTGGCTTCTCTGCCACAGTGAGATTATGGCGGGAGTTGTGGGAGCAGACGACACACACCTCTCAGCTGTCACGTTCTGGCTTCCAATAGCAGACGACATTTGGATTGGTGGCTTACTGTATAGCTCTGTATAGGGGTGAAATCGCCAGAAAATGTACAATTCGTCTTCACCAATTCTATCAAATAACTCAAATGCAGTTTAACCTAACCAAACAGATTGCTAGAATCAATGCAATGCCAAATATACTCGAATTTATCTAGTATTGGCCAAATTGCAGTCAAATTTAGCAGAATTTACTAAATGTGTACAGGTGCTAATTGTATATTTTCTGAAAATCTGACCCTGTGGCAGACGACACAGACTTCTCAGCTGTCACGTTGTGGCTTCCCCAATAGCAGACGACATTTGTAGGTTTGGTGGCTTACTGTATAGCTCTGTATAGTGTATAGGCTATTATGGGGTCGGGGCGAAATAGATGTGTTGGCACTGGAATCAATTGTACTCTGTCCTTAAAGTGATGCTTAAATTGGGGTGTAGATCTATGTATGGGGTGGTGGTGGTGGTGGTGGGCCGGGGGGGGGGCGGGGGTTAGAAGAGGGTGACAGAGAAATGGAGAGGGAATAAAGGAATGAGGGAATGAGAGAGAAAGAGAGAGAAAGAGAGAGAAAGAGAGAACGAAAGAGAAAGAGAGAGAAAGAGAGAGTGACAGAGAAATAGAGAGGGAATGAGGGAATGAGAGACTGACAGAGAAATAGAGAGGGAATGTGAGAGAGAGAATGGGAGCGAAAGAGAGAGAGAGTGGTGAAAGTAGGAAAGAGACTCACAGATAGGGGCACAGAGAGAGGTTTATCTATTGGGTGGAAGAGAGAAATATGTATGTATGGGGTGGGGGTGGGGGTCTAAACGAGGGTTACAGAGAAATAGAAAGGCAATGAGAGAATGAGAGAGAGAAAGAAAGACAGAGAGAGACAGAGAGAGAGAGTCGTGAAAGTATGAAAGAGAGTCACAGAGAGAGACAGAGAGAGATTTATGTATAGGATGAGAGAGGAATATTATGTAATATGGCATGATGACTCCTGGCATCCCATCAAGGACCACTGCTGGTAAAATTCCCCATTCACCATGGAGCAGCAAGGGCCAGTATAATCCATGCATATGCTATCAGTTCTCATTGGGGACGAGCTAATATTCATGGCTCTACCTCCCAACAATGGAGGAAGCAGATATCATGAAGTGATCTCATATGGACTGAGATGATACGATTTGTGCTCCAGTGACAATCAATGATGCCAGTTAGCCACAATTCATTCTTGATCCCTGTCCTTGACAACAGAGCCTAGCAATACATAGAGGATCGTGGACCCATAGCATCTTTTAAAGTTATGACAGCACCATTTTGGCGTTTGGATTGGATTGGAAAGATTGCATTGTCATTGAAAGGATTGGGGTACATTAATGACAATTTGTCATTTTCTCGCCATGGCAGTGTTCACAAATGTTGCATCACTCTATATTGACCTCATTTCTTAAATCTTATTAGTTGTATTAGAAATATTGTATCATATCCTATTTGAATATGATAATTATAAGTACACAATAACTTGCCGATGGTTAAACGCGAAAAGATACCATGAAGGAAGTACAAAATGTTCTCGAATTCGTATGTAATTAACATAGGCATATTTTTTTTGTAAATACATACATGCATTAATTTCAATTTACGATATATTCTGCTTGGTTACCAATCAGCTGTAGCCTTTGTAAATAATTCCTCGATATAGAGGTACAGTAGACAGTCAATTGAATTATGGTTAAGAATTAAAAAAATAACAATTTAAAGCCATTCACAGCTAGATGAAATTGGATAGAAATAAGTAGGTTATAGATGTTCAGCTAGGGGTGGGTATAGTGGTAGTAGAGTGAAACTGATAGTTGCCATCTTGGGTCAGATAAACATAAAATGTACAATTGGCAGCTCTACACATTTAGTAAATTCTACTACATTAGGCTGCAATTTGGTCGATACTAGGTAAATTCGTGTATACTTGGCATTGCATTGATTCTAGCAATCTGTTTGGTTAGGTTGAACTGTATTTTGAACTTTATTTCTGTCTGAAATTTGGGTTATTTGAGAGGATTGGTGAAGGTGAATTGTATATTTTTGGCGACTTCCCCCAAATAGAAATAATGGGCATGCTGCTCCTTCTGATTTTTCTTATTATCTCTTGCCAGGCAGGTATTTACAAAAGACTGCAGGCTTGTGTCAGTCTATAAAGAATGCACCACATGGGGTAGTTTCTGACAGAGCAGTCTTTCCCCTACACCTGGCAAGCACCCAATCAAAAAGATATCAGGTATTTACAGAAATATAAGATCACAGCAACATGTTACATAGACATATGGTATATAAAAAGTTCAAGTCGATAGGATACCAAAAACTATATGATCCCAGCGATTTCCTGATTTTTGAAGTTTTATTAGGTTGTAAAATTCTGGCTTAAACTTTGCAAAGTTTGGAATTTATTTTTGAAGTCTTATTCAGAAATACATTGATTCATTTCTCGCTCAACTGCTGACCCTAAATATTCATCGGAGAATGACCCTGAATTCCTTAAGGGGATTGATGTGTTTTTATGAGTGTTGTTCAAACGTGTTGTATACACTTATTAAGTCATTACGTATAATTTTATCATTTCTTTAAATACCAATATCAATATCTAATACATTGCATAATTAAGACAGATTAGTCCGGTGGATGATAAATCCTTAAGATGAAATAGTATGAATTTATGGTAGAAGTAATTTAATTTTACCCTGCTGCTAAGATTTGTGGGATTCTCACTTTTAATGCACTTGTACTGTTTGCGATTTGTTGAAATCGTAGTTACAAGGTAGGGATATTAATAGGCAACGCTCGAAATACGTCGTTAAACGACAAATGGAATAAAAAAACCCAAAATATTATTTCCAGTCTCAATAGGTTCCACATCCATACAGACTTAGTGTTTAGTCAACAAACAAATAGTGACTGGATGCATGTGCTTATACAATGCATACGTAACGTAAGATGGTGTGTGTTAAAATTGGCATCTGTATACATTGAGTAAATTTTGTTAAATAAGGCTGCATTTTGCCAATACTAGTTAAATTAGAGTATATTTGGCATTGCATTGATTCTAGCAATCTGTATGTTTAGGTTGAAGTGTATTTTGAACTTTATTTTCGTCTACAATTTGGGTTATTTGTGGAGATTGGCAAAGTTGAATTGTACATTTTCTGAAAATCTGACCCATATGCTAGACGTCACACATTTCATATGAAGCATTTTAGTGCACTCCTATTTCATCTCATTGTTACTGTCAAACCTGCAACACTAACGACTGGTCAATAATTTATGTTTGCCAACAAATTGTTGGTGGCCTGCCAACATGTGGGGAGACTTGAGAAGGTCCATACTGTAGAATATCATTTCCATTAGGATAAAATATACCACATAAACCTCGCGGAATAAAATATACTGATGAAATAAAGATAATGTAAATAATGTAATTATTATTAATATATATATAAGAACTTTTATTCAGTTTTACAGCTTACATATAAATTGCCAATTACATCAAACACTGAATTGGAAAACAATACTCTGCGATGCAGGTCTACCGCACGATCCAATACTAAATTCTAAAAGTTTTGATTGTTCTGGTATTAATAGTCAATGTTTAGTGTCCTTTCTTATATTTTGAAAGTTCCATGTTTGTTGCTCGGTATGTCACGAGATTTTAGTTCAATGTTCGTTCCTCGGTTTGTCACGAGATTTTTGTGAGAATATAAAGTACAATTTTAATTAGCATTTTTAATTAGCACATATAAATTAAATAACCATGATGGTATTTCCAACAACAATGACTTTAGGACAATGTTGAAAATAGTGAGCACTTTTCTCGGTCATGGGCATTGATTTGATTTCAACTGGGTTTACATCTTCCAGGTTCTCAGGATTTTCAAATGCGTCCAGCATATATTATATGGGTCAGATTTTCAGAAAATGTAGAATTCAATTTCGACAATCTTCTCAAATAACCCAAATTTGAGACGAAAATAAAGTTCAAAATACAGTTCAATCTAACCAAACAGATTGCTAGAATCAATGCAATGCCAAATATACTCAAATTTACCTAGTATTGACCAAATTGCAGCCTTATTTAGCAGAATTTACTAAATGTGGACAGCTGCTAATTATACATTTTCTGAAAATCTGATCCATATAGGGTGTGTTGTATTGTAAAGAAGTCTAAGGGTTTTTAGCCCATAGGTTCAGTAAGATGAAGAAGTGAGACAAGAAGTCCGAGGTTGTAGTTCGTCTGGATTCGGCCTAGGCGGTGGTGACTCAGCGAGTACCTAGGTCCGAGTCTTTCACTTTATTTTATACTCCAAAATCATGAATTATTCATATAATCAAACCCAGGAAATATTCCACTGGCTCTTCCCCTTCCCTCTAATTGGTTGAGGGAGAGAGGATCTTCCTTGCCCACACGCCGACCTCTGCTCCCCATGCAGAGACCATAAATGGAGTGCATGCAAGTTGGATCCCTCTCCTCAGCCTTCCCCCTCCCACCCCTTACTCATAGATCCCAAGGCTCGTGCCAGCCCCCCTCCCTCTTAGCCCTTCCCCCCTCTTGATAAACCCAGAGCAGTGTATACAGTAATTAGGTCGGGCTGGGGGAGGCGGGGTGAGCCCTGAGTGGCTCATCTCCCCCTCCCTCCTGGCCAGGCCATGTGTGGCGTGCATGCCCCGACCATGATCAGGGCTAAATAGGTCGGATCTTGGGTCTAAAGATTTCAGTTCTTTACATTCGTCCCATATTTTATTTTTGTTGAAAGCTTTCTTTCGAACAAAATATTTAGCCACTGATCAACCCAGTCCAACCAAACAAGAGAAATAGAAATAAGGTTACATAATTCACACACACAAAATCATAAAAAAACAGGGTAAGGTAAAAGTATTATAAATTATTATATCTGTAGACCTAACCGGTCAAGATGGAAAGTTTCCAAAAGGGAGTGGCTCTATTAAAAGGAGTGTTCATTTATATCAGAGACCATCACCCTGCACTAAAAAGTCTTTTAGTCGAATATTATGTAAGAGAAGTCTCTGTGTTTTTAAGTGTGCTTCTGAACACTGTTAAATGTCTTCCTTTGTATGGAGCTAGTACACACAAAGTTCTCAAGTACGGTCGTCACCGCCGTCTCCTCTGCCCGGCCGGTCAGCCGAGGCCCCCGCTGGACCTCGTCGCTGACCGACAGGACGCCCGTCTCTTTCTCTCTCCTCCTTTGGCCATGGAGAGTGAGAGCGGTTGGGTAGTCAACACTACAATATTTCCACTTTTAACCTCAAACACTACAGAACACATGTCGACTTTACTGTAGCATCACGTATAAACTCTTATTACTTGGAAAAATACCTCTTCAAAGCAGAATGGTCGGAGACAAGGTGAGGGCTTCGATTCCATGGTGCTTCCTCTCAGGCTCCTCTGTCTCGACCGATTCTGTTTGTGTAAAAACAACTTCTCGCAATGAGAGTTGAAATAAAAATACCTTTTTGGGCTGGATCCTTGTCCACGGATTCCACCATTTCCTCCCGAGAGAGAAAATGGATTTCACCCAGGTATACTACTCTGTGTTCTGTGATCTCCCTCGCACCCGAGAAGAGGACAGAACAAATATTAATAGTAACTATTAAACAAGAGTAAGTTACAGACAAGTTCAAAAAGTGTTTGTTACCCCAGAGAAACCAAATAAACATTGGTAGACTAATTATTTCATCCTGGTCAGTCCGAAATTGGCAGCGTAATATGGTGAGGCGGGGGAGGGGGCAGGGATATGCTCGAGGGAACGAGAGCCAGTCCTAGCGCCTGGAGTGGCCTCTCCCTCCTCTCGATCTAGGTCTTGGAGGGCTAGGGCTACAGGGTGGTGGGTTGGGGGTCCTATTGGGATATTCTCTCAGGGCTTAAGGTTCCTCAGACAACACAAAAGGCTGACTTTACCTCTTGGGGCGAGCCCCTTTCGGCGGAGGTAGATTATTCCCAGGGTCATGACTCCTAGGAGAGTGGGGATGAGAGTGGCTATACCCCAGATAGAACTTTCAGACCAAGGGGTGGAGGAAATCAGGGGGGAAACGGGTTTAGGAAAATCTGTCAGGGCGAGTAAGGGTATTTCAGCTCTTGGCAGGAAAGTCAATTGCTGATCTAAATGGGGGTAAAGGGATAATTTGCCATAAGTCAGATTAAACCCAGGGAGGGGCATAATCTTGGGGATGGGGAGTGTTATATGGGACTCATGGCGTTGGATGCTACTTACACGCCAATCCTTTCCAACCAGGAGACAACCGCCTTCTAAAATCACCCTGGCATGCCGATGATACGTTTGTATCACTGGTTTCTGCCCAGGGCACCTCAAGATTGTTTCCAGAGGTTCATAAATAGCCAGAATTACAGAAGAAATGGACTCTCCCTCTCTAAACACTTGGTTTGTTAAGTTATTTCTTTTTACAATCTGCGCCTTACAAAGGTCTGGCTTTTTACCTAAAATAATATTTGTTTCGCAGGTCGGGGTTAGATGCTCTATTGCAGCTGAGCAAATCTGGGGTTCAAACCCGATACAGTGCTGAGGAAGAAATGACGCGCTGGATATGCTATCTAGGGCCACCTCCTCCTCTCCTACCAACTTTCTCAGGTGGTCAGCACCATATGGGACCGGAAAATACTTTAATCTATAGTGTAAAAATTGAGTGCCTGAAACTGCCGGAATTACTGTCTGGTATATTAGCTCCTGTTCGCCGTCTAATAATAGTCGAACGTTCAGGTGTCTATAATACCAGCGGTTATCTTGTGGGGTGTAATGTTTCCCTTCTTGTAATTTAGACAATATTTCTGATAAGTAGGCCAGTGGTAAAATCTGGTCTGTTAAGAATCCCCTTTCCAGCTGAATGCGCTGGCGATAAAATAATTCGTTTTGATGGTGGTAATTTTCCACCGCCCTACTCACTCGCTGCAATAGAATATCCACTTCCCTTTTCATATGAATCCTGTGAATATCTTTACTGAAACCATTTAACTGTGTTAGAATGTCTGCCACTTGGCGGGAGATGTTACTTGCTGCAGCTTGGAGCTGCGCGATGTCCAAGCGGTTCTCTGTCATGTAGAGCCTTGTCTGATTCAACACCGACACCATCTCTTCCTGACAATGGGCCAATGCGCTCTCGCTAGCCTGAGCTTCTTGTACTGCAGATCTTAATTCGTTCACCTGTCCTACAGTAGCGGTGCCAAACAAGGCACGGCTTAGCGAGCCCACAAAATTGAATAGGCCTCTCTTCCTTCGGGTGTCTTGTTGGACTGGTGTTGGAATCTCTGCCTGGAGGAAACCCATGTGCTCCTCCCAGGCACTGACATCTCTGTCTCCCACAACCTCCGCCTGTCTGAGTTCTCCAATTCGCCTTCTTAGGACGGAGACCCAAGCACTGACAGGAGGGGGCGTGGGGGGGTGTAGAACGATCACTGTTGTCCAAGTCGCGGTCAGGGCTCTGACCTCCCCCTCCTCATACACCAGCACCCCTTCCTCCTCAAACAAATCGCCATTAGCCATCATAGCCAGGGTGATTATGAGGAGGGACTGGAAGGTGTAGGTTGAGAGAAGTCCGTCACTGGTGGTGCCCCTGGGTCGAACTCCCATGGTTGGGGCTGTGGTTGGGGTGACGGTGGGGGTGGGGGTGTAGGTGGTGGTGATGGTGGTGGCGATGGTGGGGGTATACAGGGCAGCTTCCTCGGCCTCTGCACGGGTGAAGTGGGCGTGGCTGGGTTTGGTGAGGAGTCAGGCCTTTCCCTCTTAGTAGAGCCTAGAGGGTGGAACACTTTGATCCTCTTTTCAGTGCATTCAGAGGTGGTGGTCAAAGCCTTGGGTTTAGGGCACTTGGTTGGGGTCTCTATCCTCCCTCTTTTTGCCCTTGACCTTGTAACAGGACCTGGTGGTGGTGTGCGCGGGGGAGCAGTCTCCACAGCAACGGCTGGTGGCAGGGGTCGGCGCAATGTAACTGGCTTAGGTGAAGCTAGTACTAGCACCTTCTCCCTCGGCGGTCGCTGCTGGGGTGGGCGTGGCACTTGTTGTGGTTGAGGTGGGCGTGGCACTTGGTCCTCGTCCTCCACATGCATGTGCTCGTCCTCTGGTTGCTCTGCTCTCGCTTGGTCTTCCTGTTCTATCTGAATTGGAGGAGGCATGTTTGGTATGGGTAAATAAACAGTGTCGGGCACTGCCCTAGGCTGGGGTGGGGGAGGTGGTGGAACATGAACTTGTTGAGCTTTTTGGGCTTGTCTCCGAGCCTTATTTCTCTTTCCTTGACCCGCCCTCGGTTGCCTAGTTCTCAGTACATCCCATTCTATTTCCCCAGATACCATTTTTACCCTATCCCTATTTATACGCCTGCGTTCACCCTGGGGTCCCCTCATAGTTAGGGTGGTACCCCTTATCCCCGTTATTACATAACCATGATCCCACTTGGGATCCAATGGAGCGCTGGTGCCTGATAGCACCACCACATGATCCCCTATTTTTAGATCCTTTGCATTTGCTCTGGCCCTTAATCTCTCATAATTAGCCACTCTACTGGCCTCAGTGCGCTCAGCAGCTTCTCTGAACGCATCTGTTAAGGCCTGTAGGCGCTCACTGAGTACGGCATCTTCTGTTCCCTCGGGAGTGGGGAATATTTTGGAAAAGGGATATCTTGGATTGGTGCCGAAAGTTAAAAAATATGGTGTAAAACCAGTTACACAAGAAGTGGAGACTCTATGTGCCCAGAGGGTTGGACCTAAATGGCTCTCCCACTCTGCTGGTCTTGCATTGATGAATTTTCTTAGTATATTTTTAAAAGTTTTGTTAAATCTTTCAATTTTACCATTTGTCTGGGGGTGAAAAGCTGTAGAATGCCTTACTTCAGTGCCTATGGATTTAAGGTACCCTTCCACTTGCTGGTTCATAAATTCGAGTCCCCGGTCGGTGATGAGCACCTCTGGGGGGCCATACCTAGGGACATATTCATTAGCCAGATAATCAGCAATGTTTTTAGCTGCTTTGGAGGGTATGGGTTTGACTTCTACCCAGCCAGTTGCGTGATCTATTACAGTCAAGATGTATCTATTACCTTTATCAGAGATTGGGAAGGGACCACAGAGATCCATTCCCAGTATCTGACCAGGATATTTTGCTATTGGCATCGCAGTAGGAGGTACACGCGCCCTACCCACTCTGTTTACAGCACACCTAGCGCATCGGATTAAGACATTATAGGTATCTCTTCTCATGGTGGGCCATTTATAAGCCTCTTGGATCCTATCTAGGGTCTTCCTCATGCCCTGGTGGCCTACTTCAGTGTGGGCGCGCCTCACTACTCTATGCCTAGCTGAGGGTGGCAGGACCAGGCGGGGGTAGGCTGGCTTGCCTGGGGGAGGGGTGAGAGTGAAAAGCATGCCATCAATTATGGTGTAATCCCCCTCATCCTCCATCCCCTGTTGAAATTGTTCCAACTCCCTCTGTTCAAAACGTATTTTGTCTTTCTCGAGTTTATCAAATTCCCAAGGAATTTCATCTATCTCCTCCAAGGCACAGACTTCAAGAGAACTGAGAGTCGGCCCTTCCTTCTTGGGGTTTGTTTTTATTCGAGAAAGCATGTCTGCCCTGATATTGTTTGCCCCTTTTCTATATTCAATGGGAGCCCCAAACTCTGCTATTAATACCGCCCATCTTTGAATTTTGGTGTTTTTAACTTCTCCCACAAACAGAGACTTTAAAGGCTTGTGGTCAGTGTAAATTTTGAATTCGCTACCCTGTAGATAAGGTCTGAGCTTATTTAAGGCATACACAATTGCATAAGCTTCCTTTTCAATCGTAGCCCAATTGAGTTGTGGCCCAGAGAGTTGTTTAGAGATATACTGAACTGGCCTCTCTATGCCTTCACTATCAGACTGGACCAATATGGCCCCAATTGCATAATCACACGCATCGCTATAGAGACGATAAGGCTTATCCAACTGGGGGTGCGCCATTACTCTATCTGAAGTTAGTAATTCCTTCAGAGTTTCAAATGAGCTTTGCTGCTCTTCCAACCATTCGAACCTGGCATACTTTTTGGTAAGTTTGACCAAAGGATGAGCTACCTTAGCATAATCTGGGATACATTGACGGTAATACCCAGTCATTCCTAGGAAGGAGCGAATTCCGCTCACATCCTCTGGAGGTAGCATATCCCTGATAGCACTACATTTATCTGGGTGGGAATTAATTCCATCTTTTGAAACTTGGTAGCCGAGGAGATCTACCTTCTCTTGTTTGAAAATACATTTACTCTTTTTGACTGTAATTCCGTATTCTTCTAATTTATCAAACACCAGAGCCAAATGGTGATCATGCTCCTCTTCAGATTTGGAATAGATTACAATATCATCTATGAAAGTCATGCAAAACTTGCCAATAAATTCCGAAAACATTTTGTTCATGGCCCGTTGAAAGACGGCTGGTGCGTTAGTGAGTCCAAAAGGCATCCTACGGAATTGAAATAGGCCCCTATGGCACACAAACGCTGTCTTTTCCATGCTATCCGGGTCCATCTCTACTTGCCAGTAGCCGCTTTTTAGGTCGATGGTGGAAAAGACAGTTGATCCTGCTAAACTGTCAAAAATATCTTGAATATTTGGAAGTGGATGAGCATCCTTTTTGCTTACAGAGTTTAGTTTTCTGAAGTCGACACAAGGTCTATTGCTCCCATCTTTCTTTGGGACCAACAATATCGGGCTTCCCCATGCTGAGCTGCTGGGTTCTATTACTCCCAGCTCCAGCATTTCATCTAATTCTTTATCTACAAGTTTTCTCTTGGCCAGGGGCAAACGATAGGGGCGTTGATTAATTGGGCGCGCATTTCCAGTATCTATGTGCATTTTCACATCTTTAAAGGTACCTAATTTTCCCTGTTTTCCTATGCCAAAAACAGCGGGGTATTTTTCTTCCCATGCTTCTGCCTCTGTGTGGATAGAGGCGAATTCTTGATCTGCACTACCCACTTGTTGCCTTCTGTAACTTTTTCCTTCCAAAATTACCTTTCTTTTTCTGAAGCTAATTTGGGCATCTAATATAAATAAGGCATCATCCCCCAGAAGCAGTTCATGGTGAAGTCTTCTTACAATATAAACTGGAAATGAGCTACCCCCCAAGTTAACTATCGCCTGCCCTTCAGTTTTGAGATCATGACCAGAGAGTGATTTAAGAGATTCCCCCTTTGTCAATACGAGAGGCCGATGATGGGTTTTGCAAAAGGCTCTCCATACATCCTCTCGCATTAGACTCCTTGACGCGCCGGTATCAATGAGTGCACGCATCTCCATCCCCGCCACTGAGATGGAGAGACAGAACCTCTCATCCGGCGTTTCTATTCCCCCTGGTTAACATACTTGGCTGGCTTTTGAGTGGTAGAGGCCATCTGCATGGCCGCCACCACTGCAGCCTGTACATGTGCATAGCGGTGGGAACATTCTCTTGCGAAGTGTCCCTCCTCCCCACACTCATAACAGACGTTTTTACCCCTAAACCTCTTCCCTCCTCCCTGCTTATTTTTTTCCGGTCCTGGATTATCATTTCCCTTCCCCTTCCCTTTCCCTGGGTGGTTTACTACCTGAGAACTGGCAATCGGGGGTGGGGGATAGGACGTGTTGAAATATGGGGGATACATAGGCAACATGGGTGTCTGAAAGGGGTACTGGGGTGCTGCACCTGATTGGGGAACGATCACTGTGGGGTTGGATGGTTTCCCCGTCTCCATCCTTTCTACTAATTTTGTAAGGTAATTCACCTTTGACTCCAAATCAGCTATTAGCTTCCAATCTGAAGCATCTGTAGGATTTGGCCCAGAGGGGGCCATTCTCTTAGGGAGGATAGCCCCAATTTCCATTGGTTCATCCTTCCTATCCCCTCTGGTAGGTTGCCCTGCCAGAGCGAAGGTGTGAGCAGCAGCTGAGGCTTGTCTTATTGCCTCAGCCAGGGTATCAGGGCGAGCAGCAAATACGTCATGAAGTATTTGCTCATCCCTGAGTCCCAACACAAAATTCCTGACCAACGTCTCTTGGACTATCTCGTGGTCAAGGTTATCCACACTGTAAGCCCTCTGAGACGCTAGCTGGAACTTGCGTCCGTATTGCTTCGCATCCTCATATGGGAGCTGATAGAGGTCGGTGAGCCTTGCTCGCAGCTGCTGTTCCTCCTCTTCATTCATGAAGAGGCGGAAAATCTCAGCCCTCGCCAGATCCCATGTCCTATTGGCCGGCACCTCGCTAGAGGCCCACTGGCAAGAGTTCCCAAAAGCTCTAGAGTGAGCGTATCATTCGCTACACAATAGGCCTTTGCCCTGCTTATCCCATCTAGCCACTCCCTCAAAGTGTCCTTATTGGACCCATCATTCACTCCTAGCATGGCGCCATGGCGTTCCATGCGCCTTCTGACCTCTTTGATAGCCGCAAACCTTGCCCTCCTTTGACCCTCGTCAAGCATGGCCAAGTCCGCGGCATTGAGATCCCAATTGATGTCCGCCATGTTTTACACTTTGATGAGAGAGAGAGAGAGTAAAGAAAAAAAAAGAAAACTAGATGGCACAAGGTACAGAGTTATAACCAACAGAACCCAGAACCTAGCAAAGTTTTACCCCGAACATTGCTCACCCACTCTCCTTGTATTATGAGTGTTTGAGTGTGATCATTCTCCCAACCCTATACAGTGGCCCAGATCCACCCTCCACACATCCCATAAGTATAATTTATAAGCTCAAACAGAGTTTTAGAGTTCCACTCACCTACTCTTCCAGCTCATCTTGCCTCTCCTAGGCTATGTCTCACTTCCAGTCAGAAGATTGGGTTGTTGCTCAACTTAGCAACTGAGTCTCTTAGTGGTTCGCCAGTGTAAAGAAGTCTAAGGGTTTTTAGCCCATAGGTTCAGTAAGATGAAGAAGTGAGACAAGAAGTCCGAGGTTGTAGTTCGTCTGGATTCGGCCTAGGCGGTGGTGACTCAGCGAGTACCTAGGTCCGAGTCTTTCACTTTATTTTATACTCCAAAATCATGAATTATTCATATAATCAAACCCAGGAAATATTCCACTGGCTCTTCCCCTTCCCTCTAATTGGTTGAGGGAGAGAGGATCTTCCTTGCCCACACGCCGACCTCTGCTCCCCATGCAGAGACCATAAATGGAGTGCATGCAAGTTGGATCCCTCTCCTCAGCCTTCCCCCTCCCACCCCTTACTCATAGATCCCAAGGCTTGTGCCAGCCCCCTCCCTCTTAGCCCTTCCCCCCTCTTGATAAACCCAGAGCAGTGTATACAGTAATTAGGTCGGGCTGGGGGAGGCGGGGTGAGCCCTGAGTGGCTCATCTCCCCCTCCCTCCTGGCCAGGCCATGTGTGGCGTGCATGCCCCGACCATGATCAGGGCTAAATAGGTCGGATCTTGGGTCTAAAGATTTCAGTTCTTTACAGTATATCCATTTAGTAGCAAGTTGTCCAGCAATATTCATACATATAGGTATTGTTATGATAAAGATAATTATAATGGTAATTGTAATGGAATAATCACTGGCTATAAGTGTGGCCCATTATCAGTATAGATGTAGACACTTTTTTTTTATTTTAAATTATGTTTATTCAGGACAACAGAAATACATTCCAGCGACAAGCGTTGATATTCTCAGAAGTTGCCTGATTGCATAAGGCAAGGGCACTAATTAATTCAATAACACACAGATATTATATAAGATATTAATCATTTCAATACATACAGACTTCGACATGATGGATCCATTGTGATCAAATTCACAATAGTCAATAGTACTTCGTATTCATTTTAACACGTGTTTAAATAAACATGTGAGGTAGCTATGTATTGATGCAAATCTCGTGTTACAGTGAGCATCTTCTTTGTAGAGAAATAGAGTTATTGCCATGTTAGTACGCACTTTGAATGATTTAGTGGTCTTTTTAGTATTACAAGGTGTACAAAAGATATTAGTCAACGAAGTATTTCCAGGCTTGAAGTGATTATGTGGATTTAATATCCTAAGGGTCTAGACTCGGAGACGTGTCTGTGGACCAATTTCGTATATTAGAATTATTCGAGTAATTATGATATTGATATCATGAAGTTTTATTTTTATTAGTCATCTATTGTGTTGATTATCTTTTTCAAAGTGCACACTCAGCATACTAGCTGCATGGAGATATATTCAAGAATCTTAAATGTAATATGTGGGTCAGATTTTCAGAAAATGAACAATTGGCAGCTCTACACATTTAGGAACTTCTCCTAAATTAGGCTGAAAAATGAAGAATACCGGGTATATCTGAGTATATTTGGTATTGCATTGATTTAAAGTATCAGTTCTGTTATGTTAAACTACATTTTGAAGCTCATTTTCTGAAAATCTGACCCATGTACAGAACACATGATACAATGGTTAATACTACTAATATTAGGCGATGTAGATCTATGTTCCTTGATAAAAACCAGCTCATATATCACAAGGCGGGAAGGCACTAAGGAATATCAATGGAAGCATAGTCATATATAATATATACACCACATTCCCATACAGTGCAGGTAAGGGAAGATCTTATCTTGCTCATTCACTGAAGACTTCCATGATGTTCTTCCACATTATCCTGCTGGTATTTGTGATGTGTTACAGGAAAATAATTCACAAAATTGGCATTTTTCAAAGTGATTTATCCATAAGATGTCTTTGTTGGAATATTCTCATTCTTAGAGGGTTAAGTGCTGTTAGTGGTATGAATACATGTCCCAAATGTCAAGACTGTGGATTAAATATATCCGTGCGTTTACAAGGTCATCCTAAGGGGTATATTTAGCTACTTTACTGCTAATTGTCCACCCAGAAATATTGCAACCCTTATTCAAACATAAAAATATCAAACATAAAATATACTTTTTAGATGTCTTTAATGTTTACCATCATTGCTTCATCTCATCATTTCAAATGTAACAGTATCTCAAAATCCATTTTGGCAATTTGTGACTCCATTTCTTGTAACAGATTTTCCATGGTCAACTACGGTTGCGGTTACATATAATATATATGGAAACCCCCTGGGATATTGCCCAGTGAAGGTAAACAACATGGTCTATCAGAACAGAAAAACCTCGAGTAGTCCGCTTCGATTAATACTCCATCCAAAGCTAGCAATATACTAAGATTTCATGTGGGTTTTTATAAGTTAATGGATAGACGTGTTGTATACCACCCTGCTTAATGATATGTTTAATAAGGGCTGTCAATAAAATACCTTCCTATTTCCGTAGCCATCGTAATTTCACACCACTAAAACATTTTGTCATAAATAAACAAACCTGGGTTTCCTTTTCTGGTTTAAACTGAAATTTTCGCAGCTTCCCATCTCCACAACTCGGTAATAAAAAAAGGAAATCAGTCGATTTATCTCAAAATGTATCTTTGATAACAAGAGCAACGTCTGTATACGTCCAATGTTTATATGGGTCAGATTTTCAGAAAATGTACAATTGGCAGCTCTACACATTCAGGAAATTCTGCTAAATAGGGCTGAAAAATGAAGAACACTGGGTATATGTGAGGATATTTGGTGTCGCATAGATTTATAGTATCAGTTCTGTTGTGTTAAACTACATTTTGATGCTCATTTTTGTATTAAATGTGGGTTATTTGAGAGGATTGGTGAAGGCGAATTGTACATTCTCTTAAAATCTGACCCAGGAGGAGGTATGTTTATATAGCTAGTGGGTAGAAGCATTGCTTCCAAAGCATGGAGTAGCGAGATAAACAAACATGAATTATACTTGGCCCTACCAAGAGAGCAGCTCGGGAAATAATGAACGTACTCTTGGATCAAGCATGACATCTCTTTGAAGGGGAGTTGCTCCAACAAACCTGGGGTTATATGCAAGACGAAGGGTCATATTGTACAAAAACCTCCTCACTGATTTATCTATTGTTGCTCTGGAGTGAATGGTATGTGATGTGTTTAAGACAAATGAGTCACAAGTCGCAAAAGGGATATTTCTCAAAGTGTTATATTCACGAGATCTCTTTATTATAATGTTCTGAATTTTTGGGTTTTTAGCACGTTTAGTCATCTAATTTTATGTACCAAACATTGTACTAAATATATTCTATGGAATACATTTAGTCACTGTAGTGGTCATTGCCCATCCAGAAACATTGCAATATTTGAAAAAAATATATCCAACATAAAATATAGAAACACTTCTTAGATGTCCTTAATTTACTATCAGGCTTAATTTACTATCATTGGAATCCACTTGATGTCATCTTTTCAAATATGATGATACCTCAAAATCCATTTTTTGCGACTTGTGACTCTTTTTCTGTAATACATCACAATATGAATGTGAACTAGTGTTACCGAGTCTATGGTCGTACATACTCTAGATAAAAAGGAATGGTATAGGGATGTCAGTTCTACTCATGAAGGTGTTTATCAATATAATTGTGGAAATACATCAAATGGGAAGAAATGAGAGAGTTATATTAGTTTCGTTCAATCATAAGGCCCTTCTTCACCAAGCCGATTCCCATGCGATTCTCACAGAATTAAACATGTGCAAAAAGGGTCTTCTGCATCGCATTAGAATCGGCGTAGTGGACCAGGGCCTTTAGTGTGAAAAGGAGGAGAGGGCATTTAAACTTCTGTAACCTTTAACTGCTTTTCTATATGCAAATATTTCATTTTATTCATTAATTTCATGTGAACGTTGAATACATGGAATCATAATTACAGCTGAATATACCTAATTGTAGATATTCCAATTCATAACAACACTGATGCAATATGGGTCAGATCTTCAGGAAATGTACAATTCAACTTCGCCAATCTTCTCAAATAACCCAAATTTTAGACGAAAATAAAGTTCAAAATACAGTTCAACCGAACCAAACAGATTGCTAGAATCAATGCAATGCCGAATATATTCGAAAATTTACCTAGTATTGGACAAACTGCACCTAATTTCGCAGAATTTACTTAATGTGTACAGCTGCCAATTGTACATTTTCTGAAAATCTGACCCATATATTAAATTCCCAGTTAGAAGTTACAAGTCTACCAAGTAGCTTATTCATCCAAATGCAATGAATGAGGCAGCAGTAGTGGCAGCTATTACTCACTTCTCTCTTCCCTCCAATATTAAACTTTGGGGACCTTTATTGCTAGCATTGATTTAGGAGCAAACTCTAGTGAATCCAAGCGGGTGCCACGGGACTCCTATCGTCAAATATTCATATTCATGCATGGAAACATATCCTATTTAAAACTAAGAGACCTAAAACAAATCAGTAGAAATTAGTAATCTGGCACCATCAGCATCGAGATAATCTGGCCTATTATGAATCCCTGCAGTAGAAACGACTGACACAACTTTGGTGTAATGACTTTCGCATATAAATACGCAATTAATGGAACAATAAGAACAAAATATTGATACGTTGAGTGTTGTTAGCAGTGAATATGGGTTCTTTTGAAATATTATGGGTTCTTTATATAACATTAATTTTCAATTCTTTCTACAGAAAACAGCCGAACGCATCGCTCTTTCGAGCGTTTTTCATGCTTACCATATCCACTTTGTGTTTAACATAATTTTCAAAATATGTTTGAATATAAAGTCAGAACTCTTATTGATATTTACATTGGTGAGTTGATATTACTTGAGCAATGCTTATATGATAGGAGTGTTTAACACTGCTTTGATTGGATTGTAATGATGAATTAAAACACGCCTTTCCTCTCTGCCCCTTCCAACCCTCCCCCTCACATACTACCAGGAGGAATGTCCGCTTCCTCTGCTGGCAATATATGGTAAAATGTCCATAGTGAAGCCCGTGTGGAAGCCACTTGTTGGCTTCCCTCAGGCGCTGGGTAAGTGATGTTAGCATTGGAGTACAAGGGCATAGGTTTTATGAGATTGCATCAATCAAGCTCTCCTTGGTAAACTCACAGATCTATATATTCCGACTAACTCACCTATGAAAGTAAATACTGAAAAAGCAGGTCGTTTAAAGATATATTCTCAGCTATTATGTTTAACAAGATTTTTCCAAATTTACTCATATTATGACTTATAGGAATGAATTCATTAATATTCTGCTGCTATCATATATTTCAAGTAGAAACAGCCGCTGGTGAGCGATAATAAGTGAAGTCACCATAGAAATGATTCGGGGGGGTGGGGGGGGGTGGCTCCAAATATACAAATACATTTTAGAAGACCTGTAGCAAAAACAACTCGACAGGATCCTCCAAAATGTCGGCCAAATGACTTTTAAATGGATTGGAAAAGAATGGAAGAATATGTAGAAAATATTTTACCGACGTTCACTGAGGGTGCAGCTTAAACGGAGTATTTCTTGTCAAAGATATATCTTGGCCACCAAATCAATTAAGAACATTAATTACATGTAATCAAAATTGAAGAAGGCTCTCGTGATATTTCTCAGAAGGCAATGGGGTCGCTAATTGGCTTCAGGCTGATGGCATGGCTTTGTCCTTATATGAAGTAATGCAGTGTTCTTTGTTATATGTGATGTGCTTCAGGAAAATGAGTCACAAGCCGCCAACATTTTATTTCCCAAAGGGATTTATTCACAAGATCTGTCTATTGGAATGTTCTGATTCTTGGGGGCTTATCACTTTAAGCCATACTGATTTATGTCCCAAATCTTAAGACATTGTATCAAATATATCCTTGCGTTTCAAAGGTCATCCTAGGAATATATTTAGTTACTTTACTGGTAATGGTTCACCAAGAAATATTGCAAACATTTTTTCAAACATAGATGTATCTAACATAAAATAAAGAAAAACTTCTTAGATATCTTATCATTGGAATCAGCTTGATCATCTCTGTAAATATGATGGTATCTCAAAATCTATTTTTTGCGACTTGTGACTCATTTTCCTGCAACAAATCACATATGTTACAGACTGAATGATTATGAGCGTCGGAATGCATTTAGCTGTTTCTTTCATATTTATACAGAAGAATTTTCCTTTTTTCTAGATACATCTTCCTGTTTTCCTTTGTGGTATTTCTTATCATTCATATCCGAGTCAACATGAAAGGTATTCTCTGATCCGCATGTAACCATATTCCAGTTTTCTCCTCCCATGTTCTAGTGATATATGATACGGCCACATACGTTACATGTGGAGCAATGCTTTCACTACCAAAGGTCATCTTATGGGTCAGATTTTCAGAAAATGTACAATTGGCAGCTGTACACATTTAAGAATTCTGCTAAAGTAGACTGAAAAATGAAGAATACTGGGTATATCTGGGTATATTTGGTATCACATTGCTTTAAAGTATCAGTTCCGTTGTGTTAAAATGCATTTTAAAGCACATTTTTGTCTTAAATGTGGGTTATTTGACAGGATTGGTGAAGGCGAATTGTACATTTTCTGAAAATCTGACCCATATGTTCCTGCTTTTATCTACTTTGGGGATTCTCCGCTCCAAAACTTGATATTCTTGATATTTTCCCCTAAAGGAGTAAGCTTAAGACTTGCCTTGCTGTTCCCGTGCCGGAGGAGCACGCGATATGGGATAAACATCTATGGCTCAGGAACAATAGGGAGTTTCCGCACACAAACCCATCTCGATTACGTAACCGTATCCATATGTTACATCGCATTTACAGGAAAATGAGTCACAAGTTGCAAAAAATGGACTTTGAGATATGTATAAAAAGTAATTTGTGAGATGAATCATTTTGCTTGATATGTTATGTTACGTTTTCCCCGCCATGTTTTGCTGAACCTCTTTCTTCCTTGTAACGTACGTTTAGGTTTACGTATACGTTAGACTGGCTGAAACTCCCTAGTAGTTTGTTTCAGTCCATCACAATGCCAGTGAGTATCGTGGGCTGGAGCAAATCTGAAACCTAGTCTGGCCCAAAGGTACTCTTTGAGACCTGGGAATGGCTGGATATGGTTACAAAGAGGTCTTAGTGATGGTGAACCAGAAGGATATACATGTAATTATACATGCTGTAGCCCTCTGTGAGAACAGTTTGGTGTGTCATAGGTAGTTGGGCAGTCCTTGTAGTCCATGTGATATGGAGTTTGTAGCTTTGAGTCCCACCTGGCACTGGTCTGGGGGCGGTTGCATAAGAAATCGTTACCAAAAATGTTCCTTGCTGAGCTAGTATTCCTTGCTTAGGAAGATAATTTCTACCGTAGGAATACAATTTATCATTCTCTGTACGGGAAATGTCTTCCCTAAAGGTTCCTCCCAGCTGCTTAGTAAGGAAAATAGCTAAGGAAGGACTACTATATATTAAGTAAGGCTTTGGTATGCAATGGGTTCCTGACCTTTCTACCAAGGATGCTTACATTGGTGCCTGTGCCCAGGCACTGACATATATAGGACTGCAGCGGGTTCGATTCAGATTTGGCACAAGGAAATGTTGTAGCGTTTAGTGACCTTGTGTTGGTGTGACAAGGTAATCTTGGTACCCCATATGGTAAGAACACCAGATATGTTACACAGAGTCCTTGGGTTCTCATCCAATCCTTGTGATAATTACCACAGACTATAAAAACCTTATTATGAATAAGGTTTTACTATCCCTCACTGTGGCAGCCCTTACTAATGAGGCAAAAAAAATGTGTTTCCGATTTAGCAAAGAAAAACTTACCACACGTTATTAAAGCAAATTAAAGCAGAAAAACAAGTCTTCCTAACCAGAACACTCTCTAATTGTACATTTTTCATGTTTAAAAGAACTACTTTATGAAATAAGACCGAAAATCGATTTTTCTCTCAGCTCCAGGATGGTGGTTCCCTAAGAATAAAAGAAAAAATTACCCCTGGTTTTTAGCTAGATAAATCGGAACCACACCTATTTCTTTTTGGCCTTATTATGAATAGGGCCGTAAGACCCCTTGCTGTGTTTCCTATATACCCCCTACTCCCTACTTAGAAAAACGACACATTAAAGCAAATTAAAACAGAAAATTTCCTAACCAGAACCCTCTTAAAGTGTACATTCCTCATCTTTTGTTTGGCCTTATTATGAATTGGGTCGTAACACCCCTTGCTATGGCAGCCCTTACTAATTAGCACAGTCTAAATGAACCATTCCAGTGTTTGGGGATTCCTCCTGTCTCAGAGGCTATTGGGACTGACCATAGAAATATATACATGTATACATCAAGGTTGGGCCAGCCTATGGGGCGACACTGCATAAATACAGATTTATTGATCTTTGCATTGATCGCTCTTGGCTCCAGCTAATATTCTTACCAAAAGATTGATTGTCACGTGATCGCCAAAACCACACGTGTACATTCCTCTCTCCATGTTGGAGACCTCTCATGACCTCCCCAGTCTGTTATTGTTCACATTCAGATATCATCTGATTCTTCCGTAATCCAATCGATTTACTAAGCCAGGAGGTTGCAGTTTCTATGAAGTGGTTCCTTTTTTTGAGAATATGCATATATGTACATATGCTCTCTTATTTCTATCTTTTTTCTACAAAGCAGCTAAATATTACTTATGGCATGGCTAGTAGTTACTTAGGGCGTTTGGTAAAAGCAAATCATCTGTTGCTAAGAAAAACATCTTTAATGGTCTATAAAACTTTCATTCTTCCAATCATTGAAAGAGGGTGTATTTTTACAGATCTGGCTCCAAAAACTAATTATACACGAATGCAGAAGTTGCAGAACAAAGCCTTGAGAATTGTGTACGGTCGGAAAATCGATCGAAATGGACTATTTAATTTACACATTATCAGTAAGTTATTACCTATTTCTAAACGAAAGGAAATAAGATTCCTATGCTTGTTGCCTAGATGTAGTAGCTTTACTGATATAGATCATGACACAATCTCAGAAACGGAAATAGAAGGCATATAATAGAATATAATTTGAAAAAGACTAGACTGAGTAGAAGCTTCCTGGCCAAAGGTATTAGTGTGTGGAATAGGTTACCAGAGGCTAACAACAGAGGCTAAGAACAGAAATTGATCCAAAGCGCTTGAAGGTGAGATTGAAATATCTGTATTTGACTGAATTCAAGCGGTCGGGTATAGTAACATAATACTAGCCAAAAAAATAGAAAAATGTGTGTGAAAATTGTGTTGACGGTGAATATTGGAATATTATACTATAGTAGTTATAGGTTGCCCTTCTTTTGTAATAACTTGTTATACGAGTTCATAGATTACCAACAATGGCATGTGCCTGCCTCAATGCAACATAAGAATATATGTATCAGGTATGATTATTAATGGTTATTCTGTAAGAGCACGGCATCTGGTTTTTTTCTGTATAATACTAGTTTTTTAACCCACTCTGTCCTATCAATACATATTAGATGGTATGTGACATGAGCTGGATATTTGTTTTTAATTACTGGATGCTTAGGCTATTTTATGTTGTGTACTTTAGTGTGTAATGATAAATACTCGCGGTACTGGTGTAGTATTCAGATTTGAAGAATACCTATTATATTAATGTGACTATTCTCATTAAACAGAGCAGTCATTAAATTCGTGAAACTTTGTCAGTGTTATCATATATGAAAGGTACTTCAGTATCTGAAGTGCAGAGTACCAACGTTGTGTTTTCAACAATGATTATTGAATATGTGTAATGAATGTTTAAGAAGCCTCTATATTCATTTCAAATCTCAGAGGAAAGGGTTTAGCCACCATAAGGTGCTGCCCCCATGCCCCAGGTGGACAGAAAAGAAACTAATTTAATCTTTATTTGACCAATCACCACCCTGTATCAGTAACCACATCCTTGAATAAGCCACTTTGGGTTAATTTTGGTTAATCATCCATGCTAAAGATGAAAAATGGACTAATTGAGAAAAAAACATTTTTGATGGATATGCAGAAATGCAGAAATGCAGCTTTAAATCTAGCTTCTAAATGTGGTGTCAATAAAACTGTCCTACAAGTAGCTATACCCTCTCTCTCTTAGTCATCACTCCAGACACCAAAATAGCCATATTGCGAGGAGCAATTTACTCGGGCGAGGCACTCTATAAATTGTTCCTTGTAGTGTCATTTTAAGTGCTATAACGCGCACGTTAAAGTGAAAGGCCTGAATTATGTCCTCTGCTTGTTAGATAATTGCATGCATCTAAAGAAGGGTGAATTTCTCTGAAAATGTACAATTTACCTTCACAAATCATCTCAAATAACCCAAATTTCAGACGAAAATAAAGTTCGAAATACAGTTCAACCTAACCAAACTGATTGCTAGAGTCAATGCAATGCCATATATACTCGAATTTACCTAGTGTTGACCAAATTGCAGCCTAATTTAGCAGAATTTATTAAATGTGTACAGCTGCCAATTGTACATTTTCTGAAAATCTGACTGAGAAACTTCGGGAGAAGCCACAGAATCGACTTGTTGGAACTGAACTGTAGAAGACAAGTCGAAGGAAAATATCAATGGCTTTGGATGATTTGAACCAATGGACAATAATGTAAGAATTGAAACATTAATCCCGGAAACAAATCCTCGAAAACACCTTGATAGAAAAGGGCACCATAGGAAATTTAAAACAGAATTCGTAACTGCAAATCTTTTTAGCCAGTAGAAGCTGCTTTGGGGTTTGTTTTTCTTTTCTTTTCTTTTTGAAAAGGTTTTTATTCTAAACAATTTCGGGGTAGACCCGATGTTCTTTACCTGTTTATACCTTTAATGACTATAAATTTGACAGTTGACAGGGGTTAAGGTGAAAGAAAATAAGGTTTTTCCTTACATGGACCAATATTTTTATAGTAAGAGCCAGCTATTTTCGTCTAGCGAGCATTAATCTGTTATGTGATCCAAATATTATATTAGAAATTGCGTCACTGCGGATCAGCCATTGGCCTGTAGTTGTAGGAGAAGTAGTTGGCTCTATTCCTCTCTTACCTTCCTCCTCCCCACCTGAATAATACAAGATTACACTTGTACCGAGTACCAGTCACTACCAGTATATACACTCCTAGAAGCACAGGTTCCATAGCAGGATAGTTACCCATTGGATCTGGAGTTTAAAGGGTGGTCTCCACTGGCTGCGATAAGCTCTGCGGTAAGCCTTGTAAGAGTGTTGTGATGTTGAGAAGTGGCGAGGTCCTGCCAACCTGGCCAGTGAACAATGTAGGCAGGACCTCGTTATTCCTCTCCACCTACAGAACCAGCACAAACCATCGCAAGGCTTACCGCAGAGCTTACCGCAGCCAGTGGAGACCACCCTTATAAGGAAAGACGAACCACACTACCCTACCAGAGGAAATGTTAACATTCAGAGTTATTATACTAATCGCTGATTTAAATATGTCTAATAATCAAGTTAATGATAAATAGAGGCGATGCAAGAAAACATCCACGTGGTGGACGGTTTTTGTAACTATATTTAAATGTGAGGCCAAATTTGTAAAAAAAAAAAAAAAAAAAAAAAAAAATAGATTGTTGTAATTCGTCGGTCAATACACGCCTAGAAGCAACGGTTCCATAGCAGGAAGAGGCGATCGAGACAGTTCCAAACAAAAAAATTCATTGCAATTTGGAATAATTATATGGAAAAGCTAAGGTAGCAATTATTATTATTAAATAAGTGAGAAATAACCGTATAAACGCCGATCTCATGTTGAGTTACTTTTAATGTTATTGTATTACCCAACGTTTCACTACATGATAGAGCTTCTTCAGGCTTCTTCAGTTGCTCACGAATCAACCACAAAAAAGGAGCTCAGAAATTACCTTGAAAATGTAAAACATGAATTGTATTAGGACAAATACGTAACCTAATTCATGCTATTATAAATTCTTCCTGAGATTGGTCTTGGATATTCTCGGTTTCGGTTGGATATTCTAGATTCTTTTCTTTTTCATATATTTAGAATTTTTATACAGCCAATCATTTGTAAAATGACAGTTGAACATAGGCTGGCATATACAGTATACACAGAGTGTTATGATCAATGGATGCCATGCACATATATGAGGATAATGGCCTCACGGGCAATAACTCAATGCAGAATAACTATGGTTTTCCGCCCACTGCTGTGTCTAACTACACTAGGCTCTAGATATCAAACTACTCAAAATCAAGTCAAAGTTAAAGGATATAGAAACAAGTAAGGTTATAGGTACGAAAAAGGTCGAAATAATAACTTTGCAGCTTCCAACCTCCAGACAAAGCAGAGCCTGATTTTCTTGATGTTAATGATAATAATAATGAATTCTTATATTTTGGCAAGTAGGTACATTCAGACACAGAACAAGATATAGGTTGTATGCTTTAGATTACAAATCGAGTCTTCCAGCATATAGAATTTATATGCTGGAAGACTCGATTATTTAATAATGTCTCTAAGCTACGAGGTTTCTATCTATTTCTAGGGGTTTTGGTCTAATGTGGGTAGTTTATTAGGGGTCTTTTGGTCCCATTAAGGATACTATAGCAAGAACAGCATAGTATCGCGTATGAGGGGGGCTATATTCTCCGAGTATGGCCGAAAACAACGAGGCCGTAGGCCGAGTTGTTTTTCGGCCATACGAGGAGAATATAGGCCCCCAAAGACGCGATACTTTGCTATTCTTGTTTTTATTCCATGATTCTTACCCTAAAACAACTTTATTTGCATTAATTTCATCAAACTGTGTTATCCTTATACTCTCGAACGGTCGTGACGTCACTGTACAATACAGTGAGTTTATATTGTACACCTTGTGAGCGGCAAGTATATCGATTATATTGTACGCTCACGGCCAAATCATGGAATAAAATCTGATACTATGCTGGTATGACATCTTTAGAAAGAGTGAATTAAAGAATATACTCTGAGCAAATAATAATTTTGCAGGATATTCTTGATTTTTTTGAAAATAATGATTTTGCAGGATATTCTCGATTTCAGAATATGATGATTTTGCAGGATATTCTCGATTTAAGAAAATAATGATTTTGAAGGATATTCTCTAGTTTAGAAAATAATGATTTTGAAGGATATTCTCGATTTCAGAAAATAATAGATATTTTCAGGATATTCTTGATTTTAGAAAATAATAATTGTGCAGCCCCCAGACAAAACAGAATCTCGATTTTAGAAAATAATTTAGAAAAAAAAATAGAAAAAAAAATGGAAAAAGATTTTGCAGCTTCCAGACAAACGAGAACCAGTCCTTCCAAGAGTGGCGAGTGATGTGAGCGGGCACTGGACGCGTGGGAGCCGCCGCTGTGTGTTTAATGTATATGGTATGAAGGATATTCTCTAGTTTAGAAAATAATGATTTTGAAGGATATTCTCGATTTTAAAAAATAATGATTTTGCAGCTTCCACGGTCCAGACAAAAGAGAACCTGTAGTTCCAAGAGTGGCGAGTGATGTGAGTGGGCACTGGACGCGTGGGAGCCGCTGCTGTGTGTTTAATGTATATGGTATGAAGGATATTCTCTAGTTTAGAAAATAATGATTTTGAAGGATATTCTCGATTTTAAAAAATAATGATTTTGCAGCTTCCACGGTCCAGACAAAAGAGAACCTGTAGTTCCAAGAGTGGCGAGTGATGTGAGTGGGCACTGGACGCGTGGGAGCCGCTGCTGTGTGTTTAATGTATATGGTATGAAGGATATTCTCTAGTTTAGAAAATAATGATTTTGAAGGATATTCTCGATTTTAAAAAATAATGATTTTGCAGCTTCCACGGTCCAGACAAAAGAGAACCTGTAGTTCCAAGAGTGGCGAGTGATGTGAGTGGGCACTGGACGCGTGGGAGCCGCTGCTGTGTGTTTAATGTATATGGTATAGGTCCAGCAGTAGAAGGGGGTGTCACATACAATCCATCTCTCTCTACCTCCAGGGACCCATTGTGCACCTTAGCTGCATTACAATTTAAATATCAATCCATGTCTGTGTCTGTTCAATGAATCTAATTAGCCTACCAGTGACGGCAATGGACAGACCCAGTCATCATTGTATATGGATCTGCCTATGGTAGCCAGTCATCATAGAGACATGCTATATATGGGTGAGATTTTCAGAAAATGTACAATTCAACTTTGCCAATCCTCTCAAATAACCCAAATTTCAGACGAAAATAAAGTTCAAAATACAGTTCAACCTAACCTGACAGATTGCTAGAATCAATACAATGCCGAATATACTCGAATTTACCTAGTATTGACCACATTGCAGCCTAATTTTGCAGAATTTACTAAATGTGTACAGCTGCCAATTGTACATTTTCTGAAAATTTGACCCGCATATGGGTCAGATTTTTCAGAAAATGTACAATTGGCAGTTGTACACATTTAGTAAATTTTGCTAAAGTAGACTGAAAAATGAAGAATACTGTGTATATCTGAGGTATCGCATTTGGTATCGCATTGCTTTAAAGTATCAGTTCCGTTGTGTTAAAATGCATTTTGAAGCATATTTTCGTCTTAAATGTTGGCTATTTGAGAGGATTGGTGAAGGCGAATTGTACATCTGACCCATATAATGTGATGTTTCAGGAAAATGAGTCACAAGTCGCAAAAATGATATTTTTAAAGTGTTTTATTCACAAGATCTCTTTGTAGGAATGTTCTTATTGTTTTGGTGTCTACCGCCGCAGGTTGTATCAGAACATGTACCAAATTTGAGTACAGTGTATTGAATATAATCATGTATTTTTAAGGTCATCCTATAGAGTATATTAAGCTACTTTACAAGTAATTATAATTACTTGTAAAGTAGCTTAATATACACTATTCAGGACAGTGACATCCTATAGGGTATATTAAGCTACTTTACAAGTAATTATCCGACCAAACATAATTAATTCAAACTTAGTTTTCATAAATAAAAGTATCAAACTTAAAATATAGAAATATTTCTTAGATGTCATTGAAATCGGCTTAATCTCATCTTTTCAAATATAATGATATCTCAAAGTTCATTTTTTGCGACTTGTGACTCGTTTTCCTGAAACACATCACATAGATAAGTAAAACATGCTGCTTATTTCCCGGTGAGGTAAGAGATAATGACGGTATTATTAGAGGCACAAACTTACTATTACTTCAGGGTTCACTGATAAGAGAGGTTTAAGTATACAAGGTCTTGACGGATGCCCAAAACAAACCAACTACTGACATGTCGCTATCAACCTTACCATCAACCTTACATCGGTGAATGGACGGCTTCCTGGGGGTATTAGGATTAGGCAGTAGATCTGGTTCTGATCTCTCCCACACACATTTCCTATGAAATTGAGTTTTTCTAACTGAGAAGCCAATCATTATTAACCAAAACACTGGTTAAGTTATAACAGTAAACTCTCAACACACTAAATATACACACTGATATGTAAAGCGAAGATTCCGGGTAAGGCGGAAGGCCAGGCTTAGCCCAAACCTTACAAAACAACAGCTATGGCATAAGCCAGCTTATATTTCCTGAATAAAGATTTGTTTAAAAGAAAATTGAGACATACTTTGTCATCGTATTTTGTTAGATGTCAAAGAAGGGCAAAAACACCACAGAGGACTGACAGAGCCATTTTCATCAATCCTGAAAAATATAATAATTATGTGATTAATACCAGAATTATTCGATACAGTTTAAACTCAGCACTCTGGTAATTATTAATTCATCAAAATTAGTTTTGATAATAAAAATTCCATAGAAATACAGAAGACTTTCATCAGACGTTTCGGAAATCAAAGATGACGCTACGTAAGAAAATTACACGATCCTTTATTATTTGGATGAAGAAAAAGTACTCATTTATTTAGGAGGTGTTGTAACTACTTGACACCTTGTATTCACAAGTATTTTCAAGTATGACAATATCTTAAGATTTATTTTTAATAGCAATAGCAATATACAATTAATGACTTGTGACTCATTGTCCTGTAACACATCACATATTTATTATCAATCTTTTTTGTAATCTTTCTACGGTTCCACTTGTAATGACAACAATAATAACATAACACGATCAACAATAATTCATGAACAAAGACAGTTTTTCTCAAAATATACTGAAGGTTTATGAACCAGACATGGTGTACGTTGTGAGTGTACTAAGTCACTGCAGTCCCTGTATGTCGACTGTCTGAGAGAGCTGCCCTGAGGCTAATTGCTGGTCTACTGTCCATGTGAAGCAGTCACTGGGGGGGGGGGATACAGCTAATTCTATATATCAGTACCTAGCTACCTCTCCTTAGCACTCATACGAGCCTCCCCTTATGAGTCATACAACCAGTGTTATACTTTATTTGTTATTCTCACGATGAACTCTTTGAAGACATCGTGTCTTTATTTGGATTACTGTATAGCATTATCGGTACCTAGGTACCTCTCCCTAGGACTCTATATTATGAACTATTTATAACAATACACCAGCACTTACCTGTGCTACGCACAGGATTTGCTAGTGGGTCAGTGGGGCCCACACCTTCATCTCTTTTTGTTCCCTCTGTCACCTTTTTTCTCGATTTTGCTGTTTTTGGTCATTATTCAGTGTTGTGTAACAGAGACAGATTCAAAGGCAATGTGACATCCAATGTTCTCATGACCAAGGAAAAGAAAGGGAAAGGGTGAGACAGGGAGATAGAGGCAAAGAAGGGGTCCGGACTATGAGAACGACAGGGAAGTTCCACACTAAGAAGGACTGAAACCCTTTAACACACAGAGGCAGAGGGACACAGATGACAAAAGTACAGATAGAGCGGGAGAGAGAAGGGGGGGGGGAGCAAAGTGGATGGGAAAGACAGGGAGAGACAAAGTATGACAGAGGAAAGGAGTGTGAAAAAAATAAATAGACAGGGAGAGACTAAAAGGGAGAAGGGGAGGTGGAGGTAATAAAGGGGTTTAAACTTTAAACTAATTCTGTGAGGAGGGAGAGAGGAGGCAGAGGGAGGAAGAGGAGGAGAATCATGTTAGGGCAGAAACAAAGTGTGTTTCTGATTTATCTGGCTGAAAACTAGGTATTTTGTTTAGGAAACCACCTCCCAGAAACTGAAAAAAGTCTCTATTTTAGAACAATAGTTGTTTTAAACATGAGAAATGTGCTTTGTTGACAGTTCCGGGTTAGGAAAACCTGTTTTTCTGCTTTTATTTAGCTTTTTTGTCAAAAAATCCCCCAAAAGTAATGTATATTATTTTTTTTATTACCCAAAAATGTTTTCTATTTATATATTTATAAGCATATGTAATAAATCAGTTAACTAACCCGTTGGTTTCAGTCCCTTTGAATATTGCACACTCCTTCCACCAACTCATATGTATTTATGCAAAGCCATTTTAATAGCAATAACAATATAAAATGCAAGATATATGAAGTGAATATTAGGCATGTTATTACTCCAACAGTACAAACATACCAAGACTCTAACTGACAATGCTACTCTAACACTGCATCAATATTTAAGGAAGCAGGACACAGATATGGAGGGAATCCATACATTCATTTATTCTAACCACATCTTTTCCACTTTGCATTATTCATCAGAGGCCCCAGCCATCTTAATCCACACAAGAACCAGCCACTTATTAGTCCTACCACCGATTGCATAATTAGTAAACACATGTGAGAAGTCTTCATTGATAACTGTAAACCATATTGATTCCACGATCCATACCACTCGATACCAGGAGAGCAGCAGCATCTTTCCTCTTATTTGTGATGTGTTAGAGGAAAATGAGTTACAAGTAGCACAATTGATATTTTTCAATGTGTTTTATTCACATATCTCTTGGTTGGAATATTCCCATTTTTGAGGGGCTTAGCTTTGTAAGTCATATTATTCCATGTACCAAATTCTAAGACAGTGTATTAAATATATCCTTGTGTTTCAAAGGTCATCCTATGGAGTAGATTTAGTTCCTTTAATGGTAGTTGTCCACCCAGAAATATTGCAAACTTTCTTTTCAAAACTAAAAATATCAAACTTGAAATATAGAAATACTTATCAGATGTCGTACTGTTAACTGCCATTCGAATCGGCTTGATCTCATCTTTTCAGATATGATGATATCTAAAAGAAATCCTTTGTTTGCGACTTGTGACTCATTTTCCTGAAACACACCACATTTGTCTGTGAGGTTTGATGAAGTTGGTTTGATTCGAGATCATGCACGATTAAGGCTTGTCTCAAAATTGATTCTGGGATGGGAGATGATGAGAAATCATGTTGTTATCTCACAAATGTAAAGAAAAATTATTCAGATCTAACTGATGACTGTAGTATGTCAAATTGGTTTCAATGATGTTCTCAATGGAGTGTACTAGATGGGACTGAAAACATATAGCTTCCAAAGATGGAGAAATAACCACCTGATATAAGTAAAGATGATTAATAATGAAAACACCTTTAGTAATATTTATTCTGTTGATGCCTTCATAAAATATAATATGAATAAAACTATTTTACAACACAAATCGATTCTAGACACCAAGTATTGCAACCATTATTCTGAAAAAGAATTCATATTAAACACGTTTAATTTTTTTTACTGATACAGAGAAGTTAATGCACAAGAGACAAGGTAGCAACTCCATCTCTCATACACCAACAACTGACTCCTGTATGTTAAAAAGGCTGTAAGGAATGTATGCACGGAGTTGAGCACTTGTCATACATAGGATAATATCCAACACGTCAACAGCTAGTTGGTACAAAGCTGGGGGACTTGCCTTCTCTCTAAGACCCTGCCCACACACAGCCGATTTCTCCCCCGATTTCCCTCCCCCACCCGATTTTGGTCTCCCAAAGAAGCCTATGACTTAATTTCAAATCCTGGTTTATGTTTTTGAAATAACGTAAACCAGGATTGGAAATGAAATCCTAGGATTCATCGGGAGACCAAAATCGGGGAGCAATCGGGGGAGAAATTGGCTATGTGTGGGCAGGGTTTAAGGCCCCCTATTCACTGAGCTGATTATTGACGGGTGACAGTCGGGGGAGAAACAGAGGGCATTCAGGCCAGTGAAGTATACATGAGATTTTATCGAGTCTCCCGAAACTGTATTGCAATAAAATTTCTTTAAAAAAAAAGAGAAAAAGATTGATGGAAAGATAAAGGTGGTGGCTAAATGTCAGCCATCACCAGAATCCCTCCCATAAAATATGTGATTGCAGAGCCGCCATTTTGAATCTTGATTTGCATGGAATTCCGGGACTTATGGTACAGTCTAAAATCTATAGAAAACATGCTCAGCATGGACTATTATCAATGATCCAATGTCAATATCCATATGTTAGGTTTCCGTAACACAAGTCTCCATCTATCCCATCATGCATTTGGGTCTCAAAGATCATTCGTACAAGCTGTGATATTGTTGAAGACATTCTTGCAATTTTTTGATAAAAAGTTGCCAAATATTTTTTTTGTCAGATTTCAACAGAATCCATCCCAGGATGCGCTGTAAGAGACATGCGCAGTGGCACATGCAAATCCCCCATTAGGGTCAGATTCTCAGAAAATGTACAATTGGCAGCTGTACACATTTAGTAAATTCTGCTAAATTAGGCTGCAATTTGGTCAATACTAGGTAAATTCGAGAATATTCGGCATTGCATTGATTCTGTTTGGTTAGGTTGAACTGTATTTTGAACTTTATTTTCGTCTGAAATTTGGCTTATTTCAGAGAATTGGTGAAAGTAAATTGTACATTTTCTGAAAATCTGCCCCATGAGATAATCGTTTCAGTGGAAACGGGACTTAAGTGAATACACAACGTACGAGGGAAAATCTGTCCATGTTATGTCTGACGATGTCTGGATGCAATGTTTATGATTCTATACATACTCAGGATGTGAATAGAAATGACTAAATGCCTGGTTGTAAAACCGCTCATGTTGATGTGACAATACACACTGTTTAGTTGATGATCCACGAGAGGTGCTATAGGGGACTTTTAACCCTTAACATAATCATGATTCCCATTGTTATTATTTCTCACGTTAAAGCTGCGCTCTCAGCTATTATGGGAAATAGAATCGTGCCAAATTTACACATTTTATCACTAAGGACTGCATTTATAGGCCTACTAATTTATACATTAACATTTTGTATAGATGTTATAAATATGTAACGTTATATATACCGATGTTTATGTTTATATCGTACAAGAATTTGAAGTTGGATGGCCGTCGGTGACCAGAGCAAAGGATTTCGATGGACCTCCTAAATATAAATATGGACTTTTATGAAGCCTAATAGCAAAAACAACCGGCTAAATTCCTCACAAATTCTGATCAAATGACTTTTAGGTGGCTTCCCCGTTCCCCCTACAATCAACAGCTGATCAAAAGAGGGTCTTCAAGCCTAAACCAATGGCTCAGCCTATCGGTCTCAATTGTAGCGTTTCTAAAGGATCTTTTTAACCCACCGCTTACTATACTGGGCACAGTAGCATATAACTGCATGAAAGTTGGTTGGGGAACCTTTGTGTATTGTGCATTCTGTCTTGATACCCCTCTCAGGTTTCACCGGGGTTTTCGCAAGGAAAACATACATTTTCAGTCTTCAATTGTATCCTTGAGAACTAATTCATCTTTTGTAACCAAACTGTCATTCATGTGGAACCAAGCAAGATTTTGATCTTGGAAATATTTCATTCAGGTCATATACATTTCCATACATTGAGTACAAATTTTCTCAGTATAGCCTGATTTTATCAAATATATTTTACCTAAATTCTCGAGCAAGAAATAGTCAACTAAAGTCTAATATTTAAAAGATACATGAAGTCATAATAATTATGAATTAACTGAGGGTACGAACAATAACAGTACCAAGTTTTGATAATATCTTACAAAACCTTTTGATATAAATGCCAAATTTTATACAAAAGCATATACAAGTATAATCTGTCATTCTCAATTAATGTTATGGTCCACCGTACCTATATATGATGAGATCTATAGCCACGATGAAAGTGAGATTTCTCTCAAATTAACCACAATATTTAATGTTAAGTGCATTGCATATTTCTGCCTCTGGCGAAATCTAATAAAATATTTCTGCGAGCAAACACAATCAATATCCCACAACAAGTTTTAATAGTTATTTAAAAAACACTTTTTAATTTCAAAGTGACGCAATTCCTTCTACTAATAACTCATCCCAAAATGACAGTCTTAATGGCTAACTAAAACCCCGCGATTTAGAAGCAATATTATTGGCATTGAATACTGGCAATGGTGCCTTAGCGTCGCCTTCAGTACTATTCACCCACTAGGAGGCTGGCCCCAGGGCCTATCAATAAATGAGTCAGTTAGTCTTTTGGTACTCCTGTGTCCTTGGCCTAGTCTCTATTCATTCCCTTCTCCAGTGCACATTTGTAACATACGAGCCATTTACAAAGCCAAGGGGGTCTCGCCTTTTACCTCATTTATTTTGATTGCTGAAGTTTCAAGAGAGTCTTTTCCCGTTAGTGAATAGGATATTTGCTTTGACTATTTTTCCACTTTGGCTTCCCTGAATTGCCTCCTAGTGTCAATCAAGCGAACTGAATGTGGGCGGGCGATGTAGGATCAACTGGTTCCGGTAAATGGGATTAATTCCTCACGATAAAGCTTGGCGTCTATTGCCCTTTCCATCTCAAGAATCTGATTTTTTAGAAAATGCACAATCTACAATTCTACACATCTCTCAAATTCTGCTAAATTAGAGTAAAAAATGCAAAATACTGAGTATATCTGAGTGCATTCTGTATTGTATTCATTCAGTAAATCTGTCAGGTTATGTTGAACTGTATTTTGAACTTAATTTTCGTCTGAAATTTGGGTTAATTGGGAGGATTGGTGTGGGCGAATTGTACATTTTATGAAAACCTGACCCATCTAGGCATTGCTTGAGATTAAATGACCTTAGGATGAGAGTGTTTCAAATCTCTGATCATCGATCAAATTGGTTAAAACAACGGTGGCGATAAATATTTATTATAAGTTATTATCCATTACCTTTATTTTAGAGTTAATTAAACATGGATTCCGTGATTTTAACAACATTGAAGCCATTTCTGCAGGATTAATTAACAGAATATCTAACATTTTTAGTCGTTAGACTTTAAAAAATGATCTTGCAAACTTCTTAAAATAACCTGCTTAGCCTCAACAGAGTTTGTCAAAAGGTGGGAGTCATTCACGAAATAAAAGTGGAAAGCCTTTTTTATAGTTTAATACTTTATAAGGCCCCATTCTATTTTACTCTTTTCACACAGTGAATCTAGGAGAGTCAAGGAGACCCCACCTCCTATATGGGTCAGATTTTCAGAAAATGTACAATTCGTTTTCACCAATCCTTTCAAATAAACCACATTTAAGACAGAAATGAGCTTCAAAATGCAGTTTAACCTAACAGAACTGATACTTTAAATCAATGCGATACCAAATATACTCAGATATACCTGGTATTCATCATTTTTCAGCCTAGTTTAGCAGAATTGCCTTATTGTGTAGAGCTGGCAATTGTACATTTTCTGAAAATCTGACCCATATAATGAACCTATTCATTAGTTTAACCCTTAGTTGATGTAAAGTGTCCCCTTACCTTTAACCACACACACTATTACCTACCAATATCATTATCCTGAAAATCATTGGGCATAGTTTTCTAAAAGAAGGTCAACCACTTTATCCCTCCACTTACACAAATTTCTTTTCCACTAACCTCTGCATCGCTATCCCCTATAATCCAAACTCCCAAAATATCTGCTGGAGTAGCCGCTGGACCCTTTTCTCCCATTCTCCCCCTCCCCCTTCCCTCTTCCTTCCCTCCCTCCCTCCCCCTTCCTTCCCTCTCCCCCTCCCTTCACTCCTCCTTCCCTCCCTCTTCCCTCCCTCCCCTTCCTTCCCTCCCCCTCCTTCCCTCCCCCTCCTTCCCTCCCCCCTCCTTCCCTCCCCCCTCCTTCCCTCCCCCTTCTTCCCTCCCCCCTCCTTTCCTCCACCTCCCCCACCCACCCCCTTCCTTCTCTACCCTTTCCTCCCCTCCCCCTCCCCCCTCCTTCCCTCCCCCCTCCTTTCCTCCACCTCCCCCTCCCACGCAATCCATAACATCTGACCGCCGCTTACCCACCGCCTACTGACTTCCTGGATCCGATCATCAGAAAATGTACAATTGGCAGCTGAACACATTTAGTAAATTCTGCTAAATTAGGCTGAAAAATGGTTAATAACAGCTATATTTGAATATATTTGGTATTGAGTTCATTGAGAAAATATGTTTAACTATATTTCGAACCTTATTTTTGTCTGTAATTGGATTATTTGAGAGGAGGATTGCTCAAGGCGAATTGTACATTTTCTGGCGACTTCACCCGTCTGAATAGGCTAGCAGGAGTAAAAAGGCCCCGTCATAGAGTGAATGGAGGGAGACAGCAGTCCATGGAGTGGCCTGGATGGGTGGTGAAGACAAAGGCAATGCTGGGATACAATGAATAGCATTCCTCCACATGGCATTCCCCACTCCCCCTACTCTGACTCCCCCATTCACTCGTGTAAAGGAGACTAATGATAATAGTCAGTGCATTACTACCATGCAACTCACTCCTCATAGCAATAGGGGACTTGCATAGCCGCCATTTTGAATCTTGATTTGCATGGAATTATGGGAGTAATGCTACAGTATAAAATCTAAAAAAAAACATGTTATGTTCAGCATGGAGTATTTATCAATGCTCTAATGTCAATATCTATGCAATATACATGTTTCCATAACCCTTGACTTCATCTTTCCCATCATGCATTTGGTTTTCATAAATCATCTATACAAGCTATGATATTGGTGAAACAATTTTAGAATTTTTATAAAAAAAGTTGCCAAATATTTCTATGTCAGACTTGAACTGAATCCGTCCCAGCATTCATTCACTGTGACAGACATGCGCAGTGAGACATGCAAATCCCCTATAGGGGAGTTGTCGTGGTTGGGCTATCGGTGTTGGCTAAGGGGTGGTCTCCACTGGCTGCGGTAAGCTCTACGGTAAGCCTTGCGATGGTTGTGCTGGTTCTGTAGGTGGAGAGGAATGCTGAGACCCTGCCTACATGGTTCCCTGGCCATGTGGGCAGGTCCTTGCCACTCCTCAACAACACAGCACCATCACAAGGCTTACCACAGAGCTTACCACAGAGCTTACCACAGAGCTTACCGCAGAGCTTATCGCAGCCAGTGGAGACCACCCTTAAAGCTGCATTCCCAGCTAAAGTGACCCACAAATATTTTTCTCTGTTTTTCTTTCCTTTATCCTGAGTACTGTAGAATGAAAAATTCAAAGTATTTCTATATTTTTATGTTTGACATATTTAATTTTGAAAAAAAAGTTTTCAATATTTCTGGGTGGGCAATTACTAGTAAAGTAGCAAAATATACTGCAGAGGATGACCTTATATATGCCCCGATATATGCATGGATATATTCAGGCCACTGCCGTGAAATTTAGTAAATGTATCACGCTACAAACAGCGTTAAGCACGCCAAAAATGAGGACATTTCCACAAATACATCTTTGAATAAAACACTTTGAAAATTATCAATTCTGTGATTTATGACTCATTTCTCCATACCACATCACATTATTATGCGCATTCCATATGAGAGGTGCTATAAGTGGGGTGCTATAAAAATATTCATATAGTATGTGTACTATATGAACTACTTCATCACCAAATTGTTTTAAAAAGTTTTATGCCCATGTAATAAATATAGAATGGAACTCGCCTGCAATAATCGAAAAATTTATTGGACTTGATTCGTCCACATAAGCACTCTGCCTATGGCATTGTGCTTATGTGGACGAATCTTGTCCAATAATTTTTTTATTATTGCCGACTCGTTCCATTCTCTCTATGTAGTAGCGAGTGGATTGCCCCTATTGTGCACTAAACAAGGCATCGCCATTAACGTCTTCTCTCAGCGCACATTAATGTGTTTGCCACCCCAGAAGTCGATGGATTAAACTGTTAAACATAATTGTTAAAAATAAAATAAATCTGGAAAATGTTTACACTCCAAATTCAAAACCCATGCCAGACTCCCAAATCTGACATTGATGGGGAACTTTTTTTGTTGTTGAAATCATTCAAAACACTTATTAAGTTTCAACACTATTAGAAATAGTTACTTTGAGTTCCATGGAATTTAGAAGAACAAATTCATACCCACGATTGAGCACCCAGATCTTGATATCTCCATTTTTAGGTACAGTCCAGGTCCAAACCCTCAGATCAGATAAGAATGGTACGTCAGTGATTGGAACCCTACTTTGCTTATCGGTTTCCTGCCTTAGAACCCGGCGTTCTAATGGGATTATAATGCCTTTTTGCGGTCTTAATAGAATTATAATGGCACTTTGCGGTTTGAGGCGAGAGGCCTAATTCCCTCCGTTTGAAGGGACCCTCTCATCTTTGGGCTTAGACTGGGTCGGTGGGGTGGATGGGTTTACCCCCACCCACCGTAGCACTAGTATTTCGCCATGATTAATACTTTCCGTAGGGTACAATCAATAGAAACATACCCCGAAGACTCCCCATAAAAGGCGCCCTTTCTTCTAACTTCCAAGAACGTATGCAACGGAGCTAGGGTTCAAGTATAGGGGCCCATGTTGACGATGAAGGGATAAGAAAGAGAGAGGCTTGCCATCAATAAAAGGTATATAGATGGGTCAGATATACAGAAAATGTACAATTGGCAGCTGTACACATTTAGTAAATTCTGCTAAATTAGGCTGAAATTTGGCCAATACTAGGTAAATTCAAGTATATTCGGCATTGCATTGATTCTAGCGATCTGTTTGGTTAGGTTGAACTGTATTTTGAACTTTATTTTCGTCTGAAGTTTGGGTTATTGGAGAAGATTGGCGAAGTTGAATTGTACATTTTCTGAAAACCCGACCCAGATATTCCTTATTCTCAGCTTCCTTTTATGCTGTTCTGTCGTCCCCGTGCAACGTAGGTCTTTAATTAACCTACAATTGGGAATTTTAGCTTTGGTACATCTTTGTATTTCCTTTCTTTCATTAGTCAATCTCCACCTTTTCATATCCACCAGTACCTTCTCATTTCCGAGGGACTTTAGTGTTCCTTTGTTCAACCAATGATCAGCGCTTTTGTTGTGTTTTTGCTAAAAGCGTGCTTTAACAATTGTGGTTAATGTCGACTATGTCCAATTATCTATCTTTATTACATATTGAACCGACAGCATACTATATCTCTGCCTTCAGGTTTTCACAAAAAAAGGGCGAAATGAATCGCAATTGTCTACGTTAGGCAAGCGCCTGAAAATAATGATTATCGGTGGTTCTGGTAGTGTCAGTCTTCATATTGTAATGGCATAGAATACCAATTATATATATACAAAATAGTTTGAAATTCTGATTGTGATGTGTTTCAGGAAAATGAATCACATGTTGTAATGTTGTTATTTTCATTTTATTTCAAGTTTTTTCTATTCACATGAAGTATTTGCGGGAATGTTTTCATTTGTTGTGTCCAAAATTGTTAATCCAGAAATATTGCAAACTTTTTTTTTCAAAAATGAAAATATCAAACTTAAAGTACAGAAATACATATTATCTATGTCCTACTGTTTACTATCATTGGAATCGGCTTGATCTCATCATTTCAAATATGATGATATCTCAAAATCCATTTTTTGTGACTTGTGACGCATTTTCCTGTAACACATATTTGTTCGATTAAGTTTATGGAAGAATTTAGGAATGCAATTTGGTTGAGAATGCAACTTTAGTGTATTTCTACAGAACACATAGATTGCTTTGGAAAGAAGGTTTTTTTGTTGACAATGTGCGTGGGATGACCCCGGTCACTGGGGAAGGGGGATGGAAGCCCAGGGGACTGCCCTCAGGCCTTGTGTGGACATTTGATGTCCGACTGGATAAAGGAGCTCTGAGGCTTGACCATTGATTAGCCAGCTCTCTAACCACTGTTTGTGGTGGAGGTTGACCCAGGGGAAGAGAGAGGGGGAGAGAGAGAGGGGGAAGAGGGAGGGATAGAGAGACAGGGGAAGACAGAGGGGGAGAAGGAGGGAGAGAGAGACAGGGGAAGACAGAGGGGGAGAGGGAGGGATAGAGAGACAGGGGAAGACAGAGGGGGAGAGAGAGGGGTAGGGAGACAGGGGAAGACAGAGGGGAGAGGGAGGGAGAGGGAGGGAGAGAGACAGGGGAAGACAGAGGGGAGAGGGAGGGAGAGAGAGAGAGAGACAGGGGAAGACAGAGGGGAGAGGGAGGGAGAGAGAGACAGGGGAAGACAGAGGGGGAGAGGGAGGGAGAGAGAGACAGGGAAAAACAGAGGGGGAGAGGGAGGGGTAGGGAGACAGGGGAAGACAGAGGGGAGAGGGAGGGAGAGGGAGGGAGAGAGACAGAGGAAGACAGAGGGGAGAGGGAGGGAGAGAGAGACAGGGGAAGACAGAGGGGGGAGAGGGAGGGAGAGAGAGACAGGGAAAAACAGAGGGGGAGAGGGAGGGAGGGAGAGACAGGGAGAGGTAATAGAGAGAGAAACAAAGAGAGAGAAAAGCAGAGAAAGTGATGGGGAGGGAAGAAAGGGAGAAAAAAAGAAAGAAAGGTGCAGAGGAAGAGAGGACAGAAAGACAAATTGACCCAAGGAAAGAGAGAGGCAGAGGGGGTTGGAAAGAGAAAAGGAGAAAAAAGATAGAGAAAGGGAAATAGAGGAGGAGAAAGGGAGAGAGAAAGAAAGGGAGGGGTGTCGAGGGAAAGGGCAAAAAAAGAGAAGAGAGGACAGATAGGGAGTGAGAGAGAAAGGGGAGAAAGGGAGAGTGAGGAAGAGAGGACACAGATAAGAGAGGTAAGAGAGGGGGTCATGGACCCACTATCCTCTATTATCACATTCCCGAATCAGATTTATTTAAACAAGTTTGCTTTATTTGTCTAATTATTCAGGTCCTCCCATCCAATCCACCATCAAGTGCCTTACCCATAACCTATCAATTGCTACTAATGCAATATCAGGGGAGTGTAAGAGGAGGAGGCGATCTATGGGGAGTGTGGGGATGGGGCAGTGAGGCTTAGACCGACACTCAGGGGTCATATTTTCAGAAAATGTACAATTGGCAGCTGTACACATTTAGTAAACTCTTCCGAATTAGGCTGCAATTTGGTCAATACTAGGTAAATTTCTAGTAATCTGACGGTCCGCTCAGACAGCTCCTCCCCATGGGGCTGGGGGGGGGGGGGGGGAGGGAAGCTTAGACCGACACTCAGACAACTCCTCCCCACTTAGTCATCTGTTTGTATTATTCTCCTATCCCAATATTGCAGTGTTTAACCACTGTAATGAATGCTCCCCTGTGCACTTGTTCCTGATGAATGTAACACAAGCATGAAGTGGTTAAAGACTCGTCTCTAATTACAGAACACTGGACTATTGTGATGTGCTCCAGGGAGACGAGTCACAAGTCGCAAAATTGATATTTTTATAAGTGTTTTTTCACAGAATCGCTGTGTAGGAATATTCTCATTTCGTTGGTATCTACCGCTTTAAGTCGTATGAATGTACAATTCACCTTCATCAATCTTCTCAAATAACCCGAATTTCAGACAAAATTTCCATTAATAACTTTTGATTGGGCTCGTCCTTAAGTTACATAACGTTATTAGAATGTGCGTCATCCAGAGAAAAGTGGACGCGGTGAAGCGTCGTCCTCATGTCATGTCATGTGTATATTTTACTTAGGACGTCATCCATTGATGTTCTTTTTCCCGCGCTTGGTCGCCAAGCATGATGCAACGTCGGTGGCGCTGTCCTGAATGGGTTAAAAAAATGAACAAAAGACTGGAGATGACATCCATGAAAGTGCCCTATTATCGTTCAAGTACCCCATGGTTTGCGCCTATAGATGGTCCCGCCACCCCATCGCCCCCCCCCCCGACGCCCCCCCCCCCGACGCCCCCTACCGTCGCCCATTCATATCAAACGGTTTCTACCCAGAATGCAATATATTGATGGTCACGTCCTCGATATTGGGACATTTAGTGAGCGATGTTTACACACCGAAATGGGGGGATATTGGTGGTGGATAAGGTCACCACAAGCTAATCATATGTGCCTGAATACCATAGTATTCAAGGGATACCATAGTATTCAAGGGATACCATAGTATTCAAGGGAATATCATAGTATTCAAGGGAATATCATAGTATTCAAGGGAATATCATAGTATTCAAGGGAATATCATAGTATTCAAGGGATACCATAGTATTCAAGGGAATATCATAGTATTCAAGGGAATATCATAGTATTCAAGGGAATATCATAGTATTCAAGGGATACCATAGTATTCAAGGGATACCATAGTATTCAAGGGAATATCATAGTATTCAAGGGAATATCATAGTATTCAAGGGATACCATAGTATTCAAGGGATACCATAGTATTCAAGGGAATATCATAGTATTCAAGGGAATATCATAGTATTCAAGGGCTACCATAGTATTCAAGGGAATATCATAGTATTCAAGGGAATATCATAGTATTCAAGGGCTACCATAGTATTCAAGGGAATATCATAGTATTCAAGGGATACCATAGTATTCAAGGCATTGTGGTAGGATATAGAGATACCATCAATAACATGATCTGAATATTATCAGTTTTGAACACAGAAATTCAATTAACCAAGCAACTTGTACGTGACGAATGAAGCTCACACACTTTCCTCCAATCCCGACGGAAAAATGTCTCTTTTCATTCCTTTTACGATACTGTTTATGGAAACCACATTTTAATATATAGAACTGCCCGAGTTGTACTACTCAAGTCACTCTTAATGCCCATGAGAGCCACCTATGTTACTCACCCACTAGTTATATTCATCTGGGCTTTCCATTGTTTTATTCTGCTTTACTTATATCCTCTTACATTATATATTCCTACCATATCTTCCAAATTTGGTAACTGTCGGAAGAAATGGTACCCTCGCTGTACCATACGGACATGTCGACCTTTTTGTCAATCTCTTATACTCCTCATTTGTACTCTTCTGTACTCTATGAAAGTGGCAAATAAAAAACAACTTATCTTATCTTATCTTAATACATCGTACAATCTCTTATATTCATAGCCATTTCAAGTTCACAATCGTTGCACCGTATAATTATGGTGGCAACTAGACCGGAATGTGGTTTTATCTCTCATTTTGTCTGCCTGCTGATGATTGTCTATTTCATGGCGTAGCATTACAAACCATACACTATATACTTTATGGTAAATTAACAACTTTGTTGATCAGAACTGTCCATAGGTATCTATAATAGGATATTTCCGGATTAGAACGATGCACATGTCTAAACGCCCTCCCCCCCCCCCAAAAAAAAAAATATCTTACTGCAATTGCAAACATGTGTATATATATCGAACTCATATCGATTCTTTGCTGCTAATTAAATTCTGTGATCAATGATATTACATAACTTGTTGCTCAGAATGCATTTTCGAAAGTTCCATCAAAATTCTATTAGGAAACGGTGAATATTACCACTCGAATTCTTCTTTGTATTCCCTCTAGCTTTATGCCCAATATTTGCATTGGTGGTTGGTGAATATAAGCCCTGTTCCCAGGCTGATGTAAACAGATTAAAGATTAAACAAGGATTCGCTGGTTGACTGTCAATGCTTCACGAACAATTAGGCAATTTGACTCATTGACTCATTGTTGTTTCTTCATCCTATTTGTTCCGCAGTAGTGGGTTGAGGGCAATTTGGTGCTCGTAGAGGGATGGTGGAGAGGGTGCGGGGGAGGGCGGGGGGGGGGGGGTACGGGAGGCAGTAGGGACGAGAGAGAAAGAGAGGAACAAAAGAGAAAGGGAGGGAGAGAGGGAGAGGGAGAGAAAGAGGGCGAGAGAGAAAGAGAGTGGGAGAGAAAGAAAGAGAGATAGGGAGAGAGGGACAAGGAGAAGGAGAGAGAGGAGTGAGAGGGAGAGAGAGGGAGAGAGAAGGAGAGAGAGAGGGAGAGAGAAATATATAGAACTGACCGCGGTGCTGTCTGTGGGATCTTTCTTCACCGCGTTGAAGGCGTGAGGAACCCCGAGGTGCGGAGCGTAGCGTAGCACCGAGGGGTTCCTCACGCCGGAAACAAGGTGAAGAAAGGTCCCACAGACAGGACCAAGGTTAGTTCGAGATTTATTTGACCTCTTACAAACCATTTTATACATATTAGATTGCTTTTAATTACGGCTTTTAATTACGGTAACTTGAGCTGCGAGAGAAACACGGCAAGGGAGCGGCATCGTTCCACTTAGCGCTTGAGTTTATGACGGCCGTCGTGACGTTGACGATGCCTGCCGCACTTACAATGCTTAGCAGAGGACGTTGCGTCATGGCATGACGTGTTCCTATGACAATGCTGCCCTACTTTTAGAATAGCCAATGAAAATGCAGAAGGATAAACTGGGTCATCTGTTTCTTCCCTAGGGAGGAATGAAACATATTTCTTCCCGCTTCCTCGCATATAACACGCCTATACAAAGTCTATGGGCACTCCATTCCCGAGGTGAAATAAATAGGAGATATAGGGAAAGAGAGGGAGAGAGATAGGGAGAGGAGGGGAGAGAGATAGGGAGAAAGAGGGAAGTGAGCAGAGGAGAGAGAGAGAAGGAGAGTGGGGGAGTGGAGACATTGATAGCGATTGGGAGCGATTAGGACAGACAGGCAGATAAAAAAGAGACACAGAGATGGACAGGGCGAGTGAGAGGGAGGGATGTTTTTTAAGAGAGTAAAGTGAGCGTATAAAGAGAAGGAGTTCGAATGTGGAAAGCAATAGAGTGTGTATGAGAGAGACAGAGGAGAGAAAGACAGACGAACAGAGGAGGGAGAGAAGGGAGAGAGACATAGAGAAAGAGGAGAAACAGAATAGTGAGATAAAGCAAGATTGACGTATTTTAGAAGAGATAACACACGACAATTAATGGTAGAATAATCAGTGCTTGTGTCGTTCTGCGACGCAAGAGACATTCATATCGATCAGTCGATGGCCTAAACGCTAGATATTGACCATTGGTCAGATAAGGGCTGGTCAACAGGCAGTTGTGGGACGCTGCTCTTGTCCAATGGCGTCCCTCTACCAGATATGCCATCTTGGGACTGCGACCTTGACCCCTTAGGCATTACCAATAACCCCATATATAGAGAGAATGGGACGAGCCGGCAATAATCGAAAATTTATAGGACGAGATTCGTCCACATAAGCACGATGCCGTAGGCAGAGTGCTTATGTGGACGAATCAAGTCCTATAAATTTTCGATTATTGCTGGCGAGTTCCATTCTATATTTATTATATGTGCATAAATTTGATCATCATCAGATATCACTGAAAAAGTATTAAAGAACTCTCAGAGAGCCCCAGCTGCCCCGCTGAGAGCACCTTCAGTAGGCTTGTTGTAGCTGTCAGGACTGTGTGAGTGAGCTGTCAGGACTGTGTGATCATGCAGTGTTTACTTTCTGACTTGGTTGAACTAAAAAGTTCATATCGTAGCCATTTCTTGAGCTACAATAATAAACCTTACATCATTTGATAGAGAATTTAATTCTCTATTTAATGGTGTGGTGTTTATTATGTATTTTTATAATCACAGGTGGATTACCGATCACGGGGACCTCCGCGGGGATCTCCGCGGAGACAGCGGAAGTGCTGGGTCAGAGCTATTTTTAGACAACTACATTTTTATAGGACGCGTCCTATATGACTATTTTTATAGCACCCCACTTATAGCACCTCTCATATAGCATGCGCGTATAATAAAGAGATCTATAGATCTTCTGCTCACAATATGTCCAAAGCTGTATTCTCATGTTCGTGGCATGGCTGGTGGTCATGTTAGGCCATTATCACGCCCAGTCCTGCCCCATACTAACAAACAATCGAATCTATAAATATCCATCCGAAAGCTACGGCTTCGTTCCCACTCTCCCTTCACTTCAACTTCAGACATCAACCTCGACCTCGACGCACCCCAGGAAAATGTGTGAACATCATGTTTCTATCATCATCAATTTAGAAAAGTTTCAGTACGACCACTTTAAATAATCCTTCAATACCCACTCCTGGCGACCCCCCCACCCACCCACCCCCCTAGAACCCCTCTAATGCAACCACCCCTCTAATGCTACCAAAGATCTTCAGTCCCACGGGTGGAGTGAGTGAGTGAGATTGGTTGCTTTATGCCCTTATTAACACATTTAATATGGTTATATCAAGGGCGGGAGAGCTGAGAGGGAGAGAGTGAGTGAGTGAGATTGGTTGCTTTACGCCCTTATTAACACATTTAATATGGTTATATCAAGGGCGGGAGAGCTGAGAGGGAGTGAGTGAGTGAGTGAGATTGGTTGCTTTACGCCCTTATTAACACATTTAATATGGTTATATCAAGGGCAGGAGAGCTGAGAGGGAGTGAGTGAGTGAGTGAGATTGGTTGCTTTACGCCCTTATTAACACATTTAATATGGTTATATCAAGGGCGGGAGAGCTGAGAGGGAGTGAGTGAGTGAGTGAGATTGGTTGCTTTACGCCCTTATTAACACATTTAATACGGTTATATCAAGGGCGGGAGAGCTGAGAGTGAGTGAGTGAGTGAGTGAGATTGGTTGCTTTACGCCCTTATTAACACATTTAATATGGTTATATCAAGGGCAGGAGAGCTGGGAGGGAGGCAGTTTATGATCATACCCAGGAAATAGAGATAGAGAAGAAGGGAGAGAGAGAGAGAAAAGAGACAGAAAGGCAGTTTATAATCATACCCAGGAAATAGAGATAGAGAAGAAGGGAGAGAGAGACAGAGAAAAGAGACAGAAAGGCACTTCATGGTCATACCCAGGAAATAGAGATAGAGAAGAAGGGAGAGAGACAGAGAAAAGAGACAGAAAGGCACTTCATGGTCATACCCAGGAAATAGAGATAGAGAAGAAGGGAGAGAGAGAGAGAAAAGAGACAGAAAGGCAGTTTATAATCATACCCAGGAAATAGAGATAGAGAAGAAGGGAGAGAGAGACAGAGAAAAGAGACAGAAAGGCACTTCATGGTCATACCCAGGAAATAGAGATAGAGAAGAAGGAAGAGAGAGACAGAGAAAAGAGACAGAAAGGCACTTCATGGTCATACCCAGGAAATAGAGATAGAGAAGAAGGAAGAGAGAGACAGAGAAAAGAGACAGAAAGGCACTTTATGGTCATACCCAGGACCAGTCCCACGGGTGGTCTTAATAGCGGGGTTCCACTATCTAGAAAGAGGGACAAAGAAAGAGTCACCTATAGGACTACAGCATTTCCTACATACTAAAATATCCCTCCTATATAATTTATCTTAATTGTCTTAATTCCCACATTTGAAGTGTCAGACCTATAGAGAATGGCCAGTGGATCATCCATCCCCTCAGCTATAGCCCACTCACTGATAAACACTGATAAAGTCTTTCTGAAGCCACCCCAATAGCTATCATGCAACGGGCTAGACTGTGCTTTTTAGAGAAATCGCCAATCTAGACAGGCTAAGAGCTAGAAGAAGAAGAAGAAGAAGAAGAAGGATGATATGTCACCTCAGAAAGCATCATTAGGGTCAGATTTCCAGAAAATGTACAATTGGCAGATGTACACATTTAGTAAATTCTGCTAAATAAGGCTGCAATTTGGTCAATACTAGGTAAATTCGAGTATATTCGGCATTACATTGATTCTAGCAATCTGTTTGGTTAGGTTGAACTGTATTTTGAACTTTATTTTCGTCTTAAATTTGGGTTATTTGAGAGGATTGGGGAAGGTGAATTGTACATTTTCTGAAAGTCTGACCCCATCTACCTTTTTCGTTGTCCTCCTGTGTGTTTGTCCCTCTGCACGCGATAGTCTACTCAAGTTAAGACTGCAGACAAACGGAGGTAAAGGTTATCTGAGGGAAGGGTTTTAAACCAGTAAAGTTAAAGTTGTATTACCATCAAGATGTCATTTTCTTCTCATCCATTTTCATCCTATCTGTAAGTGGCTTTAATGAAATATTGTAAGATTTAAGTCTGTTCTTCTTGATGTATTTTCACAATTATATTCCATACTTTTCATATTATGTTCATATTCAGTTTATATTAGTAAAGTTAAAGTCGTATTTACTCTGGATTTAAGAATTAATATCACTATATTGTATTTAAGGAATCGGTCAAGACAAATGTACATCTCGCTATTTTGTAAAAGGTGAATCAACTTATGTATGACATATTCAGGATCCTCCAGAAAGAACTGATGTAACTGTATAACATTCAGAATAAAAATGCAATATTATATATATGTTCATCCTATCTGTAAGTGGCTTAAATGAAATATTGTAGAATTTGGATCTATTCTTCTTCATGTTTTTCACAATTATATTCCATAGTTTTCATAGTTTATTATAGAACACTGTGATAAGTGATAGTCCTGATATATATCCTGAATATGTTCAAAGTGTTACTAAATTTCAAACCAAATACAGACACAAATAGAAAAGTGGAGGTATTGATTTACCACTGTCAATCGAAAACTTCCAATTCTGAGAAATAAGGAACAAATCATTAAGAAAAAATTTCGGTTTCATTTTCAGTAGATTTATTCAAGGATGTAGCTTTAAGCTCGGGCAAAGGATAATCTGGTGAAAATAAATCTTGAGTTAGAAAAGGCTTTTTATGAAATGACAAGCGTTACCCATTATGTTGCGTGCATAGACCACTCCTCTCCATATCTCCCATCTATACCTATATCTATATCTGTATCTGTATCTATCCCTATATAGCTCTTTAGGTAGATTTACATCTTCATGGTAAAGGTCAGGTCATCACAAATACATATAACCCTTGTTATTGTTATCAAATTCATTGTAAAGGTAAAAAGTGATGTGTAACATAAAAATGAGTCACAAGTCGCAAGAAATGGGTTTTGAGATATCGTTGTATTTGAAAAGATGAGATCAAGTGGATTCCAATGATGGTAAACTTTAGGGCATCTAATAAGTATTTCTAAATTTTGAATTCGATATTTTCTGGGTGTTTACTTTACTAGTAAAGTGACTAAATATACTCTATGAGATGACTTTAGAAATGCATGAATATATTTGATACACTGTCTTGAAATTTGATGCATATATTCATGCTACAAACAGCGTTAAGCACCCCAACAATGAAAGCATTCCCACACAGACATCTTGTGAATAAAACACTTTGAAAAATCAATTTTGCGACATATGACTCATTTTACTGAAACACATAACATTTATGTGTAATATAGGACATGGTTACATAAGAACATAAACTTTGGCTCCCAGTTTACATATTATTTGGCACTGAAAAAAGGAATTAACATTTGCTTTTTCATATTTTGTCACACGCATTAATTTGCAATTCACTTTCACAACTTCACAAACGCAATTACTCGCTTCATAATGAAGCAAAAATGTTCTTTCATGAATCAGAGCACAAACTGGTGTTCATGCAAGTCCCCTATTGTGGAGACATACAGGTTGCGATGCAACTCCCCTATTATGAGGATGTTTTGCTGGTACTCGCAGTCATTTGGGCAGAACAATTAAATCTCGGCTAGATGGAGCGTCCACAGTTTGTTATCTCGGCACATTAGAGCGCATACAAAACTCTGTTTATTACCAAACTGATGGGTTGGGTATTATTGTAGGAAATCCACACTACTACATATACCTGCTTCCTATAGCCTGAGAGAGAGAGGAGAGAGGGGGAGAGAAAGGAGAGAGAGGGGAGAGAAAGGAGAGAGAGCGAGAGAGAAAGGAAGAGAGAGAGAGAGAAAGGGGAGACAGAAGGGAGAGAGGATGGGTGGCTGGTGCACCGGTTTAGTTGGGTATTATTCTAAGAAACCCACACTACTACATATACTGGCTCCCTATAGCCTGAGCGAGAGAGGAGAGGGAGAGGGGAGAGAAAGAGGAGAGAGGGGAGGGAGAGGAGAGAGGGTGGAGAGAGAGGGGAGGAAGAGGAGAGAGAGGGAGAGAGAAAGGAAGAGAGAGAGGGGAGACAGAAGGGAGAGAGGTGGTAGTTAGGGAGTGGTGAGAGGGAGAGATAGAGAAGAGAAATGAGAGCGAGGGAGAGAGAAAGGGAGAAAGGGAGAGAGAGGTGAGAGATACAATATTAAAGCTTTGTGTAATAGGAAAGTTTATGTTTTGCATTGAATATTTTGACTGATGAATGGAAATTGGAAGACGTTGAACAGTTTTGCATTGGTTTCGCTGCGATAAATGTGATGTGTCATAGGACAGGAAAATGAGTCACAAGTCGCAAAATTGATATTTTTCAAAGTGATTTATTCACAAGAACCCTTAATTGCTTACAATGCTCTCATCTTCGTGGTGTTTAGTACTGTTAGTAGCATAAATACATGTACCAATTTCCAAGACTGTGTATCGATGATACTTAGGGTTGTTGAATATTATATATTATAATAAATATAATAATATTTCAAGATGTCTCAAGTTTGCATTTGGTGGGTTATCCGGGACTGAACCACTCAGATACCCATTATAAATGATCACTATAGCATTCAATCTGGGACAAGACAAACTAGTAACGGCTTCTTGTTTACGTTTACTATCAGAGAACTATCGAAGAACGGCCCTGACCTCCTCAAGCTTTCGCCCGAGCACGTTTCGGAAGCCTTCGGGTATTCCCGTGATTTCCTTAGCCTATCGCAGATCCTTTCCAACACCCCACTTTTTAATATCTCTTTTAGATAGTCCCTTTCACTATTCAGCTACATGAGAAAGGTCAAGTTTTTTGTAAGGTAATAGCCATTTTACCAGACTTAGCTAGACTAAGACTGAGGCTGTTCCCTACCCGTCCAACACACTATCTTGCTATGTTTATAATATGTTTAATGTCTGTATTACAATGTTATTTTATGTGTATTGGCTGATAAATACTCCTAATAAAAATTGATATCTATGCATATTCATAGAGGTTATCCTAAGGAGTTTATCAACTTTACTAGTGATTAACCCTCAGGAAATATTGCTAACTTTGATTTTCATGCATACACAAATATAATACAAGTATCAAAGTGACACTTCTCGCTGTTCTGGGCTAGATTATCGAGTAACGGAATTTCTACTTCCTTTTCTAATATTTGATGCACCATACCCTACCAAACTAACTCCCGTGGATATCAAAACTATGAAATTCATATTATATCAGATATTTGGTAAAATAGTGAGCAGCATCGTTTTTGCATGCCATACAGAAGTTCAAACTGGCAGTTGGATTGACATCTGGAATTATGTAACCCCCAGGTCGGCGTATCAGTTCTGTTATCAGAAGTATCAGTTCTGTTATGTTAAACTGCATTTTGAAGCTTATTTCTGTCTCAAATGGGGGTTTTCTGAGAGGATTGGTGAAGGCGAATTGTACATTTTCCGAAGATCTGACCCATTACCATTACCACGGCCGCCTTGGTGTACGTCCACCGCACGGCAAAAACACAATGTTAAAGGACAACACATGATAGGACATACTTAAAGGAAACTGGGGACTAAACTGTAACCTTACAACTCCCCTATTGTACCAGCTTGTTTCTGTTCGCCGACCACTGCGCCATGTTTGTAGTGGAATTATAGCTTGTGGCCAATACTACCGACCATTGTACCACAAAACATTAGCCTTTTTTGTTGTAATAACGCAATTACTGTGATTGGACTGGCTGTAAAAGCTATTTCTCGTTTTTACTTAATCATGAGTTCCTGATGACAAGGTTCTGACAGCCGTAGCATTATGCTCCTGTAATTGTTTTGTTCAGCCTTGTTCATTTCCCCTTCCCTTCTGGTGGCAGATCGTGGGTTATGGGGTGAGGGGGGGTGAGGGGGGGGATGGGGGGGTGGGGGGGGGGGTGGTTGGGGATAACAGGGCTACATGGACTACAGGGGGCTGCAGGATCTACAGGGGGCTACAGGGGATATAGGGGGTTACAGGGGGCTACAGGGGCAACAGAGGCCTACAGGATCCACAGGGCCTACACATGCCTAAATAAGCTATACGGGCTACAGGGGCTGATCGATTGATCGATTTTAATTTATTTCCATGACTTTAATAATTGTTACACTGGATAATCGTTTACAGGGCCTACATAGTCTACGTGGGCTACAGAGGTTACATGGGCTACAGGGAATACATGGCCTACCGGGGCTACATGGCCTATAGGGTCTACAGAGCCTACATGCCCACAGGGGCAAAGAGACTACAGGGCAAAGGGCCTACATGGGCTACATGACCTACAGGGGCGATAGGGCCTACGTGGGTGGCAGGGCCTACGGGGCCTACATGGGCGAAGGGCCTACATGACAGAAGGGGGCAGAAGGGGGCAGAAGGGGACAGAAGGGGGCAGAAGGGGGCAGAAGGGGGCAGAAGGGGGCAGAAGGGGGCAGAAGGGGACAGAAGGGGGCAGAAGGGGGCAGAAGGGGGCAGAAGGGGGCAGAAGAGGCTAAAGGGGTAAGAGGGGTTGAAGGGGACTGGAAGGCTGATAAGGCTAAATCGAAATACTATTATTTGGTTTGGTTGGTTTGGTTTGGTTTTCTTTTTGTTTGGTTGGTTAAAATATAGATATAATACCTGATTTTAATTTAACTGGTATAGAATAAAACAATAGCCAAAGGGACAGGGTTAGGGGTGCACTAAAACCCTCAGGTCTCCCGATCTATAAATAGATACCAGGAGCTACTCACTTCACCCACCACACGATGTTTTCTACCATAAGCTCTACATCTAAGCGATGGCACTTATTGATTCTGTTTAATTGTATTGTTTTACACAGGCCTGTATTCTTTGTAGCGAGCAGATGAGGAGCAAGTCATTACATATTTGAGTCATTACAATTAGAGAATGGCCTTCGGCTGTCGTTATAGCATCTTTTTGAATGCTGGGATTGTGATGCGATTAGAAGACGGAATAGGGGGGTTGCATCTGACTCGATTCTGAGCCTTTGTTCATAAAGAATATCTTGTCATGTATTCCTGAGCTTCATTAATAAATAATACAAAATGGTGGTGGTAAAATCATGGCTTTCTATATGTGTGGAAGATAAATTCCAACCCATCTAGTACTTTCCAGGATAGAATGTTAAATATGTCTACTACATTTGTTCAACACGCATTGCTCTGAAAACGTAATTAAACGTAATTAGAGTGAGTTACGCATAGTGTGTATTTCACTTATGAGTTATGTGGGGTCATGGCTTACAACCAATTTGGGTTTTTTACTAAGATTACCGCTGAAATTCAAATTTATGACTAATTCTTTTCTATTTTCATGATTGAAAGAATTACAATTTACCGATTTTGACCATTAAGAAATATCAAAAAAACCTTTTGTTCATGTATACGAAAATATGGAAGTAATTATTGGATACGCTAATGTTTACTAACATTGATGTACGTGTATGTATATTGTATCCATATTGGCCCAATCTCAATAAGTATTGCTGACATCATATTGACTGAATCTCTATAGCTGTCTGATGATGTAATTGAATAAGGTCATATTTATATGTAATTAGACCGTTCTTATATAAGAACTGTCCGGGATCGATGTGAAGAGCCCCTGATATCTGAACCTCGTCGGCTCTGAGATAACAAATGTGATTCGTAAAGGAAAATGTGTCACAAGTTGCAAAGTTGCTATTTGTCAAAGTGATTTATCAACAAGATCTATCTGTGGGAATGTTTTCATTTTTGGAGTGCTTAACGTGCACACAGGTACGGTACCAAATTTAGGACAGGACAGTTTATGAAACATAGCCTTCCATTTCTAAGGTCATCTTATAGAGTATATTTAACTACTTTACTATAGTAAAATGTCCACCCAGAATTATTGCAACTTTTTCTTTCAAAACTAAAAATATCAAACGTAAAATATAGAAATACCTATTAGATAACCTAATGTTTACCATCATTAGAATCGGTCTCTGTCTCTCTCTCTCTCTCCCTTCTTCTCTATCTCTATTTCCTTGGTATGATCATAAACTGCCTCCCTCTCAGCTCTCCCGCCCTTGATATAACCATATTAAATGTGTTGTTCAGGGCGTAAAGCAACCAATCTCAGTCTCACTCACTATCATGGTTAAACGAAACACACACAACCTATTTACTATCTCTATTACTATCTATATTACATCTCTCTAAATACATGTTGTCTACATTGCAGGATGACGAGGAGGAGGAAGCTGTAGTCTCCAGCTGCTCTAGGCTATGAGCAAGACGCTGATCAAGGACCCCAGCACCACAACTAACTAAGCTACAAGAGCAACTCAAGGTCCCACAACTCACTCTCACTCGCTCCCACTACTACTGCTTCAAAGCACCTTCTCCCTCTACTACTACCACCACCACCACCACCGCGACCACTACAACTACTACTACTACTTCTCCGCCTCCCTCCTCCCACACACCCTTCCCCTTCCCTCTGTGGATAGGAGCGCCACGGGACTTCACAGGCGACCCTTATTCTATATGATAGACTCAGGCGGGACAAGGCATCAAGGCTGTTCTGCCTGGAAGGAGTTGGTTAGTTGGAGCACCAGGAGCAGGAGAAGAAGGAGAAGTGAGTGACTCGCTGGCTAGGAGGCGTGCCCCGGGAGGTGGAGGAACAACCAGGAGTCATTCGGGAGCAGCTCTGTGGGTAGAGGAGACAGAGGGAGTAGCTCTATCTGGGATGGTAGAGGAGACAGAGGGAGTAGTTGGAGGAGGAGCAGAACAGGAGAAGGAGATGTGTATAGAGGGAGCATCGCCGCCTCACTGGTGCCATTCACTGAGTCGGGATAGGAGTTGCTCATAGGCCTTCAGTTACACACTCACTCACTCACTCACGCTACCATTCACACTGACAAGTGTTCAGGTCCTGTGTGGCTTGTTATATAACCTATACATTACTCAAGCAGGTAGTTTGTATAGTAAGGTACACCACCTTTAACCACTCACTCACTCACTTACTACCATTCACTCACTCGCTCCCATTCACTCATCCATGCCATCCTATGCTTGGTGGGTGAATGGTGTAGGGATTGCATCAACAATAACAAGAACCTGCCTATCAAACTATTTCTCCGTCATGATGTCCGTCATTTGGCAAGTCGACCAGAACACAAGGTGATGTATAGACTTTTTTTCCTCTCAACTCTTGAACTTCAAACTCTGCCCTGTAATGTTTGACTGTATAGAAAAGCACTCTTATACTTTGAGGTTAACTATGGGTTAGATCTAAAAATGTAGAATTGGCCTTCACCAATCCTCTCAAATAACCCAAATTTAAGACGAAAATTAGGTTCAAAGTACAGTTTAACATAACCAGACATATCTATTGAATGAATACAATACAGAATACACTCAGATATACCTAGTATTTATCATTTTTCACTCTAATTTATCAGAATTTACTAAATGTGTAGATCTTAAGATTTCTGAAAATCTGACCCCACTACCTTTGCATAGTCTGAAGTAAGATGCTATGTTTACTGTTTGACAGGGAAGTAAGTTTTCTTGAATTGATCCAATGATTTCACAGTGGAAGCAGTCATATTGTGCTATGAATTGGATTCAGGCAGTATATGTTATTAGTTTTAAAACAGTTGTATCATGTCTACAAACAGCTCCGAAGAAATCCATCTAAAAATAATAGAATTCTGTTTATTATTATTCAAAGGAGCAAGACATTTGCTTTATTTCACCAAAATACATGTTCATGTGTATATAGAATGAAAGATCTGTGGCCAAAGGCTATTACGGCAAACACAATCTTACCAGATTCATTCATATTATCACCTGGATCCATCAATATTCTGCTGGTGTTATATGTTCATACAAGAATTTGAAGTCTAATCACCAACAGACAACTGCCGCCGGTGAGCGATAATAAGTGAAGTCATCGCCTGAAAGGATTTGGGCGGGTCCTCCAAATACAAATGGGAATGTTTTAGAAGCCCTTTGGCAAAAACAATCCTCCAGATTTTTGGTGAAATGACTTTTAGATGGGTTGGAAAAGAATGGAACAAGAAGTATTTAAGGGCTGACGCCTGTATACAAAATTCCCCCCACTAATGAGCACCCTATATGTTGCTGTACAAAGGAGAAGGGTCCCTTTGGACCATTTAGACAATAAAGGTTCTCAGAGGTTTGTAGATGAGTCCCTCGGGTAATCTCATCAACACAAGCATAGCATCTTGTCTCAGTACCCATTCTTCTACAGACCAAAGGTTCTTTTTAAAACTTAAAGTGATGTATCTCTGTTAAGAGTACTGTTAGTTACAAACACTAGGAACAAGCACTCCACCTGAACAAGGACATTCATGTCCCTCTTCCAAGAGTGGTTTAGAACCCATCTATGAACATACTCATATATTCATATTAAGGTAGCAAAATGTGGTTGATTGCTTACTCTTGATACAGTAATGTGTTCTTCACAATAAAGCTTAGTCAGTTAAGCCTCTTTCTGTCTCTTTTTCTCTGTCTCTCTCTCCCTTCTTCTCTATCTCTATTTCCTGGGTATGATCATAAACTGCCTCCCTCTCAGCTCTCCCGCCCTTGATATAACCATATTAAATGTGTTGATGAGGGCGTAAAGCAACCAATCTCACTCATTCACTCACTGAAAGCTCTTGTTTGCTTGGGCACTAAAATGCAATAGTTTCTAGTTGGAACATGTAATTAGCATTTCTCCAAAACCAAAGATCCTCCTCAAATCCAGCTATTTCAGGTTCCTTTCAACCTATTTTAAAGAACAGGAACGGCTGTCCTGGAGGCACTATGCATGTCAATAAAATCCCCAGTTTTTTGGTCTCTTTTTATAGTTTTCTTTAAGAACAAAACGTATTATCTTGATAGTCCCCGTGCTCCTACCCATCCCCCAACACTCATCACTCCACGGTGATATGTGCTGCAAGTGTTTCACTCCAGTTTGATGAACATCGGTTTTCTGAGATGGACACTAATTGGAAAAGAGCATTTGTTTGATTGAAGAAAGCTAGACTTGAATGAGGACGTAACTGAATCTTGATGGGATCGACGGGCTGGATGGAACAGATTCCAACATTGATTTTAACCGCTTTGACAAGATACCAACGACGTGAGTGGAATAGGGCGGTTTATCAGCCAATAGGAGAGTTGCATAGCCGCCACTTTGAATCTTGATTCGCATGGAATCATGGGACTAACGTAGCTGTATATATACACAGCCCATTCAAGTGACTATTCACGTGTACACAGTAGCAAGGTATAGGGTTGATGGTTCGGCTAGGGACTAATGGTACAGTCTAAAATAATATAAAAAACATGCCATATTCAGCATGGAAATCCATCACTGCTCTAACGTCAATTCCCATGTGTTATACATTTTTCCATAACACAAGTGCCTATCCTTCCCATCTTGTATTTGGTTTTCATAGATCATTTATACAAGCTATGATATTGAGGAAAACATTCTTGCAATTTCCAATAAAAATAGTGGCAAATATTGTTCAACAGAATCCATCCCAGGATGCATTTTAACAGACATGCGCAGTGGCACATGCAAATCCCCAATCCGCATACTTGCTGGAATCGTAATGGATTGTAGGATCAGCCTAGGCCCAAAGATGAGAGAGTCCCTTCAAACGGAGGGAAAGCCTCAAACCGCAAAGTGCCATTATAATTCCATTAAGACAGCAAAATGTCATTATAAAATATAATCCCATTAGAACGGCTAGTCCTAGGCCAGGAAACGGATAAGCAAAGTAGGCGTCCAATTGCTGACATACCATTCTTATCTGATCTGAGGGTTTGGGCCTGGACTGGGATTTTCAGTAGCATTATGAAGGGTTGACAGTTATTTGAGCTACCGCATATAACACAAAAGCAGCACTTTTTGGATGTTGGTTTGAGGAACTTTCTAGGTTCACTCTTGCAACCATAAAGCAATATTATAGCAAGAACAGCATAGTATCGCGTATGAGGGGGGCTGTATTCTCCGAGTATGGCCGATAACTACGAGGCCGTAGGCCGAGTTGTTTTTCGGCCATACGAGGAGAATACAGGCCGCCGAAGACGCGATACTGTGCTATTCTTGCTTTTATTCTATGATTCTTAACTTAAAACAACTTTATTTGCTTTAATTTCATCAAACTGTGTTGTCCCCCAAGTCTCGAATGGTCGTGACGTCACTGTACAATACAGGGAATTTATATTGTCCACCTTGTGAGCGGCAAGTATATCGATTATATTGTACGCTCACGGCCAAATCATGGAATAAAGATCTATAAGTCAATGCGTACTTTTGTAGTGCATTGCCGTAGACTTTGCAGTGCATTGCCAGCAAACATAGAATAAGGTGGAGTTTCATCCTCAACCGTTATATCTTTAGATGCACATCATATTCCTACGTTGAATCTACGTTCAGACTGGAGTAAATTCTTGATTTAATTGTCCACTAAGCAGATTCTCAGAGAATTTAGTGCAAAAGAGTCCTCTGTGGCGCAAAATTGCATGAGAATCAGTTTAGTGGACTAGACCCTTTAGTCCTGCTCCCCCCTACCATACTGCAGTGCATCGTAGCTTAGTACGGTAATTAACACATCGCCTGATTCCTGATGCTCAAGGCATGAATGGCATACTCCCCTTGATGAAGCTGACGTATTTCGGTCAGATTTTCAGAAAATGTACAATTCACCTTCACCAATCATCTCGAATAACACAAATTTAAGACGAAAATAAAGTTCAAAATACAGTTCAACCTAACCAAACAGATTGCTAGAATCAATGCAATGCAGAATATTCTCCAATTTACATAGTATTGACCAAATTGCAGCCTTATTTTGAAAAGTTTACTAAATGTGTAGAGCTGCCAATTGTACATTTTCTGAAAATCTGACCCATTTAGATCATTATTATCTTTGGGAATCTACCGAGGAATAGTGTTTATTTTTTTTGGAATCAAGCGAGAGTAAAATCAACCTTCCTTGCTTGGAGCGCTTGGAATGGAATCAGTAAATCTATGTCCACTATTGGAAGAGCGGCGGAATTGAATGACAAATCTTAGCTGGAATTTGAGATTTATTTGTCAGTGTGGTCTTTTGGATCTTTTGGTGTGATCCAAAGTTCTCCTTATGATTATTTAGTATGCCTGGAACTCCTGTTATATACAATGTGTCGGGAGACATTGAAAAATCGAAGAATCGTGTAGAATAAAGTTTAAGACACTCGCTATAACTGAGGCTGATCTGACCGCTTCTCGTTTCTTTTGATCTTCCAGGAATTGAAGTATTCACATGGGTTTGCTCTTCGTTTTCTTTGCATTTGCTCTCCGTTTTCAAATAGATTTGTAGTCCCTGTTATTTCTAGAGTTTATTTTAAACTTGTAATGTATACTTGTATTTATTATGTGCTCTAATGATCCTGAGATTTGACTTTTCGAAAGATTTTTTTTTTTAAATTAAAAAAAAATGGGTGTTAATAACACTAACCTTTTTTCCAATAGGTTTTGACTCCTGACAGGTTTTGATTTTTCAATGGGTTTTGATTCTCTAAAATGCTATCGTTTCAGACTTGGGAGTAGACCATACTGACAGGCCTCAATGGGTAAAACCTGTTCCCTAGCTGATGTACCCAGGCAAACAGGTACCTCATAGACCATCTCCCTTCTACAAGACACTACCAGACTCCCTTTCTTCTACAGAGGAACCTATCCCCCTTACTGCCACCAGCATGCTAGGTTACATGGAGGATATTTACATTGAGAAATGTTCTGAGGGATATTCACAATACCTTTAGAGCTTGGATTATAGGAGAGGATTATCTACTCGTATTATATCCAGGAATTACCATCTGGGATCATACAAGATGCCCTCGGAGTGTGTTTCCCATGGATGTGCTTAAATATGCTTCTACTGTACTACTGAAGGATATACCCTTAGGATGGATGTATGATGATGTCTAGAGGTTATATTTACAAAGAATAATGCATCACTTGAGGATTTACCATAGATGTGTGTGTGTGAGTGTTTAATGCCTGTGGATAGAATTAGATATAATGTATATTAAGATATGTGTTGAATTAGTGCCCATGGATGGAATATATTGAATATATAAAGGAATCTTAAAATATATTTCAATCGGAAAAATATGTGTTCCACATAGAAAATTATAATATATCACACAGATATATATCACTATGTGTGAATTTGTGTCCCGAGATTGAATATATTGAATATATAATATAATACAAGTAATTTCCAAAGGAATCCTGAAATATATTTCAATTGGGAAAATATATTCCACATAGTTAATTATAATATATAATAAATATATCATTATGTGTGTGCTAAGTCCAAGTCTTGTGTTAATACCATGCTTATACTAAAGGAAGAGGTCACATGATCTCTAAAAGTGGTCTGATTGGCTAAATGAATTTAAACCGGAAGTGTTCGGGAATCTACGACAAGATGGCTGCCTCCATAGCTTCGAGAACTCACTCCTTTTCCCAGCTAGAGGAGGGAAACATGTTCCTCAACTTTGACCCGGAAGGATCTCCAGATGAGAAGGTCAACCAAATGCTATTCGGTAAGTCTCGTTTAAGATTAATTGATTTTTCCTAACTGAGGAGGTGAGGTCTGTCATATTATTAGTCGCAGACCGGGCAAATTGTTGGCCAAATTGTTGGACATCCACTTCTGGGTGATCGCTTATACCATAGGCGATTAGATCCTGAGGTTATGGTGGTGAGTTTTGTCTAAGGCTCTTGGGAACCAAGCCAAGGTGAAGCCGAGGCTTGTTTCCAGGAGCCTTAGACAAAAATGATGGACCATAATCGAAGAAACTGTGTGTATGTGTACAACTGTCCCGGCCAGCCCAACAAACGGGGACTAAACACAGATTCATATACCGTCCTTCATTTACATAATATTATAGGTTAGACGTTTCAGTTTTGTTATTATCTCTTTATCAACGTGCAGCAATTATGAAGATATACTTAAAATGTGTTATTGTATACATGTATAATATACCTACATACATGTCCCTCATATTGGACCAGACATAGTGGGGCTTGGACATCTAGTAAATAGCGTTCCACTATTTGGTCCTTCCCAGGATGCGGGACTATGGAAAACAACTTCTATAATACCCTTTAAGGCCAATGTCTACGCCCAAAATAAGCTGCTTGGGTCATTTTAGCTCGGTAAAGAAGAAACACAGTACGAAAATGGACTTCCCTGTTCGTCAATATTCCAGTCTGTTACTATAGATGAAGTCCGTCAAGTTGGGCTGGAAAACGTATGTGTCATATCCCTCAAAAACTACTCAAATAAAGCCTTATCCACATCTATAGGTCATCCATATGGATATTTATCGATGTGTTAAATCAACTCAATGGAATCTCCTTTTAGGACCCAAACCAAACCTAGGGTAATTAATCTTGAATATATATTATATCAGGGAGGTATACAGATACCTCCCTCATGATATCATATGGGTCAGATTTTCAGAAAATGTACAATTCACCTTCATAATCCTCAACCTAACCAAACAGATTACTAGAATCAATGCAATGCCGGATATACTCGAATTTACCTAGTATTGACCAAATTGCAGCCTAATTTAGCAGAATTTACTAAATGTGTATATCTGCTAATTGTACATTTTCAGAAAATCTGACCCATATACAGATACCTCTCTGATGATATCATATATCCTACGATCCTTACCAAACAATAGGCAAATGGCAGTGGTCCTAATGACAGAGACTTCACTATCATAAACTCGACTGTAAGGTTTTTATTTCTCAATTATTTCAAACATCCATCCTAGGAAATCAGCCAGCAAGGTGGTGCATTGTTAACCATATTAGAATATTTTAATATGCAACAAACCTTTACAAAACATTGTCCATAGGTTACTGAAATTGTAAGATGTCCGGGCCAATCTTATGCTCTACGTCCATAGTTCAAGCTTGCGGGATCCCAGGGGAGCTGAGAAAAGAAATCAGACATCAATTCTTTTAAAATAAGAAGAAAGGTCCCAACAGGGCTTCCACATTGCTGCTACATGGTTTGCTTAATACAATGGACTCTACTATGACTTCACTCTCAGACATTAGAGTTGCCCTGAGACACATCTCATGGTTGCAATGTTGGGCGTTCTGAATAGTGAGTGAGATTGGTTGCTTGACGCCCTTATCAACACATTGAAGATGGTTATATCAAGGGTGGGAGAGCTGAGAGGGAGTGAGTGAGTGAGATTGGTTGCTTTACGCCTGTATCAACACATTTAAGATGGTTATATCAAGGGCGGGAGAGCTCAGAGGGAGGCAGTTTATGGTCGTACCGAGGAAATGGAGATAGAGAAGAAGGGAGAGAGAGACAGAGAGAGACAGAGAAAAAGAGACAGAAAGGCACTTTTTGGTCATACCCAGGGCCATGGGTTTGAATAGGGGAGACTTGCGTGTGCCACTGCGCATGTCTGTTATCGTGCATCCTGGGATGGATTATGTTGAAATCTGACATACAAATATATGGGAACATTTGTATATCGAAAATTGCAATAAAATGTTCACCAATATCATAGCTTGTATAAATGATCTATGAAAACCAAATGCATGATGGGAAATATGGGGACTTGTGTTATGGAAACATGTAGATACATGGATATTTACATTACAGCATTGATTAATATTCCATGCTGAACATAGCATATTTTATATAGATTTTAGATTGTACCATTAGTCCCATAATTCCATGCGCGTCAGGATTCAAAATGGCGGCTATGCAAATCCTCTATTAATGACAGAACAACATGTCAGAGTTGTAGGTTCCTGCTATACCCAATAGGGAGGTTCCGCACACAAACCTATCTCTATTACGTAACCGTATTCATATCTTTTTTGCGACTCGTATTTTTATGTATAAAAATTAAATTGTGAGATGAAACATTTTGCTTGATATGTTACATTACGTTTCCCCCCCCCCCCCCATGTTTTGCTGAACCTCTTTCTTTCTTTTCACGTATGTTTGTATATCAGGGATACAGATACGTTTAAGTTTACCTATAAGTTAGACTTGCTGAAACTCCCTAATATCTCAGGTCTCTCACTCATCATGTTAACCAATGAACCCCCGAGGAACCTCTTCAAAATAAAGGTGACCTTGACTACCTGGGTGAACCTCCCTGATTTCTTTAGAGTCAAGAAGTTTCTTGAACTTAACCAGTAGAGAGAGTGGACCCCTTAATTACCATTCCTCAATCAATCTTCCTCAGTGTTCCCCTCTCATTCTATAGCCAGAAATCAGAGTACCTTTTGATTCCTAGAGAAGCATCAGTCTTCTTTTATAAACAAACTGGTTCTGGAAGCCATTTACAATAAGAAAGAACACTTCTTTCATCATTATGCCACAGCTTTCTTTACTGACTTTACGGAGTGGTTTTAAATGCGTTCCACTCCCTGTATTCCTAATGGGTCAGATTTTCAGAAAATGTAGAATTGACCTTCACCAATCCTTTCAAATAACCCACATTTAAGACAAAAATGTGCTTCAAAAAGCAGTTTAACATAACAGAACTGATACCTTGAATCAATGCGGTGCCAAATATACTCAAATATTCCTGCTATTCATCATTTTTTAGCCTTATTTAGCAGAATTTCGTAAATGTGTCGAGCTGCCATTTGTACATTTTCTGAAAATCTGACTCTAAAGCTGCATCCTAACTTAAGATTAATACAAAACTAAAGATTTTTTATTTTTTTGTTCCCATTTTTCTGAAGTCTTTTGAGCAAAATTATTGAAGGATTTGTTTCTGCTGTAGGGCTTCATAATTATATTACGGTGGTCCGATTCATTCCTACGGTGGTTCCACATATGGGTCAGATTTTCAGAAAATATACAATTCGCCTTCACCAATCCTCTCAAATAACCCAAATTAAAGACAAAGCAGTTTAACATAACAGAACTGATACTTTAAATCAATGTTATACCAAATGTGCTCAGATATACCCGGTATTCTTCATTTTTCAGCCAAATTTAGGAGAATTTCCTAAATGTGTAGAGCTACCAATTGTACATTTTATGAAAATCTGACCCATAGATTTATATAACAAAGCAGCAAGATATTATGTTTAGTTCTACAGGTCAACAATGAATAAATCTGGTACAATTCCTTTCACATGATAACACAGAATGTATCTTTAAAACCGTAACACATTGATTATACACGCATTCCCACCAGCACTGACCCAGTCCCCAAACCATCTATTCTTACAGTGTACGGGTAGGAAGCATTGTATGGTATTTTGAGCCTGAGGCCAGAGGGATTTTGTCGTATAGGAATATCATCCTCAGGAGACGTAGGCACGGGGCGAGGTAGGGGAGTAAGGGGATTGAAATGTCACCTCACATAGTCCAGGACATCTGTCAAAATTCAAATGGTCCTCGCAGATACCCATGCTGTGTGCTATCCATTGAAAGTGCGGGATTGACATTCTATGAAGAGGAGGTTTATTGCACAAAAAGGCGATTCAGACAGCCATTTGGGTGGTTAGGCTTTGTAATATAAAGTGATTTAGATTGTTTGTTCAGGAAGGGAATGCATATAGCATTTTGTAAAGTGGAGTTTTTTTTCTTTTCCCCCATACACAATGGCTATTCATTCAGCTATTTGAATTCATTATTTTCCATTTAATTTGTTTACAAAGTGAGTGAGTGAGATTGGTTGCTTTACACCCTTATCAACACATTGAAAGGTTATATCAAGGGCGAGAGAGCTGAGAGGGAGGCAGTTTATGGTCTTACCCAGGAAATAGAGATAGAGAAGAAAGGAGAGAGAGACAGAGAAAGGAGACAGAAAGGCACTTTATGGTCATACCCAGGAAATAGAGATAGAGAAGAAAGGAGAGAGAGACAGAGAAAGGAGACAGAAAGGCACTTTTTGGTCATACCCAGGAAATAGAGATAGAGAAGAAGGGAGAGAGAGACAGAGAAAGGAGACAGAAAGGCACTTTATGGTCTTACCCAGGAAATAGAGATAGAGAAGAAGGGAGAGAGAGACAGAGAAAGGAGACAGAAAGGCACTTTATGGTCATGCCCAGGAAATAGAGATAGGGAAGAAGGGAGAGAGAGACAGAGAAAGGAGACAGAAAGGCACTTTATGGTCTTACCCAGGAAATAGAGATAGAGAAGAAGGGAGAGAGAGACAGAGAAAGGAGACAGAAAGGCACTTTATGGTCTTACCCAGGAAATAGAGATAGAGAAGAAGGGAGAGAGAGACAGAGAAAGGAGATAGAAAGGCACTTTATGGTCATACCCAGGACCAGTGTTTGCAAAGTGTTTGAATGTACAAATTAGTATCGGTATAAAGTGAATGTTTGTACGGTGGAATGATCCAATCAAACAACCTGATCATACCAAGCAGTTAGTCAAAACTGACTTTATGCTCTCGTCATATTTGAGGATTATTTCATACAGGTTCATTATCTGATAGTGATTAACACATTGTAAAGAACTGGAATCTTTAGGTCCAAGATCCGACCTATTTAGCCCTGATCATGGTCAGGGCATGCACGCCACACGTGGCCTGGCCAGGAGGGAGGGGGAGATGAGCTACTCAGAGCTCACCCCGCCCCCCCCCCCCAGCCCGACCTAATTACTGTATCCACTGCTCTGGGTTGATCAAGAGGGGGGAAGGGCTAAGAGGGAGGGGGGCAGGCACAAGCCTTGGGATCTATGAGTAAGGGGTGGGAGGGGGAAGGCCGAGGAGAGGGATCCAACTTGCATGCACTCCATTTATGGTCTCTGCATGGGGAGCAGAGGTTGGCGTGTGGGCAAGGAAGATCCTCTCTCCCTCAACCAATTAGAGGGAGGGGGAAGAGCCAGTGGAATATTTCCTGGGTTTGATTATATGAATAATTCATGATTTTGGAGTATAAATAAAGTGAAAGACTAGGACCTAGGTACTCGCTGAGTCACTACCGCCTAGGCCGAATCCAGACGAACTACAACCTCGGACTTCTTGTCTCACTTCTTCATCTTACTGAACCTATGGGCTAAAACCCTTAGACTTCTTTACAACATACTGTATTCGTCAATTAGTGCCAAGGCATTCTATTTATGCATTATATGGGTCAGATTTTCAGAAAATGTACAATTCGCCTTCACCAATCCTCTCAAATAACCTACATTTAAGAGAAAAATCAGGTTCAAAATACAGTTCAACATAACCAGACAGATTTACTGAATGAATACAATACAGAATACACTCAGATATACTCAGTACTTATCATCTTTCCCTCTAATTCAGCAGAATTTGAGGGAAGTGTAGAACTGTAGATTGTGCAATTTCTGAAAGTCAGACCCACGTATGTTTGGGTAGATGTTTGTTGCTATTTAATTGCTTCTGACATACCCGAACATATATTGTGGCATTTGTCCTTCCAGTCTCTACAATTGTCATGGCAAGGTCAGAATAGGCTACATCTTCCAGCCTCAGGGTGCATGGAGAGATGTGACGAATATACATTGTGGGGAAGGCTTAAGAAAGCAGTAGGAAAGCCACGTTTACCATAGCACTTTACCTATTTGTTTTTGTTTTCAAATATTTGTTTATTGGCCATGTCTGTACATTTAAATTCTTTACAAAATAGGCATAACCACAATGGTGATTATTGTCATGCATTGCCAAGTTAGCATACTTTACAACTTAATTAAATTCTACCAAATTTAATATGATATGAAGAATATAATCCAAACATATAATCTAAACTGTACCCCTTTAAAGGCAAATAAAAAACCTCTTATCTTATCTTATCTTAAATGCAATTATCTACCCTCCCCGCAACAATCTCCTGAATGAAATATACTTTAATCTAAACGTTCTTTTCTGTTACACCATGCATACAAAACCATGACAAATAACACAAAGTTCCTTTTTATCCAGTTATTTCTATATGGGTCAGATCTACAGAATATGTACAATTGGCAGCTCTACATATTTAGTAATTTCTACTAAATTCTGCTAAAGAATTGATAAATTTTGGGTGTATCTGAGTATATTTGGTATCGCATTAATTTAAAGTATCAGTTCTGTTATGTTAAACTACATTTTAAAGCTCATTTTTGTCTTGAATGTGGGTTATTTGAGAGGTTTGGTGAAGGCGAATTGTACATTTTCTGAAAATCTGACTCATATGTTACTTTGTATACCTTCCACACAATAGTAAGCCAAGTAAACTAATACAGGGCCAGTACACTAGATGAAAAGGACGAATACAAGAGTCTTTATATCAAAGGTTCTTCTTAAGCATATTCAGCTAATGTCTCTTTTAGCCCTGCAGTGGTATCTTATGTCTCTATTAGCCCTATTGCAAATAGAATCTTGATTAAAGCTGCACTCTCAACTAACGTCGCTCAACATCTAAATATAACTGATAAAATATTACTGATACTATAAGACAGAGTGCTTATGAGTCAGATTTTCAGAAAATGTACAATTGGCAGCTGTACACATCGAGTAAATCCTGCTAAATTAGGCTGCAATTTGGTCAATACTAGGTGAATTCGAGTATATTTGGCATTGCATTGATTATAGCAATCTGTTTGGTTAGGTTGAACTGTATTTTGAACTTTATTTTCGTCTGAAATTTGGGTTATTTGAGAAGATTGGTGCAGTTGAATTGTACATTTTCTGAAAATATGACCCTTATGTGGATGCGTACGATAAAGATATTTTCATGTCGCCCCTCTAGTTGCACCCCTCTAGAGGAATGCACATATAATGAATGATATGGTATGCATATGTGATTTGTTTCAGGAAAATGAAAGTCGCAAAATTGATATTTTTCCCAGTGTTATTTTCACAAGGTCTCTTTATCAAAATGTTCAGATTTTTAGAGGGTTTAGCACTTGTAGTCATATACATCTATGTAACACATTTCGAGCCATTGTATTAATTATATCCTTGCATTTTGAAGGCCTTTGTATGGAGTATATTTAGTTACTTTACTAGTAATTACCCATCCAGAAACATTGCAAACATTTTTTTCAAAAATTTCAAAAATATAACTTTCAAAAATAAAAATAAAAATATCAAACTTAAAATATAGTAATACTTATTAGATTATTAGACTGTTTACTATCATTGGAATCGGCTTGGTCCCATCTTTAGAAATATAATGATATCTCAAAATCCATTTTTGACTCATTTTCCTAAAACGGATCACATGTATATAAAGTAAACAACTTAATATTTTGATCAAACTTAGAGCTGTAAATTTCTTTCAGGAACTAATAAAGAAACCCCTTCTCCTAATTATCCACATTTGTCTGACCTGATCTAAGTTTCAACACTTCTCATCCTTACATGGGTGGTACAGTATTAGCAGAGTCAGAGCTAGGCAGTAGATACAGGGGAGGACTGGGGGAGACATTGGTAGGACATGACATATCTTTTAAACAAGGGAACAATAAATCTTCTCCTGGTAATCAATATCCAATAATTACTATTAGTAATTACTTAACACAGGTGGAATAACTCTTCAATATACAATAAGAAATATCAGGACTCAGTATGCATATGATATATATAGTACTAATAGTAGACAACTTTATATTTTAATCAAACTTATAGCTGTAAATTTTCAACATTTGTCTGACCTGATCTATGTTATCTTTCAACACTTCTCCACCCCGCATGGTACAGTATTAGCAGAGTCAGAGCTAGGCAGTAGATACAGGGGAGGACTGGGGGAGAGATTGGTAGGACTGACAAAGCCTGTTCATTAATCTGAATATCCGCATGTGAGTTTATTTAGCGCGAGTGAGTTGAGTGGCGGGACAAATATGCTCTGACAATACAAGAGGCTGCTTGTGCTCCTCCTTGGGCTCTGGTCGTGCAGTGGGGTCCTCCAGGGGCCTGTTGCATAAAGACTCCTTACTTAAAATGTTGCTTGCTAAGCTTTTTTACCTTGATGAGGGAGGAAATTCCCACTGTAAGAATACAAATATATATTGTCTGTATAGCGAATTCCTTCCCTGAAGGTTCCTTTGAGGGGTTTCTGGGGAGGAGACAGAAAAGGAAAGGTAGATGGAAGAGGAATTCTGACAAGGAAATGAGTACTTTTAGTAAATATAAATTTGTTCTGCAACGGACCCCACTGTACTCTCTCTACTGTGAGTGGGGACAGGAGAGGGGATGGACAGGGGAGAAGGATGAGGGATAGGGTGGGTGGGGGTGTCAAGGGGGTGGGATGAGTTGAATAAAGATAGAGAGAAAGAGAGGAGAGAAAGGGAGAAAAGGGACAAACAGAGATACAGGCTGAATGAGCGATGGGAGGCCGGAACGATAGAAAAAGTGATAGAAAAAATGCCCCAAAAAGAATAAAGAAGAGATATGGTTTCTTCTTTTTTCAAATTAAATTTGCATTTAAGAAAAGCACTCTCGTCTTTTCATTGTTTCCTGCTTTCATTACTTTAATACATCGACATAATATACATTACTATGATTTTATGAAGAGAAACATGGGACAAGAGATGAAGAAGAGATGAAGGGTAGGGAGCAAAAGTATTATTTGAAATATTTCAGCTAGTCTTCAGGCAAAATTATAGAAAAGAAAAAAGATTTCTAACCCTAATCGGTATAGTGAGAGGATGCAGACAACTTGGAACTAATGCATTTGTGATGTGTTACAGGAAAATGAATCACAAGTCACAAAAATTGTTTCTTTAGAAATCGTCATTCTGTGTAGAAAGGTAGCTAAATATACTCTACAAGATGACTTTAGAAATGCATGGATACATTTGCTACACTGTCTTAAAATTTGAGAAATGTATTCATGCTACAAACAGCATTAAGCACCCCAAAAATGAGTACATTCCTACAAAGACATCTTGTGAATAAAACACATTAAATAAAATCAATTGTGACTCATTTTCCTGCAACACATCACATTTTATTCAATATAAATACCAGTGCAGTAGGGAAGAGCTGCTCCCACACAGAGACTTTCACTCAGAAGGAATAAATAAGGCACTTATTAATGGGAATTGCTCAAGGGGCATGTAGTGCAGATCTTCCCCATATAGTCTTTGACATAGCGTTATAACATTCACTTGCTGGTAGCTTCTAAGAAATGCACCCTCTTTGGTGGTGAATTGTACTTAAGCGAGCTCACACAAGACTACAGTCAGTCGTGACTGAAGCAGATACTGGGGACTACTTAAAACATGCACATGTCTCTGAATGGATATATATGTGTCAGATTTTCAGAAAATGTACCAGTGGCAGCCGTACACATTTAGGAAATTCTGCTAAATTAGGCGGCAATTTGTCCAATACTAGGTAAATTCGAGTATATTCGGCATTGCATTGATTCTAGCAATCTGTTTGGTTAGGTTGAACTGTATTTTGAACTTTATTTTCGTCTGAAACTTGGATTATTTGAGAGGATGGTGGAGTTGAATTGTACGTTTGTTGGCGATTTCACCCATATGTGATGTGTTCCAGGGAAATAAGTCAAAAGTCGCAAAAATGATATTTTCCAAAGTGATTTATTCATAAGATCTCTTTGTTGGGATGTTCTAATTCTTGGAGGCTTTAGCGCTTTTTGGACCCACCGATTGCCTCCCGATTTGGGTGTCCCGATGAATCCTATGTTTTCATTTGAAATCCTGGTTCATGTTTTTGAAATAACATAAACCAGGACTGGAAATGAAATCCTAGGATTCATTGGGAGACCTAAATCGGGAGGCAAATCGGCTGTGTGTGGGCAGGGTTTTACTTCATATGAATACTATGTTAGGATGTAACAAGGTTAGTATCTGACTTACTGTATACGATGCCCACAAGTCTTTTTGATCAGGGATGTCACGAGAAGCCACAGGGGAGGAATGATTCACAAGTCGCAAAAGGTGGATTTTGAGATACCATCCTATATATTTGAAAAGATGGGATCAAGCGTATTCTAATGATGGTAAACACTAGAACATCCAATAAGTGTTTCTATATTCTAAGCTTGATATTCTTGTTCTTGTTCTCATTCAATCTTGTGAATAAATGAACAAATATCAATTTTGCGACTTGTGACTTGTTTCCTAAAACACATTACAAATTAAGACTTATACCCTTGCAGTCATAGTACTCATATGATCAGAGTGAGTGAGTATTGGTTGCTTTACGACCTTATCAACACATTTAAGATGGTTATATCAAGGGCGGGAGAGCTGAGAGGGAGGCTGTTTATGATCATACCCAGGAAATAGAGATAGAGAAGAAAGGAGAGAGAGAGACAGAGAAAAGAGACAGAAAGGCACTTTAAGGTCTTACCCAGGAAATAGAGATAGAGAAGAAAGGAGAGAGAGACAGAGAAAAAGAGACAGAAAGGCACTTAAGGTCTTACCCAGGACCAGTCTATCATCAGAGTGAACTTATGGTATTAATTATATGGGCCTTCTCTACACACAAGTCATGCAGGGGCTGTCACAAGTCATGCAGGGGCTGTCACAAGTCATGCAGGGGCTGTTACAAGTCATGCAGGGGCTGTCACAAGTCATGCAGGGGCTGTCACAAGTCATGCAGGGGCTGTCACAAGTCTAATGGTATCAGTTGTTGGTGTGACAGACTGTAGGGAATCTACTTGATGTACTCCCGTCTCTCTGCACACAAGTCATGCAGGGGCTGTCACAAGTCATGCAGGGGCTGTCACAAGTCATGCAGGGGCTGTCACACGTCTAATGGTATCAGTTGTTGCTATAACAGACTGTAGGGAATCTACTTGATGTACTCCCGTCTCTCTGTACACAAGTCATGCAGGGGCTGTCACAAGTCATGCAGGGGCTGTCACAAGTCTAATGGTATCAGTTGTTACTGTAACAGACTATAGAGAATCTACTTGATGTACTCCCGTCTCTCTGCATACAAGTCATGCAGGGGCTGTCACAAGTCATGCAGGGGCTGTCACAAGTCATGCAGGGGCTGTCACAAGTCATGCAGGGGCTGTCACAAGTCTAATGGTATCAGTTGTTGCTGTGACAGACTATAGAGAATCTACTTGATGTACTCCCATCTCTCTGCATACAAGTCATGCCAACACGGAGCTGTGTCACAAGTCTGGCTGGAGCTGCTCATGTCTTGAACTGCTCGGGACGCCGGGCAGGAGGAGGCTTTCTCGCATGTGCTCCCACAGACCCATGTGCCAGACATGAAGGTCAGATTTTCAGAAAATGTACAATTGGCAGCTGTACACATTCAGTAAATTATGCTAAGATAAGCTGCAATTTGATCAATGCTAGGTCAATTCGATTATATTTGGCATTGCATTGATTCTATCAATCTGTTTGGTTAGGTTGAACTGTCTTTTTGACTTAATTTGTGTCTTAAATTTGGACTCTTTGAGAGGATTATTGAAGATGAATTGTACACTTTCTGAAGATCTGACCCATGAATGTACTGTAGGAAATAAGAGCTGTGTATTGCTGTAATACTACATTCACATTACATGTGAGTGTAGCATGGGACACTAAACTAAAGATTGTTTTTTTTAAAACTTTTTTTCCTGTTCTTTCCTAACCTAACTAAAGGTCATTTGAGCAGAGATCAAAATTTGAAAGATTTTGTGGGTTGTCTCGTTCCTACAAGGCTTTCTAATAGTCAAAGTTGTGAGTTGATAAATTCAGTCATACAAATCATACTATGAGTAAATATGGTAAGGTTTCTTTTGTCGTAATTCCTGAGAATACATCTTTAATATCAGTATAGATATGAGCAGAGCGAAAGCACCTATCATGCATTCTATGTATGGGTCAAATTTTCAGAAAACGTACAATTCGCCTTCATCAATCCTCTCAAATAACCCACATTTAGGACAAAAATGAGCTTCAAAATGGAGTTTAACATAACAGAACTGATACTTTAAATCAATGTGATACCAAATATACTCAGATATTCCCGGTATTCATCATTTTCCAGCCTAATTTAGGAGAATTTCCTAAATGTGCAGAGCTGCCAATTGTACATTTTCTGAAAATGTGACCCATATGCATTCTATGATTACACTCTATAGGCCCTAGTCCACTACGCTGATTCTCATGCGATTCACTCAGAATTTAGTGGAGAAGGGCCCCTGCGGTGCAAAATCGCATGATAATCGGCTTAGTGGACTAGCCCATTAAGAATGAAAAAATAAAAATGTATTTAAACATTAAGGGAACATGAGCGATTAAACTTGATTCAATGTGAGTATTGTGGCTATAGGTCCGGGAAAAACATGTCCCGAACTTGGAATGTCTATGGTTTCACTCTAAGAATGAAATGGTAAATACCTCTGACTGTATTCTATAAATAACATCTTAATATTGCATAAATATGAGTTTGAACATAAGCTGAGAAAAACCTACATTATCTTCGGGGATCACAACACAATCATTTTGCCAAATTACCTTGTTCATGTGACTGCACATGAAATACTTTTATTGCATGTCTCTACAGTTAAATACTGCAGCCCGAATGGAAAGACACTATGTACCAAGTACCAATGGATGAGTCCCTTCTTGTCAACAGGGACTTGCATGTGACACAGCACATGTCCGTTACAATGCATGCAAAGTAAAGCGGTCCAGCGACTGTCGACAAAATCGTTTGCGATGCGTTGGAGATGAGGTAGTCAATAAGATTTTTGTGAAATTTATTGCATCGTCTTTGCATCGACTTGTCATCGCTATGGCTTCGGCACAACAAGTGATGACTGGCGATGAGTGGGCGATGTAAAATTTGCATTGGTAAGGGTAGTGGTGATGAGAGGTCAATGAGAAGTCAATGCGATTCCACATATAAAAGCATGAAAATTAGTTCAATAGTTGCCGAGCATTTTTTCCTTGTTGATGCCAAGACGGTGCCACCACCCATAACCCTCCTCATCGCTGTGCATCACCGGCAATTCCATCGTCTTTGCATCAACGCCATTTTCCCGACAGTGGCCAGACCACTTTAGGTTTAGCAACATTGCCATAGAAAGTGTACAGTGCTAGAAGTCCTGCATTCACATATTATAGAAATAGATTACAGATGCAAGATATACTTTCATGATAATTTGAATCATTAAATCACCTGCGGAAGTAATATAGGGCGTATGTTTATAACACAGGGAACTTCATAGATAATTTATTTTATTTTCCCCATTCTCCTCAATCACCATGAGGGTAATAGGGGATTAAAGTACACCTAAAACACGATGAATCAATGGGTACATGTATAATGTTTATATGCATGTTCTCTATAGCCTCTCATTGGTCAAGTGGTTAGCATGTTAGACCAAACTGAACATTCTGAGGTCGAGTCTCAGAGCAGACAGCGTTTCATACATTTATCTCATACTCGAGTCATTTTATTTCTAAATTTCACTGATATCTTCACATCTGGGGACTTGATTTTTTTAAAACTCATATATTAAGTTATTGATGTCAGTCCCTTTCAATTGGTCAAAGAATTAGAGAGGCTAAGAACAAATTAAGCGAGAGAAATCATGCTAGAACAGTTTTTTTAACTAGTGTGACGACGGGGGCTAGAACCGTTTGTTTCACTGTTTATATATCTCATTGGTGAAGGGATAAGCATGTTAGACCAAACTGAACATTCTGAAGTCGAGTCCCAGAGCAGACAGCATATTTACATTTGTCTCATATTCAAGTCATTTTATTTTTAAGTTTCACTAATATCTTCACATCTGGGGGCTAGGTTTTCGATTGGTCAAAGAATTAGAGAGGCTAAGATCAAATTAAGTGAGAGAAATCTTACTAGAACGTTTTGTTTCACTATGTCTATTGTTATTCAGGTGCAGTTGACCATATCATGCTGGCTCATTTAGCTCTTTCTGCATGCTTTTTATAAACATTCGTATGAGATGAACAGCCTTCTGCGTGCTTATGCTGTTCTGCATGCTTATTAGAATTTTATTGTATGTAAATTGTATTTATTGAGGACCGGACAAGTATTATTACAGGGTGCGTGAATGGACGGGGTTGGGGGAAGGGAGATATTACAGAGTGCGGGACTGGATATGGGGGAAGGGAGACTGGATTGAATATTGCCAACTCTCATGACTGAGAGTAAAATGGTGCTTTCCCGAGTCATTTTCACATAATATTCCAGCTATCTGAAAGCAAACTGAATATCTATTTTTTTTAAAAATATTTTTATTGGCCTTAAATCTAACATCACTGATCTTAAAGAGTTAGAAAATTTGCATGACTAACAAATGTAGTTTTCTTTCATGCATCACAATTTAATCGGGGCAGGAGGCTGTCATGTAAAGGCTAGAAGACTGTGTCTTTTCTAGCCGATCATGTATGGTGGATATGAATTGCTCTTACTACATGAAACTCAGAGCATTTATTACTATGTGGGTTGGTCACTTCTGTTTTGGGAATGTCGGGGGTAGTGTGGCCATAATGGTGTAGAATAATTGATTTTAAGTTTCATTGTGCATTGCTTGTTTGTAACTCATCAGTAACTGTAAGAAGAACTGGGAGTTAACAAACCGGGACATACATATTATACTCAATTTATTCATCTCTACATATTCATGTAACTTTTTTATGATGAATACAAGTATTTCTCAATTCAATTCAATTCACGGAGTATTTGCAGTAAATTGGTTTTCTACCCATGTCCTACTTTTTTGTATCTGAGTGCGGGGGCCGGGGCGCGCTGTATGCTCTATGCTCAGTGGCCGTCATGCACTAATGGTCATGCTAGCTTGTCTGGCACTGGCTGGACGGCACCGTTGCGCCAACTGTGTTACCCAAATAAAATCGTCCTTCAGAACGTTTAGATCAGTTGAGGTCGCGGCGCAGTGAGTAGCAGCAGTGTCTCCATAGCATAATGCGTCCTCAGGAATGTGTTGTAAACGGTTTTGTAAACACAGGTGTCCTAAAATGGACGGTTTTGAGTACAATTTTGTAAACGGCGCTTTAACAGTGTAGTGGGATGACGGGGGCTAGAACCATTTGTTTCACTAGTGTTACGACGGGGGCTAGAACCATTTGTTTCACTAGTGTGACAACAGGGGCTAGAACCATTTGTTTCACTAGTGTGATGATGGGGCTAGAACCGTTTGTTTCACTAGTGTGATGATGGGGCTAGAACCATTTGTTTCACTAGTGTGATGATGGGGCTAGAACCATTTGTTTCACTAGTGTGATGATGGGGCCTAGAACCATTTGTTTCACTAGTGTGATGATGGGGCTAGAACCATTTGTTTCACTAGTGTGATGATGGGGCTAGAACCATTTGTTTCACTAGTGTGACAACAGGGGCTAGAACCATTTGTTTCACTAGTGTGATGATGGGGCTAGAACCGTTTGTTTCACTAGTGTGATGATGGGGCTAGAACCATTTGTTTCACTAGTGTGATGACAGGGCCTAGAACCATTTGTTTCACTAGTGTGATGACAGGGCCTAGACAGGGCCTAGAACCGTTTGTTTCACTAGTGTGATGATGGGGCTAGAACCATTTGTTTCACTAGTGTGATGATGGGGCTAGAACCATTTGTTTCACTAGTGTGATGATGGGGCTAGAACCATTTGTTTCACTAGTGTGATGACAGGGCCTAGAACCGTTTGTTTCACTAGTGTGATGACAGGGCCTAGAACCGTTTGTTTCACTAGTGTGATGATGGGGCTAGAACCGTTTGTTTCACTAGTGTGATGATGGGGCTAGAACCATTTGTTTCACTAGTGTGATGGCGGGGCCTAGAACCGTTTGTTTCACTAGTGTGATGACAGGGCCTAGAACCGTTTGTTTCACTAGTGTGATGACAGGGCATGCTGCTATGTAAAATCGATGGCAGTTTCATGAGGCGAGATCATGTATAGAGGAGGACAAGTGAGATAGCAGGCTAACCGGAGTGGGTCATGGAAATAATTGGAAGAAGAGATTGCCATGTCTGCAATCACTTTCTTTAGGCAGATAAATGCTGGCAGTCAAGGACGGAATGGGATGATAGCATTGGAAGTCTCTATGCAGTATTTGCCTGAGTATCTTGGCGTTTTTTTACCTTCGCATCATCTCAGCAATATATAGGGGTCAGATTTTCAGAATATGTACAATTGGCAGCTGTACACATTTATTAAATTCTTCAAAATTAGACTGCAATTTGGTCAATACTAGGTCAATTCGAGTACATTCAGTATTGCATTGATTCTAGCAATCTGCTTGGTTAGGTTGAACTGTATTTTGAACTTTAATTTCGTCTCAAATTTGGGTTATTTGAGAGGATTGATGAAGTTGAATTGCACATTTTCTGAAAAACTGACCCATTTGCCTGAGTACCTTGGCCTTTTTTATCTTGGCATCATCTCTGCAATGTATAAGGCTCTATGTTGGAATATCAATATCTTACTTGTGTGTAGAGTAGTTGTAAGTTTCAGAGCTTATATGGGATGTGTTACAGAAAAATGAGTCACAAGTTGCATAATTGTTATTAAAATTTTGTCAGAGTGTTTTAATCACAAGATGTCCCTGTGGGAATCTTTTCCTTTTTGGAGTGCTTAACGCTTTCTGTCGCATAAACGCATGTAGCAAATTTCAGGGCAGCATATCAAATATATTCATGCATTTTGAAGGTCATGTTATAGAGTATATTTAGTTACGTTTTTTCAAATACTAAATATATCAAACCTAACATATAGAAACAGTTCTTAGATGCGTTTCATGTTTACCATGATTGGAATCCGCTTGATCTCATCTTTTCAAATATGACGATATCTCAATATCCATTTTTTGCGATTTGTGACTCATTTTCCTGTAACACATCACATACGACAACTTGAGTCAGAAATTTTCATCTAATAAGATGGGACCGGTGATACTATTATAATGGGAATTTAACTGCCTATAAAAGTGATGTTCATGTTCTTTTAAAAACAGAAATGAAGGAGTATAGACTCGGTCGAAGGTTTGTAATCTTATCGATATTTTATTGACAGCATACTCGGAATGTAAACTTTAACTTCGTGTATTACTTACTTAAGTCTGGATACTAGTTCTTTTATCTCTTTCTCCAACCAATCAGCTTTTATTTTATTTTGCTTCAAGACTAGAAAGGAAACTATATTAGGAGCAATGGTTCTGTGATAAATCAACTGGTATCCAAACTTGAGCCTCAGAAATTACAAATGATACTAAGAAAGAATGTAACGAGCATTAGATCTCGGGATATGTATCTTATGGTCTCGCGTTTTTGCACAAAGAAATGACCATAAGATAGTATTACATATTCCCAGATTTAATGCGAGTTATATCCTCTTTTTATATCACGATGATATATTTTGTACTAAATATCCCAGCAAAATTGGTTTAGGCCTAATATCGTTTGTTTAACTTCTGTCAAACTTGCTTTACCCATGGCTCAAGTGACATTTCTATTGGCTCATAATTAAAAGCATGACGTCACAAATGACAAGACGTCAGTCGGAATTGCCGGATCGCATGCATGATTCCGGAAAATTTCACATCTTGGTAGGATTTCACTCTATAGTGTTGTGTACAACCATTCATTAAAACACGTATATTTTCATTTAGTTTTGATCATCAGTAAAGTGACGAAACAATCAGTCACAAAACAAGAATCTTTAAACTAAATGACAATCTTGAGGAAAATCAAAGAAAAGATTCCCCTGCACGACTGGTACAATAATAACATCAGACAGTGTCCCAATAATTGACCTCTAATGGAGAACACGCATCCAACCACTCCAGACACTGCTAAATGACCTTGACATTTGCCGGTATTCAGGTCAAATAATGTGGAATGAGTGGCCACATCAAATGATGGCCTGTCACGTGGTGTTATGTGGTGTCAGCCACACCCCTGCCTCTTCTCCCGCCTACCATAGCCAAGTCTATGCAGCTCTCCCAGTTCTCAGATTATGGCATGTGTTCTATGCTCTAATGAATTTCAGGATTATGAGTCACAAGTCGCAAAAATGAATTTTTTGAGATGTCATCATATTTGAAAAGATTAGATCAAGCCGATTCCAATGATAGTAAACAGTAAGACAGCTAATAAGTATTTCTATATTTTAAGTTTGAAACTTTGATATTTGAAAGCAAGTTTGCGATATTTCTGGATGGACATATTTAATGCACCGTCATGGAATTTAGTACATGTATCCATGCACCCCAAAAATGAAAACAGACATCTTGTGAATAAATCGCTTTGAAAAATATGAATTTTGTGACTTGTGACTCATTTTCCTGGAACACATCACATTTGTAAAAACGACTAAGTTAATTGTTTTGGTAGTCTTATATGACTGGGGAACGGAAGATGATTCAATGGGTTTGTTAAGCATGGCCCATCCAGGACGCGAGCGGTCAAAGCTTTTGATACTTCTGTGCAGTCTGATAGACAATTTGCCACATGAAGTCAAATATAGGGCCAACCTTAAGTTGGTTTGGGGATGTTTTCTACCCTCAGCAACATCAGTCAGTGTTATGTAATCAGTGGTGAAGTATATGTAAACTGGTTATTCAGTCTAGGCCCGAAGATGACAGAGTGCTTTCAATTGGAACGAAAGCCTTTCGCCTCAAACTGCAAAGTGCCATTATAATCCCATTAGAACGCCTAGTCCTAAGTCAGGAAACATATTAGCGAAGTAGGCGTCCAATCACTGACATTCCATTTTCATCTGATCTGAGGGATTGGGCCTGGAATGTATTGGATTTGAACCCAGTACACCGTCCCATCTCTGGGTACAGAGCAAAACTACCCTGACCTCTGCCCCCTCCCCCCCGGGCCCCCATCCCCTGAGGGAGGGCAATACTGATATTTCAAATTATTTCATTACCCTGCCTTAGGCCTTAAGCCCTGACCCTAACCACGACATTAAATACCTTGTTCTTATTCTCTGATGCAGGATAGTACTCCAAACTTACAATATACTATTGTAAACATTTTCCTTAATTATTGTCTCTGATAAATCGTTTTCTGGTACTATTAATGCTAGCAGTAATTCTGAAGTCTTTTCTCAGACATTTGAGACATGTCTGACACGTCTCCACCCAGCTCATATAATACCAAAAGAATATATTTGAAATTTAAATTCGAAAGATTCCAAATAAAGAATAAAATTTAACTCATAACATGCACAATAAAGAAGCTTGTATCTCCAATGGGGCTGCCATTTTGTAGGACAAGGCGTCCATAGCCCCTGGAACCTTATCAGCCCCCTTAGCCCCATTTAAAGCAGTCTGGCTACCAATGGAGTCTGTTTTGTAGCTATAACTATTTCACCACACAATACAGATCTATTGCTACACCATTCTACCCGGTGTTATGCCCCACAGAGGAGCTATAATGTCAACCATAGATACCAGATAAGGCGCAGTATCAAGATTGTATCCGCCGTGAAGCACATGGAGGTGGTGGGGGGGGGGAGAAGGGAGGGGGAGTGAGGGGAATGGGGCGGGGGGGGGGGGTAGTGGAGCTATAATGTCAACTATAGATACCAGATAAGCCGCAGTATCAGGATTGTACCAACCATCAAGCACATGGGGTGGGGGTCGGGGTGGGGTGAGGGGGGATGGGGGACGGGGGGAGGGGAGAGTGTGGGGGAGGCATGGGGACGGGGGAGGGGGAGGGGGGAGCTATAATGTCAACCATAGATACCAGATAATCTGGAGTATCAAGATTGTATCCACCGTCAAGCACATGAGGGGTGGGGAGGGGGATGGGGATGGGGAGTGTGGGGGAGGCATGGGGACGGGGACGGGGGAGGGGGGGTTATAATGTCAACCATAGATACCAGATAATCTGGAGTATCAAGATTGTATCCACCGTCAAGCACATGAGGGGGTGGGG